>OZ030009.1:71310113-71777613 GCA_964023405.1 Apodemus agrarius | reverse complement strand
ACAAACAAAAATGTTTAATTTGAGCTTCTCTTTGTCACTTCAGAAAGTTTTTAAAATGTGGTGCTGAAAGACCTGCATAAAGCCATTAAGATTTATAATTTAAAAAGATATTTTTGAGGTTTTTAATAGGAAAAAGTCTTGAGAAAATACATTGTTAAAATTTAATATGAAAAAGTCTAAATTGTCTTTAATTCTTCATTTGCAAGTGAATTTGCTAAACACTTGATTTCAAGGACACATTGTGTCACAGAAAGCAAACACATTCCTATGTAAAATCGAATGCCCACTTACCACTTGCAAATTCACTGAGATGAGCTGTGACTTTTCTGGCACTTGCATTTAGAAGTGCTATCTTCTTGAGTCATTCTTTTATTTATTTCTTTACATGTCATATTCCATCATATGGGCCTCCCTTCAATACCAGTTCTCTGTGAGTACCTACGAAGAGTTTAACAAAAACTTCTTACGGAGCTAGAAATAGTAAGCAGGAAGACATTCTGGAAAGAGTCAATAACCAAAGGTGTTAATTTCGAATAAGATGACCCAGTCCAGCGGGCATGTGCACTTATATCCCACCCCCCACGCCCCACCCCACACCCCCGCAGGAGCACCATGGTCAAGATTCTTGGAAGCTCTCTCTCTTTTGAAATCACCCAGTTCCCATAAAAACCAAACAATCATGTGTCCTGCATTTGGGCCCAGTGAACTGCCTAGGCCACAAAGCAAAGTCACAATGCAGTCTGAGCTCCCTTGTGAGAGTCAGGGCAATGATGATCAAACATGCAGCTCCAAGTCTCTAAGCACGACGGGCGAACAGAGGAAATGCAAAGTGTATGTTCTCACTCAAATGCTAACAAAAAATGTATCATCCTATAACAAAGCCACTGAGAGTCAACCACAAAAGTGAGTTCCTACAGTTCAAATTTTAAAAGGTAATACTGTAAAGAACTCTACATAGGCTATACCAATTCACATAAGCTCTACAATTAACCAAGTTATTAATTACACATTATCTGCGAGGGTACTGATGTAGAAGAATCAAACTCGGTCATCTAAAAGAGCAGCAGGCCCTGCTAGTCACTGAGCCATCCCTCAGCCCCACTAACATTACCCGTGTTCAAAGGGGTCTCCTTCACTTTGTCCTGGTGAAGGGGCAAAGTGTGTATGACAAACTAAAAGAGCTGCTACGCCAGGACTGGTAAATAAATGAATTTTAATCCATAACAAACAGGCAAGCCTGAGAATTACATGCAGTACATTTTGAAACATGGCCAAAGTCGGTAATGCTGCTACCGCTTGGAGCTCTCAATGGCGTCTTCCCAGCACTTGCTGTCAGTCACACTATTAGAAAACAGCACAGGTCAATCATCCACGACCCAAACCCCAGCCAGTCAGCATCACTCTGTGGAATACAAATAACATGGAGCCCCTGAATCCAAAAGTTAGGGGATAGCAATATCCCAGTGCCTCTGGACTGTGAAATGTCATCAAACATTAGCACTATACATCTATTAACATGCTACGTCTAAGACAACATAAATAACTGATTCATTTTTCAAACACGCCACAATAAAAACCAAAGTTGTAGGTACACCACTTTAAAGATATCCATAAAGCTACTGGATTTTACTCTACTCTAAAAACTGATTAATTGTGGCAGTTAACTCTGAGATACCAGGCTTTAGGTGACTTTAGGAATCAGCCAATGAGCTAACATAATTTTTAAAATATCATCAATACTCAGTTTATTATCAACAAAGTAGACCTAAGTCTTCTATGGGCATTAAGAATAGGGAGCTATGCCGGGCAGTGGTGGCGCACGCCTGTAATCCCAGCACTTGGGAGGCAGAGGCAGGTGGATCTCTGAGTTCGAGGCCACCCTGGTCTACAGAGTGAGTTCCAGGACAGCCAGGGCTACACAGAGAAACCCTGTCTCAGAAAAACAGAAAACAAAAATCAACAACAACAACAACAACAAAAAGAATAGGGAGCTATGGTCACACTCGCACCGCCCCTGCTTCCTTTCCAAGCCTCACTGTAACATGGCACACAGGGATAATGACTTGGAGGGCTGCTGCCACGCCTCAGCCGGACGCTGCCGAGGGGGAAGCACCAGTGCCCAATGGGGACGGGGAAGGGGAGGGAATTAAAGGTAAGGATGACTTTAGCAATTCCTAGATAAAAACATCCCTGCACCCCATCATGAAAAGTGTCACTAACATTCAGCCGTCTGTCTACTTTCTATTTTGTTTAATACCAAAGCCAGGGGACCATTAGAATAAACCCTTTAGGGCCAGTGACAAGTCTCCATGGGTAAAGGCACCCGCCATCAAGCCTGCAGACCTGAGTTCAATCCCTGGGGGCCATATGGTGGAAGGAGAGAATGAACTCTTATACATGGTTCTCTAACTTTCACAAACTGTACCGTGGTATGTGCCCACATGCACGCATGCATGCACACACGTTCACACAGAATAAACTCTCAGGAATGCCCCTTCAGTTCCTGCAGCCTTACCACTGGCACTGGACTGCCCTGTACGCAGCAGGAAAGAGGCATGCCACTCACTGCCTGCTCTGTTTTCAAGCCAAAAAAGAAAACTACAGGTTTGATCTGAAACAAAGCTCCTACACCAAGTAGAAAGCCAGATATCAAACCAGGGAGTGGAGCATGGATGGAAATCAGCACTTGATCTCAGAAGCTAATGAGCAAGGCATTCAGAGACATAGTTCTCCAAGAAGAGTTCCAAAAATGCATGGGTGCCATAGCGTCCAGGCGCATTACCCTGGCACCTCCAATGGTTTCAATGCACCCTGCAGAAGGCTCTCCATCACTGCACTCTGGACAGAACTGAACATAAGCTATTGGCCCTTCACGTGCAGTTGCTGTTCTGTATACCGGCTTCGTGGAATCCCAAAGTATGCACGTCCATTAACAACCCTGAGCCAACATTATATACTTCTGTACTCTCCTGCCCCAGGAATAACTTGGAAGATGTAGAATGATACCAACTAAAGACAGACTAGCAAATATTGTTTCTATGTATGAAAAGCTCTGTGGGAATTTTCACAGAGGAACACAGGAGTACAAAAACACAAAAAAGCAACTTTAATATAGGATGGAGACCAGTTCAGTAATCACCTTCCTCCAAAAATTACACTAGGGAAAAACACCCAGGTACAGTAAAAGCCAGAAATGAAGAGGCCAAGTCAGGTTTTTCCTCGGTGTTAACCAGGCATGTTCTTCCAAGTGGGAAAAGGAGCAAGCTATTGCTCTTCAAGTAGCCAAGACATCCTGGGAGAAGGAAAAAAGGCTAGACTGGCCTGCCGCCACATCGCAGAGTTTACCAACACAGGTATGAATTAAGCACACTAACATTAAATGCTTCTAATAATGAAATCCTGAAAGTTGTGAAAAACTAACTCTAACCACAGATAAAAAGCTTAAAACAAGAATTTGTGAGTTCACAATCAAGCACTGCTAATCTGTACCTAGTCTCATCTATCTAACTCACTCTGTCTCTGTCTCTGTCTCTGTGTGTGTGAAGGCCTAGAAGAAGCTTAATCTACACTGAGATAACTACAGGAGAAAAGTAGGCCTATAGTGCAAAACACATGGCCAGAAAATGTCATCATTTACCCCAGGGAGCTATAAACCAGGAAAGAAGTAAATGAACTAACATTATAGTAAGCCGTTTAGGGTTAGCTAGCCGCCTCACGCATGAAAAGTGTGACTATCAAGCTAGCTGGCAGAGCTTCCTGGGGACTCTTAACCAACAAATCATAAGCCAGACCAGACAGGAGCTTGTTTCTTTCTTTCATTTCTCACCATCCCTCTGCCCCGTGCCAGGGAATCCAACCCAGGGCCTTGCTCATCCCAGGCAAGACCTCTACCACTGACTGACATATAAATGCAAACACATATATGGCGACAGACCAGGGGGATAGCGGGAGACCTCCCCTGTTTGCTCATTCTATATATGTCAAACATTTCTAATCTCAGTAATAGTGAATAACAAATATGTACTCTAGAATAAATGTATACTCTGGCCGTTCTACTAGAATGATCTTTTATTTCTAGAACATTTGAAAAGTTGAATCTAAGCCCTAATATTTTTGCTAAATAATCTAAGTCTACATTCCTTTGCTCTCCCAGTTATGTCTGATAAATTTATATTGCTGCAACATATAACATCCTATGCTGAAATGTTTCCATAGGTTCCATGGACATTTCCAGAGTTCCTAGTCTCTTTACTAATATATGTGCTTTCCCAATAGGATTCTGAATTACCCATCATGAATTAGGGAAATCAGGCAGTGGGCAAATAAGTAAAAATGTTATGATCAACTAATTTCTTTTTGTCTGGATCCTAATTGTCATACGGACGTGTAGATACTTAGGTATTTAAATTTTAACTAAACATAGCATGCTTAGACATGAATTTCTCTTAAACATGTGCATTTTGTTTATTCCAGCTCCTAAAGTATTAACAGAAATCTCCACAGTTTGAATTCATCTAATGTAATTCTGCTGTTTTACATCCAAATTGAATTCTGAAGTTCTGGTACTACAAACATATTCATTTCTCTCTCTCTCTCTCTCTCTCTCTCTCTCGTCAAAAAAAGGTGTTAAATTAAAAGCAGACATTTTCCAGATAAATATGAGAAAGCATTTAAGATTGGCTCTTGGAAAAAAATTTAGCCTGGCTACCTAGTTGTAGAGATGAGAAAATAAACTGGACCCCTGGCCTGCCCACAGCCCTGTAGCTGGACAGTACTGAATCAAAAAGTGAATCTGGTTTTTCTTTCTTCAGCTCCAAATCGTATTTGTTTGTTGTTGTTGTCTTCTCCTCTTCAAAAGCCTTACTATTGAGAGGGCACAACCAAGGTGGAAACAGAGTACCCCTCTCAACTTTATCCGTGGATCTCCAGCTCTGGAAGAACTTAATGAGATACTGCACCAAACCCTTTCATCTAGGAATGGCACACACTAAGCAGTCATCAAATGGTAACGGCTATCATTATCTTTTACCACAAAGGAGGTAGTGAATTTGGGGGGGGGGGGGTAGACATATTAGCAGTGGGTGGAGGACCCATTTGACAAGTCTTTTAAACTTACACTTAATTACCCTTATTTGCCCTTATTTTGGGCTGAAACTTTACACTGATTTATGACCCACCCACAATGGCCTTGATTTCCTCCCCCCTCCCCGCTCCTGTACTTTTATGAACTGCTATATTGCAGTATTTTCAAGTAATAATCGGTCAGGTCCTCTTAGCCCTGGAGATACAAACATCTTCCACTGACTCATAAGGTATCTTAAAATGTGACCCAAATCCAGCTCGAGAAAGACCATAAATTTTAAACGACCAGCGCAGGTTATGCTCAGCGAGCGATTACAGGGAATGGTAACAAGTGCAAAGTGCTGCCAAGCGGAAAGCCATTTTCTCCAAACAACCGGGGCGGCCGAGGGAGAGGTGGGAGAAGGTCAAAGGAGGTGCACGGTTTTTCCAGGGAGTCCTCTGCAGCTCCGCACCAGCGACCTCGAAATGAATGAAACGCTCGGTCACACCGACAGCCCGGGGCCCGGGGGGGTGCACGGACGCCGGAGTCCCGGGGAGAACTCGGCGGATTCCTCTCCCCACCCCGGCCAGTTCCGGGCCGCGGGCTCCGGGAGGGAGGGATGCTCCAGGGCAGGTGCGGGTCCGCCCGCCGGCCCACACTCACCGCCGCCCGCTCTGCCGCTCTCCACTCGGCTCCGCGCCTCCGCCGCCCAGGCCGGGCCGCGCTCCCCTTCCGCTTCCGGGAGCCGAGGCGCCGGGACCGGCCGAGTGGGTGTCGGCATGCCCGCGCGCCCGCGCGGAGGCACGGCCGCCGTCGCCGTCGCCGTCGCCGTCTCCGCTTCGCGCCCCGGAGCTGCGATGGGAGCCGCCGAGGGCCGAAAGACCTGAAAGCGCTCGCAGCCCAGCGCTGCACCCGGCCTACCTTCCTCTAACCTACCTGTGCCTCCCCGCCCTGCAACCCGGCCCTGCCCAGGCGGCCGCACACACGTGTCCCCACACCCTCCCCGCATAGGACCAGCCTTAGCCTTGAACAGTGCTCGCTTCCTCATGACTGGGAACAGGCCTCTCTCCCCAGTGACAAGCTATGGGTTTTCCATGTTACCTTGCTTCAAAATTTAGTCTGCAACATTGACATCCTCTGGGCTGTTGGAGAGAATGCAGTCTCAGGCCTGCTCATTCTGTACCTGAGTTTTAATGGGATCTGGAGGTGGCACCTATCAGTACACCCCAAAGCAGCAGCGTTCATTCCTAGGGCCTTCAGACCCTCTTTTGGGATACCCCAGCCATCCGAGGTGTTTCCAATTCTTGTTGGCAACCTAAATCCACATTCAAGTCATCTTTAAATGTATTTCAGATAATCTCTATAAGTTGTCAGCGTTCTGATCTGTGAAACCTAGGGAAAATGAAGAAACTCAACAGTTCGGATAACCCGTCCCCCACTCTAAGCTGTTAGCCCCACACGCGCCTGAGATACAATAACTAAAACTTTTTCCGCCTCACTCCTAAACAGTGCTGTGGGAAGGCTTCCACTGTACTGTACGGAGATAGCTGTTTATACTACATGTCCCAGAAGGAGATAGTGTGTGGATGGGAGAGAAACCCCCTGCTGTGGGAAGTCTGTACTTCTAGTTAAATGGTATTGAGAGCCTTCCAGAACAAATTGTTCCTGGTGGTACCTGTTCCTCAGGTCCCGAGGTGACAGCTGTACTAACTCTAAAGTGACCTTCAACTAGCTTGCTCTATTTCCTGTCAAATCCCCTCAATTTCATTCCCCTTAAAAAAATTCTTCTACCTCCTCACTGATAGGGGAAGGACAGGAAGACAGAGAAGACAGGGGAGTGTGGGAAAGGGCGAGGCTTTCACCCTAAGATCTAGCTTTCCTCTTGGCTGTGGGTCAAGAAACATCATCAACACAACCTCTAAAGCCAAGGCAGCGTCCAAGACAATGCTCATTTTTCCTTACACATCTCGAACAACAATGTCAAAGCCGCTGTGGCAGCAACTTAGGGCTGGGATGACTATGGCCTGACTTTAGCCCTATTAGCAGCGCTCTCTCTCTCTCTCTCTCTCTCTCTCTCTCTCTCTCTCTCTCTCAGCTCTGAATCTAAACAAGAAACTTCATAAAACCACCTTCCAATCTTATTTACCAAAAGGACATTCTTTAAGATAAGAGAAATAAGTAAACCAAGACTTCCCTTTATTTTTAAACTGTTCTCAACTTTTGAACTTTGCTTAATCTTTAAATTTTATAAATTACATCTTTTGAGCAAGTTAACTTAGAAAGCTGCAGAATTATATGTATATACGCATATATGTGATATAGTATATATACCATAAAGTCTCCCAACATAACTCTCTCTTTCTCTCTCTCTCAATCTCTCTCTCTCTCTCTCACACACACACACACACACACACACACACACACACAATCATGTCTCAGATGTATACAATTGTCCTTTCCTCAAAGCAGACTGGCTTTCTCTCTTGTGCGTGTGCGTGTGCGTATGTGTGTGTGTCCTCTGTCCCAGTCTTACCTGTACTTGGGCTTAAATCTGAAGTTTGTGTTGTCCCTTATTGCTACTTAATAAATTCACTTTGCGGGCTAGAGAGATGGCTCAGTGGTTAAGAGCACTGACTGCTCTTCCGGAGGTCCTGAGTTCAATTCCCAGCAACTACATGGTGGCTCACAACCATCTGTAATGAGATCTGACACCCTCTTCTGGGGTGTCTGAAGACAGCTACAGTGTACTTACATATAATAAATAAACAAATCCTTAAAAAAAATAAATAAGTAAATAAATTCACTTTGCTCTGACTCGTCCTTCAGTTCTTTGCTGAATGTATTTCAAGATCTAGCTTTACCTTCATGGAGGTCCTAGAATGACAATGTTGGTTTGCATCTCAAACTCAAAGCCATCCTCCAGTCTCAGTCTCCCTAGTGGTGGGATTACAAGAGTGTGGCTCTGTGCCTACCTTTTAGACATGATTCTCTCAGTGGTAGCCAGACTTTGAGCGGGGAGGTCATGAGGAACCCTTCCAACGCAGAGTTCTGGGGCCTCCCTGCACTGGTAGTGCATTTATGGAACTTGTTGGGACACTCTTCTTATCATGAACTGCTAGGGATTCAGAAAATATGTTCTTTCCCGGTTGCAAACACTTCATTACCTTTAGGTCAGATTTATTTGTTGTCATGGTGTGATCCCCAGACATGCAGCATCTGTGTCCCCTGGAAACCTGTAAAAAGTCCTATTTTTAGCCATACCCCAGTCCCCAGTACTAGAAATTTCGAACACCTGTGTTCTAACAATCTTCCAAGTGATTCAGAACACCTGCTCAAATCCTAGAACTTTTCGTCTAAACCATGGTGCCCTAGGACAGCCCAACGGCAGAGCCTGACGTGATTGTATGCCAGTTTTGTTCTGTCTCAAGTTAGCAAGTCCCCCTTTCACAGGTCGCTACGGGCTGAAAGATTTCTCACAGTGCGTTGGGAGTAAACGGCTTTTGTTACCATTATACTTTTGCTACAGTGACATTTTTGTTACTTGGTTTCTTTGAATAAGTCAAAGTAATGTAGGTAAAGAGTAAAGTTGAAGAAAAACACTTATTTTCCTTCAAACCAAGTGACCTGGATTGCATAGTGTTTTGATGTCTTGTCAAACATCTCTACGGAGGGGAATAATTTGTGTCAAACGGTCACAACAAGTGCAAAACAACAACAACAACAACAACAAAACCCTATTAATTGAGCAACATGAGGGGGCACAAACATTGTATACCCATGTCTATGCCTATTTTCATACATCAGGCTTTTAAAAAAAAATCAGTCAAACCAATTCCACAGAAAACTTTCTAGAAAAAGCATAGAGGGAGGACAGTAGCCAGAAAAATATCCCCCCTGCCATGAACTGTTTTAGCGTAGGAAGCTAAAGGATACAGACTCCTTTAAAGTTAAAGGATAAAGCCTCGCCTCCCCGGAAGTTTGTCGTCTCCGTCTGTGATTTTTGCTAGGCACTGACTGTAGAGACAGGTGCATGAACTCACAGAGGAAGCACGGTGGCGTGGTAGATGCTTGCTGGAAGCGGTTTTGGTTGTTACGGCTCTTAGTTTTCTTTTCTTTTTAATTTTTTATTGGTTATTTTATTTATTTACATTTCAAATGTTATCCCCCTTCCCGGTTTCCCCTCCGAAAACTCCCTATCCCACCCCCTCCCCACTGTTTCTATGAGCTCCCCCACCCACACACCCACTCCTGCCTCACCACCCTAGCATTCCCCTACGCTGGGGCATCAAACTTTCACAGGACCAAGGGTCTCCTCTTCCACTGATGTCTGACAAGGCCATCCTCTGCTACACATGCAGCTGGAGCCATGGGTCCCTCCATGTGTACTCTGTGGTTGGTGGTTTAGTCCCTGGGAGCTCTGGGGGTACTAGTTGGTTCATATTGTTGTTCCTCCTATGGGGTTGCAAACCCCTTCAGCTCCTTCAGTCCTCCCCCTAACTCCTCCATTACTGTTTCTTTCATGGTGGAGATCAAACCTGGGGCCTCAAAAACACTAGGCAAGAACATGACCGATGAACAGCATCCCCAACCCAAGAACCTTTCTACTTAATTTAAGCATGGAGAGAAGTCACACACGACGTTTTCCTCCTGATTCCTGCTCTACTTCGTGGGCCTGGGATGCTGAAGCATGATTACTAATCAAACTGATTGTATGTGGAAATTAAAAAAAAAAATTGACAGGGACAAGTAATGGGGCTGCCACTGCCAACACAGTGTGTGACAAAGGCACAGGCGGAGCACTTGTGTAGATAAACCCAGCCAACCATTGTGCTCCTGTGCCAGTACTAGGCAGGACTGGATTTTACTGCAATTTCCAAAAGTCAGTGCAGTCCAGAGCTTAATCAGCACTGGCTAATAGCCCTTGGCAGCACCGGGTGGATGGCGGTCTCCTCCTGCCCAGCTGGGTCCCATGCCCTAAGCACCCACATTTGATGCACATTCATGATTTCTTGGTTGCTCTAGGCATCACCTCCATCTGTTTGAGTGGCAGAGTGCCCGTTCCTGAATGGACTAATAATCTAAACGTTGTTCTTCACCTTTTGTGGGTTAGCACAGCTCTTTCATCATCTGATGTAGGTGATGTAGGTTGTAGATCTGTTCCTCAGAAAAGTACATACATACATACATACATACATACATATATACATACGAGTCCACACATATATTTCATATATATGTATAAAGTTCTACACACTGTCCCACCTTCCCCCATTTTACGAGGCTCACAAGGAAATTATGAACATCAGGTTAAAATTTTACCCAGGATGTTAAAAATAGATAAAGTAAGATTTTTTAATTTCAATTGGCAAGGGAACCGCTGAAGACCCACTGTGTTCTTAGAAGACACAGTGAGGGCGATGCTGCACAGACCAGGCACAAGCTGGGTGCTACCGCTGCTGAGAAGGTAGTGGTCTCAGTAGGGTGGATCATGGTCGGCCCATAGAGAAGCACAAGCGAGCAGGACTCAGGGTTCACATTTCCAGAGGAGGAAATGGGGCAATGTGACTGGGTAAACACGTGAAGAAATGTAAACAGAAGGGGTCCTGTGCGGGTCATGTATGTATTAGGTAGAAAGGTAGGGAAGAGAGCAGAACGAACCGAAGTCAAACCACGGTGAGCCACAAAACCAAGGCTATGTCTGAAGAAGAGCCATCAGCTAGCTCTCAGACAGTGGCGATTGATGATTACCTGCTCTGGGCTGGAAAAGTCTGCTATTGGGAGTGTCATTGTCAAAAGGCAGAGGGGCGGCATGTTCAGAAAGATTTAAAAATTCTAAATTGAAGCTGGTGTTTGTTTCTTGATGGCTCTGGATGTTCTGACCAAGTTAAATAAAGATTAACTTGCGATTGTCAGCACTTTGATCAATGTCAGTAGGGAAGTCTATTTTGGTAGGTGTTCACATGAGTTTTAAACCCAGGACACTGGACAAGTTAAAAACCTGTTTGAGATCAAAACAATGAAAATTAAATTGAACTAAAGTAAAAAAGTAAAGAATGCAGTGCTGGGAAAACAGACAGACTGACTGACAGACGGACGGCACAAGCTGCAAAGAGTAGAAGTTAGCACCGTCGCTGCCAAGGTCACACAGCGGTTAAACGATGCCATGATGAGGCCCTCTCTGATGGTAACTGATTTCTTACCATCAGAGCCTTGGACCGTGGCGATTTTTACGCACTATTTCTGATAGTCAATTGCACAACCATCTTTTTCTAGGTCACTACTTGATTCCTAGATAATTCCCTCCCCCTAATCCTACCTCCAAATGCCAATCATTCCCAAACCAATCCACTCTCCCTCAAACTCAACTGCAAATTCCCTCATCCCTCCGGCCTAGAGTGCCCTCCCTGGGAGACAGTAAATCTGGTTGTGTCAACTACGAGACACTTTCTGTTCCTCGTCGGCTGATTAGGTCCTAACAGACCGTCGGCTGATTAGGTCCTAACAGACCGTTGAATGGTGAAATCTTTCCATTGTTACAGCTCAAAGTCAAAGTTCTTCCCGTTCACAGTCTCCTTTCTGTGTCAAAGGCACAATAAAGTAGCAGCCACACCCAGTGACGAGGCTCAGCAGTTCACACTGAGACTCTTCCAAGGCTGGGAAAATCCGATGCTTTGCGCAGGTCGTCCTGCGTCTCATCATTTGAAGAACTGTGGATCAAAGCCGAAGGCAAAGAGAAAATCAACTCGCCTGGGTGGGTACTGGTGATTGAACGCAGGGATTTGTGCGCGCTGAGAAAGAGCATTGCTACCGAGTTACTTCGTAGCCCTTGGTTTGTTGAAAATAAGCTTTGGCCATGTAGCCCAGGCTGGCCTCAAACTCTTGATCCCCGTCTTTCTACCATGCAAGTGTTGGGATTACTGTTATGTGTTACCATATCTTCCTGGAAAATGCTTTATTAATACAGCCTACTTAGATATAGTTTAAGTAAACACATCTGAGTAAATATGATTAGCCGAGTCCCACAAGATTAAGAAGGTAAATGAGCCTAGAAAGATGATAAACATCCCTGCTGTGGTGAAAATGTAAATATGTAAAAGCAGAGACACGGCCCGGTAGTGGCTCATTTGTCTAGCATGCACCAGGTAATGGAGGTCAGCCTCAAATAAGTAAATAAATGAAAATCTTTAGAGGATAATTCTGATGGTGACAGCCATCAAAGATGGAAATTGAATGAGATTTCGCATTAAGGAAATGGAGAAGTGTCACCAGCGCTAGATAGGAGCTGCTCTAGGACTGGCTGGGGGAAGACTGTTGTGTGCACGCGCGTTCTACCGAGCTCTATCAGCCAGGACGACAGAGATGATGAGTAGATTGGGTCTTCAGGATGCTTTGACTGACCGAGAATGCAGTCAAAGCAGAGAGAAGAAGGCTTAAGCTTGGGAACCAGCTAAAGCATATTAAAGACCAGAGAGAGGAAGGATTGACTCAATAATCCCCTGCGCTACAATTATTTACAAGTCAATAGCCAGCCCTGCTTTCTGTTGAGCTTCAGATGCATAAACTGAAAGCAAAGCCCTCCCCCACCCCATACACACGTGCTTATTATGTGCACTCATGTATGCAGCCTCATGTATGGGAGCAGCTGTGAAGGTCAAGGGAGGGTGCCATTGTTCCTACCAGGGCAGGCCAAGCCTCCTACCTCATTTCCTCTGCCGGTAAGCCTATGAATGGCTGAGTGAAGCAATATGAAAAATAAGTTACAGTCCCCAAAGAGAGAGAGACCACCACTCCAACCGAAGGGAGAGACCACCACTCCAACAGAAGGGTTTCTGCAAGACTAAACTTTACTCTTGATCAAAAATGGCCTTCTCACAAAAGCAGAAGAGCGAGCTCGCCAGGACAGGAAGTGCTCTTGGCTTTAATTCGAACACAAGTACATACATTTCATTTGTTATCAAATCAAACAGTTTTGTATCTTGGTGAGTGCAAAGCCCAAACCAGCATTACCAAGAGATGAAACTGAGTAAGTTCATATATATACATATATATGTGTGTGTGTATATATATATGTGGGAAATATATGTGTGTGTGTGTGTGTGTGTGTGTGTGTGTGTGAGAGAGAGAGAGAGAGAAATCTCCCTCTGAGGCCCGCAGTAGGACTGTTGCCTCCCTGCTCCGGGCCTTTAATTTAAATTTCCTCTTCTCCTTATAAGGACATGTCCAGGAAGCACCTGGACTTCCTCTTCATACAAATGAAGCATTCCTCATCACCTAGACCCAGCCAATGAGTGTGTCTCTTCCCCATTGACTGGGGTTGGATCTCAGTCTTTCACAACTGGCTAGCTTAAAGGAACTGAAATAAAGCAGACATGGGGTAAGCCACTTTAGACACTGAAGGTCCCAGAATGTAGCAAGGCCTTTGTATAAATAAATGTGTTACCGGAAAGGAGGGATTAAAACTTCTACATAAAGGTTTTTACAAGGTGGGTTGAGCAAAGGCTTGTAGGAAAATCTTAAAAGGCCAGGGAGATGGGGGGAAAAAAGATGTGAATTTGCCATACACAGACTTTTATAATGTTTGATAGAAAAGACTAAAATTTAATGGTTCTTGGAACAGGTAACTTTAAAGTGTCTATTTCTTCTGTTTTGTTGAAAACCTTTTAGAAGAAAATGGAGCATGCTCAGAAGCAGCCCTGTATGAACTCCTGTTTTAAGTTGGCATCATCTTTATGATGCCAACAAAGCGTGCCCAGATGTGGGCTGGAAAGCCAGGCCACTGGAGGAGCCGGTCAGGGGCAAGAGTGAGGTCGAGATGTATCCAAGCCCCCCAAATCTCCCTCTGAGGCCCGTAGTAGGACTGTTGCCTCCCTGCCCTGGGCCTGCATGTCACCTTTAAACCCCTACCTCTGACATCTTGAGGTAGTCACATGGCCTGGTAGTCAGGTTACAGTTTAAACTTCCTCTTCTCCTTATAAGGACATGTCCAGGAAGCACCTGGACTTCCTCTTCATACAAATGAAGCATTCCTCATCACCTAGACCCAGCCAATAATGGACACTCACCTGAAACCCCCTGCCTACTCCCCAAGGTTTGTATACCCCCCCACACACACACAAAGAGAATTGTTCACTGAAATTTGTCTCTGGAGAAGGCCATTTTCCCCAATCTCATGCTGAGATACTGTCTAACTTCCCACCCAACTAAGCTACATTCTCTCCAGTCCTGCCCTGTGCACATCGGTTCCTGGATATCCCGATGGGAAAAGCAGACCTGCAGGGGCACATGGATGTATTCTTACCCACAATCTTAGCTTTCAACATGTGCTTGATGGCTTTGAACTGAGCATGTCCAGAAAAATGACTTCCCTTCCTAAACTATGACTTTAAACTGAGCATGCTCAGGAAAGTGCCTGGACTCAGAGCACTTTCTCACACACACACACACACACACACACACACACACACACACACATATATTTCCCACATATATATACACACACATATATATATGTATATATATGAACTTACTCAGTTTCATCTCTTGGTAATGCTGGTTTGGGCTTTGCACTCACCAAGATACAAAACTGTTTGATTTGATAACAAATGAAATGTATGTACAAAAATAAAACCAAAATAACTCAATAGGCTCTTGTCTTATGAATGTTCTATTTATTTTTAATTTCTTTTCCTTTTAAATATGCTTATCTCCGCTGATAGCCCCGCTTGTCACATTTTGCTTCTGGTAAGTAAGGCAAAGGTGTTTGTGACTGTTTTAGCCTTTGCCCGGTTCGGTAGCAGGAAACGTAAATAGTAAACGACTCAGAAGAAGAGGAGCAAGGGAGGAGGGGCAGGTGGGTTTCCAATGTGGCTGTGACAGATGCTCAGCTGTAAGGACAGCTGTCTGTCCTTCCCTACCGCCACACATACAAAAGGGAAAAATGTCCATTTGAGTGACTAGAACCTTCAGGGTGGGCTCAGCAAAGCATTCTGTAAAGAAACAGGAGTGGTTTTGAATCCTGAGCCTAAGAGATTTTGCTGTAACTGGTCAGCTCTAGCACTGCGCTGTAAAGCAGCCTTAGACAATGTGTAATTGAGTTGGAGAGCTGGATACCAATAAAATTATACTTTGAATAATGGATTCAGGGTCTATCTGGCCCAGTACATCAGTATCTGTGGACCTTTGCCGAGTAGATGATTGAAAACTCTTAATTTCAAAGAGAGTTTAATGAAGAAGGAAGGATGTCTGACTTTGGCCCGGTTCTGGCACTACTAAGTAGATATTGCTTAATTACCCAGTGCCTCGGTTTCCTCTCCTGTAAAAGGAACATAACTTAGTAGCCATCATAAATTGCTTGGGACTTATAAATGAATGGATGCACCTGGTGAAGAAGGGATATCATTACTATCAATAATCTTGTTTCAAGGAGAAGGCTAAGGAGTAGGGTAACAAGTGTATGCCATTTTAACATTGTTTGGATAAAGAATAAGAGCACATAAAGTCCCACTTGTTTTTGTTGCCCCCAAACTTCTACCTTATTGGAATTTTTCAAATCAAGAGCCTTACTCTTCAACAAGAAGAAAGCCCTAGATTTTTAGGTCCTAAAAGAATGTTCCTCACATTCCTCAAGTTCAACCGTTTCAAACATTAATATCTCACCTCCACCTTAAACCTGTTCTTCCCATGTTATCAGAGTTGTTAAGGCGAGAGCGTCAGCCCTGGCAGCCCTAGCTAAGTTAGATTCAGCCCCGTGACCTCAATGGGTCAAAATTAAAATTAAAGCCAAAATTAAAGAAACAAGTAATGGTGGAAAGCAGAGAAAGGAGACTTAATCAATGTGACCACATTGAACAATGAGGCCCCGTGACTCAAAACCCATCTCAGAGTCCTGATTCAAGGGTTAACTTTAAAGAGAGGGCATGAGGTATGCATAACTGAGTCCTCATCAGGGTGTGGTTTCCCCCATCACTGACTAACCCATCATTCTATCCTTCAGTCTCTCCTGTAAGGTGGTTTGGCAAGTTGTCAGAACCCTGTGAAACCTTTTCTTCCTCCTCTGGCTGCCACCTGACTCCAGCCTCCTTTCCCTGGTCATAAGGCCTATAAGAAAATTCCACTTTTGTCTCAAAAGTCAAATGATAAGCAAAGCTACAACTGTCTCTTCAGGATATCTTCATCCCTCCAGACAATGACACTCAATCTCAAACTCCAGAAAGTTTGTCCAAGACCAGAAAACTAGGATTGCCTTTCCCCATCCATCCATGCCCAGTTCCCAAACCTGTATTTATCTACTTCTGTAATATATCTTGAAACCAGTTGAGTTTTCTTATCCCTATGGTAGCACCCAAGTTCCCAAAGTCATTAGATTTTGCTCTAAACTACAGTGGTTCCCTTCCTCCACATTGTCCTTCAGACTCCTCCATAAAAGCAAATTTGTTTTAATTATTCCTTGCTTCAAGTCTTTACCATGCAACGAGACTGTCCACCACAGTGTGTAATGATTTTACAATCCGGCCTCACCCCGTCCCACGTCTCAGCTCTTCCTTCTGCCTTCCCTTCCAGTATATGTCTAAACAGCTCTAAGGTGACCCTGAATCCCAGTCTCCCCTGGTACCTCAGCTGCTAATTCCATACTCATCCTGGAGAACTCTGCAAATCTATTCCTTTAGAACCACAGTCTACATTAGACACCTTCCTTAGGTTATAGGATACCTGAAGAGAAAAACTCCCAAGAGACCTGAAATAAGGTAAATGGAATCTTTATTCACTGCTGTCAGGACTATCCCAAGCAGATTAGTGGGAAATGGCCCTGACCCTGTTCATTTGAGTTTTAAGGAAAAAAAAAAAAACATAATTAGGGCCAATATAGAAAGATAGCTCTGCACTTCTCAGCAAGCAAGCGTTGTTTACAGAAGCAAAGAGATAGCAGTTAAATGGCCAGACAGTTCACCTTTAGCTCAGGGTCCAGAGACCGGTTTTACCCAAGATAATTTTAGCACTTAAAGTATTCTTAGGACTACTTTCCTGAGATGGCATAGCTACAGTCCAGAGCCCACTAGACTTTGAGCTCCTAGTTGATGTTCCCACTTGAACACAGAATGAACCATCTGCTCGTACACTTTCCTGACAAGACAGCTCCATGAAGGCACAGATTCTGTCTTAGATGTGTTTGTCTTTCCATTACTTCCCCTCCATGTCAGATCCATCCGGGAGTTCAGTGGGTTAGCCGAGTTAATGGAAAATGGTGGAGGGGCATTCAAAATAAGAGTCCCAATGGCGATCAGACAGTTGGAGATGGGTCTGGGTCTGGTCTTGATTAACTGCAGATACTGAAGGATTTTAGACATTCAAGAGATTCAAGAAGGAATGGGATTAGGAGAGGGATAGTCAAAAACAGGAAAGCATACAAAAAGGAAGATCGTGGTACTGAGGAAAGACCATTGGATTTGGTGACCAGAATTTTCCTAGAGAACTAAGGACGCATTTTAATAACTAGATGATTTAAGAGTAGGTAGATTATTTGGAAATAGAGGCATTGATTATTGTTGCAAGAAGCTAATAAACAAAGGAATCATTTTTTTATTAGTGTTTCGGAATAGAGACATCTGGATTTAGAATTGGGAATTTACACAAAGTGAGGGGAGGGATGCCAGTGGATTCTATAGACCCAGCAGGAAGATTAGCTGGGCCAGGAGAATGTTTAGCTATTCAATTTGCAAAATCAAAAGACAAACAAGAGGCAGGGGGATGATGGGGTTGGGATTGTTTAAGCAGAGAGAAGGACAGCTGAGTGTTTACATTCTAATGCCTTCCAGCTTCTCAGTTAGGGCTCCAGAACAAAAGTGCTGTGTTCTAAAAGGGGGTGGAAAAAAGGATGCAGCCCTGGAAGGGACTAGGAGGCTAAGGAGACAGTTCACACCTCTCAGTGGAGGTCTGTCAACTACAGGATGAATCCATTGAGTCCTTTAAGGAAAATTAAGGTACCAGAGACATTTTGTGTCTTACAGCTGCAAACACTGAAGAAATAAATTTTAAGAGATTTTCCAAATATATAAATTCAACAGACCATCTTTGAGTTCATGATATCCACATCTAATAGCTGGAAAATTTAGGTCACTGGCATGTCCCCTTTCGACACTCCACAGTGCCAAGAAAGAAGGCTCCGACTTCACTAGCCAAGCTCACACGCAAACATAAAAAGACACACATGTACACACGCATGCACTCGCACACACGCACACACAGAGTGGTTGACATGAGTGGACTAGCAAATATGCTTGAGAAAATTCACTAAAAAATGCAGGATAAAGTCATGAGGGAAAAAAGGGAAGAAATGATTCAATAATCCCCTGTGCAGTACACAGGGATCTAGGAATTCAGTAGAAACAACAGTGAAAGGCTAGCCAGCTGCCCCGAAGCTGTTTCTTGGGCTTCTTAGTGGCCTATGCTGCTCTGGACAGTGGCATCCACAAAGCTCACAGATGTACACACACTAGTCAGCACACACTGTACTTCTGACAGTCTTGGTTTTTTTTTTTTTTTCATTCTCACGCAAATGGAAACTTTTAAACTACAACAGGATTACAAAAAGTCATTTCTAGTTAGTGTTTCCCTAGCAAGTAGCATCCAGTTCACTCCTTTACCTCTCTGACATTTGCTCCTTAGGACGACTTTGGGGTGTGGTTACACAGAGACACGTAGGCTGACAATAGAACATGACCTCAGGTTTAGAAAGTCCTGCACCCAGGGACCTCCTCAGACCTGATTTGTGAAGGCCTGCAGTCTCAGACTCTTTCCTGGATGTGCTGTTTATTAATTGCCACAGGGGCTGCCAGGCTATCATTACGAAGCCCTGTGTAGGCGCTCTATAACTATTAAAAACGTATTAAAATTATAGCATGTGCAGGAGCAGCGAGGCTGTTCTGTCAAGACAGTTTCAGCATGAAACTACCACACTACGGCCCCCATAGTCTCTCCTTCTTACTGACCCAAAGCACCCAACAGACTACAATTTAACTCTTCAATCGCCCCAGGAACCACATGACCGGTAGCGACGCTTTGGCAAGCCTCTTCCCTTAAACCAGCATGCCTGTCTAATGATGCAGATGCCTGCGATATATACTCACTTGTAAAAATGAGGGCAGGCGGATCTTCTCTGATGTTTCTTGGGACAAGGAAAAGCCTGTCCTCTTTCTTCCTGTTGAGATGGGTGAGTGGAGGTGCATCTGAGAGCAGGCTGGGGGTGTGTGTGCAGGGGAATGCACATTTTGGCAAGCTGAGACACTTGTCTGACCTGCTCCTGATGTCTACGCAGACTAGACAAGACCTCACTGATTTTCGTTTATTCTGCCAAGATCTCCACTGCTCTACCATGGTATCGTGCTGGAAAGAAAGCACTAGATTGCACAGGGTGTCTTTCATAGTGCAAATAACTGGCTGAGGGCTTGAAAATATCAATATTCTTAAGAACGGTGATAGTATTGTATTTGCATACGATAATATCTATAATTCTTGGAAAGTGTATACACTGTGTTAAAAGGGAAGTGTCAGAATACTTGAAATTCACCTTCTCTTTTTAAAAAAAAGATTTATTTTTATTCTCGCATTTGTGTGTGTGTGTGCGCGCGCATACATGTGGCCAGAAGAGGACACAGGGCTGGAGTCCCATGTGGTTAGGATCTGCAGGGTAGCATGGGTGGTTTATCTAGAAGAGCTGTAAGGAATCCAACCTGCCCACCCTGATACATACTTTTCACATTATTCAACAAAATACAAATATGTGTCAGATATAAACACACACATCCAAGGAAAATGCACTGGAATGGCAGCACTTCTGAACTGAGGTGAAGAGCTTGAAACTATTCCTGTCACTTTTAATTTTTCAACTGTTTTGCATATTAAAATATTTTTATAGAAAATTCAGATTCCCGAGAGTCCCCCAAATCCACTGAATCGAACTCCTTAGAAATAGACATTGCTAGTGACTATCTGAAGCAAGTTTTAGCCCCTATTAGTTGAAGGTTAATCATAAACTTGAACTCTAATGAAAAAGTAAATGTAATTTAAAAAGTGGGTTGTTTTTTTTTTAAAGTGATATTTGAGGAAAGTAAATCATCTTAGTTAGAAACCCAAGTTTCTCAACACAAGACAAAACAAAAACAAAACCCACCGAGTAAAACTCTTGCTACATGAATGTGAGATCCTGGAGCCAGCCCTCAGCAGCAGCAACAACTGCAACAAAAGTGATGGAGTAAATTAGAAGGGAGAAGGGTGGCTCCTTAGCTTCCACACCCCCAAACCTGAAGAACTCTGTTGAGCCCAAGTAGCAAACCACAGTGCCACTCTCCTCCCTCTCCCTCTCCCTCTCCCTCTCCCTCTCCCTCTCCCTCTCCCTCTCCCTCTCCCTCTCCCTCTCCCTCTCCCTCTCCCTCTCCCCTCCCCCTCCCCCTCCCCCTCTCCCTCCCCCTCCCCCTCCCCCTCCCCCTCTCCCTCTCCCTCCCCCTCCCCCTCTCCCTCTCCCTCTTCCCCCTCTCTCTTTCTGCCTAAGCAAGTGCTGCAAAGGCCATAATTCCTGGGGGGAGTTGGGGGAGAGGAAGAGGGTAGAGGGAGGGGGAGGGGTGGGGAGGAGGGGTGGTTGTTTTGGTTGTGGCTTGTTTTCCAGCGCTGGGTTTGAATCCAGGACTTTGCTAGGTGCGATCAGAGATTTTCAGTTACTCTGTATCTCCAATTAGCTGGCAAAATCACCTGTGCAGTTTAAATAAAGCACGTGGGCCAAGGTGCTAGCCCCAGGTCCCACCTCCAGGGCTTGGAGCAGAGTTCCTGTGTTTCAAAGCACAGGTAGACTAGAATTCTAGTATAGAGACAGGGTTAAAAAGCAGTTGTTTGTGGAATAAAACTCAAACACCTCAAAAAAGGCACATTGTGTCTTCTTGAACAAGGGGCCTGAAGTGGCTGTTAAAGGTGTCCCTAGGAGCCTGCCGATGAGGCTTCCTGGATTTGAAATGTTTCTCTTTAGAATCTATATGTCTGTGGGCCAGATACACTAACAGACTTCAACTGGATGCTTTAGGGAACTGTAGATAACTGCATATTTGGAAAATGAACTAAGCGGAGGATCAGTGGGGAAAAGCAGATTATTATGACACCAGAGAAGAGTCTGTCTGCTTTATAATTTCCATTTCAGTTTTGCCTTGACCTTATCACCTTTAAGTATGGACAAACCGGGGGACAAGGTGTGCAGTCTACTTTTGCTTGTTTGAGAGTCCCTGTAATGTTCTACACTACAGCCTAAGGTCCTACCCAAGCTCGCTGGCTGCTGCTTATTTGTGTTCTAAGACACTCAGCTAGGTGGCGGCTTCTCCAGGAGAGCATCCTTTGCCTGAGGTAAGCACTCACTTCCTTTGCTGAACAGGAATCCCATCTCCTTGCATTGACGTCACTGCCCACTGGAAATTCTTGTTCTCGTGAACTGGTCATGAGAGAGGTATGTTTCTCTTAGCAGATAGACAAGAGGAAGCTGTAATAATTTCTTTGGAAAGTATTTGTTCAAACCCCACCCAGGCGGGTCACTCATGATTGGTTTTTGTTTTGTTTTGTAGTTGTTTTTTTTCCCCCTTTTTCTTTCTTTCTTTTTTCAGAGAAGGAGGAGGCTAAATGAGAAGAGGAAGAAAGGAAGCAATAAAATGAAAAGCTAAGCTGGAATTGTGGGTGGGGCCAGGAAGCCTGTCTTTAGGAAACCAGCATGACTCAGGAGGTCACTCCCTGTGGCACCACTGTGAACTCCACAGGGCAGACTCAGCACACACTGGCAAATTGAAATCACTGGCTGGTCTTACAGCGCCTCTCTGGCCGCTCCAGGAGGAAGGCTTGGGCAGCTGGGTTGTAAGATTTCTTTTCTGCGGCACCTTAGGCCTCTGTTCTTGGCTCTACTCCAATCTGTTATCTTACGGTACAATCTCTGGCTCTGGGAAACCTTTAAGAAGCTCATGAAAACACAGAAACTTCCTGCCCTGAATCCTCCCAATATTTGTGTGCATTTCTGTGGCTCGTATACACCTTCTACTGTGTTCTGTTCAAAAACTCCATGGTGCTCAGCAAATCCACGCAGCCCAAGCCTCAGACATGTGGCTATCCGTTCAAGAGTGGCTCATGAAACATACTCATGTTATTCCTTTAAAACATTAAAAGTATACATTGTGTATTTGTGTATACATATAATATGCAACTATAAACCAGAGGCAGAAGTACAGCAAAGATATATAATACACAGGACTTCTTTTAAGTGGTTTATAAACTAGATAGATAAGTGGTTTATAAACTAGATAGATAAGTGGTTTATAAACTAGATAGATAAGTGGTTTATATCAAGCGGAATGGCTCGGGCGGCACGGTTTTAGGCTGCCCGAGAGCCACGTTTCCCTTGTCCTCATTTCCTTCCTCAGTTCTCTTGGCCATTCCTGATTGTACTTGACTCTATGAGGGGAACAAGGTAGAAGAGAACTGTTTCTGGAGCTGGGGCTCCACCCCCAACACTCCTGCGCGTTACCACATCCCTGGACATCTTCTTTTTCTTCTCTAGTAGAGACCCTGGCACATGGAGGGTACAGTGACCACTACGTTGTTGGTGCAAAGGCTTGTGGGGAACTGGCCGTGACAGGCAAAGAGGAAGGAGCCCATGTCCTCAGGGGAGTGTGGAGATGCTGGCTGGATCAGGTTCCATTCCAGGGAAAGAAGTCCCGAACCGTTTATTACCTTCTGAGCTGCGTTTGCTGGCACTGGAATTGAGAGCCCTTTACTGCTACCGTTACTTTAGAAAGGGCTTTGGGACTTAAAGAAGGGATAGACCATTAAATGACCTACAGGCTTCATTAAGCTTGTGTGCTATAGGTACATGTATACGTTTATGTACATATAGATCCATGTATGTGTAAAATTTATATATTTAGCCACATATACGCACTTTTTTTTTTAAAGTCTCGGAGCATTGTGGTACAGGAAAGAGTTTAGGGGTCATTCTCCTGCTGCCACTCCCTAGCAGTGACATTTTACCAAGGTGACTATCAGGGGAACCTTGTGCATCACAAACTATGACACCGCACTGAATTCTCTATTCCATACATTTTCATGCAGATTCAATGAAGATATATGAGTATGTCTTGCATCATATATCTCATATATGACTATGAGAGAGAGAACACTTGCCACTTGGGTATTATATATGTTCAGCATGTAATCTATATTAATATAGCACCTTTTGCTATATTAATATAGCAAACTTCTGTTTCTGAAGCTCCTACTTATACTCTGTGTTAGACTCTCTCTCTCCCAGGCACTGACGTCAACGAGAAAGGTTCCTAGTTATAATCTCTCTTCCCATGGAGCTGAGAATTCAGTTAATACTGCAAACAAAAGTGTAATTATGATCTGAGCCGAAGCATGGAGGAAAGAAATGTAGCAGCATGGAGTCCCGGCAGCGGTGAACCCGAGCCTGCCTGGGGTCAGGGAAGGACCCCTGGGAAAGCAGTTCTTGAGCTTGGGGATGAGATTTGGAGGGATTAGCACAGGGTGCTTTATAAAAGAATGACCGGAAGGGAAGCACCAGCACGCTCTTTACTTGTTCCTGGGCTGTAGACTTTAAAGGACTGAGATTCTGTCCACATAAACCTGTGTCTGCTCATCCTCTTCACACTGGGTTTATGTGGACGGGCCCACTGCTTGTGTGCATCTCTGTATACTGTTTGTCTTCAGTGCCCTAGGAGGCCGGAGGAAGACACGGGACCTCTTGGGACTGGAGTTACAGACAATTGTGAACCACTGCATAGTGCTAGGAATCCAAGCCTGATCTGCAGGAAGAGCACCCAGTTCTGTTCACCTCTGGGCATGCTCCCAGCCAGAGGAAGTCTTTAATTACTTGTTAAAAAAAAGTTGTAGGGTAGAAAGCTGTCCTGCCACGCATGAGGCTGTAGATTCCGTTCTCAACAATAACACACACATACACACATAGCATACGCTCACATAACCAGGACATGTCTTTCTCCTAAAAGGATTTAAGGCATCCAAACACATAGTAAAGTCTCAGTGATTGGAAGCTCTTCCTGGGCCTACAATAGTCTTTGCCTCATCGGTCGCACATATCGTCTTCGCTGCGTACTGAAAGGCTTGCCGTGGAAGGAGCCGTGTCCAGGCAATCTTTAAATAGCCTGTGGTTTTTAATGTAGGGTCTTGTATAGAATAAATTCTCTAAAACTGCAGGAATTAAAATGACATCCTTAATTAGGAATTCAATGAATAGGTTAAAAAAAATCACTGACTTCGCTTTGGTGGAGGATTATAACTCCACAAACACCAGAAACTTGCTGCGATGGCAAACACCTGTAGCCATGGCACTTGGGAGGGGCCAGCCTGGGCTAGATGAAATTCTTTATTAAAAATAATAATATTAATAATGTTGATATTCTCAAACATTAGTGAAATCAGGATTGCCATGTGGCTTTTTTGACTTAACCATGGGATAAGGGACATTTGTGTTACTTCTAGAATAATCCTCAAGAACAAGCACACTATCTTTTCCTTTTTTTTTAATTTTTGGTCTCCGACAAGATGCTTATTCCAGAAAGTGTCTGCTCCTGTCAAATGTGTAGGTCCTGGAAGAATGTGAAGCAGAGGCAAAGCCAACTGGTGACAAATGTGTAAAAATCAAAATAGACCCATGTCAACAAATGCCTAAAATAAGTCCACACTGGGAAGGTTAAACTCTTAGAGCTCACTCGGCTTCTCTCTATAGGGAACACTGAATCTCAGCCGCCTAGAGTGTATGGAAACATTTAGGGAAAATAATAATCTCTAAAAGGCACTGGAGAAACAAGGAGGGCACTGCGCAGAGAAGAAATCACCACAGACCACGGAAGAAGACCATCGGATGGCCATTAAAAGGGCACCGCTTTAACGTCCCAGCTTCCAGAGAGCAGTCAGTCGAAAGCCATCTGCCCGCAGTGTGCGGCCCTGCCTAAGACTCAGCGCCAGCTCGTTTTCCCTTTGCAGCTCCTTCCATTGCATTCCCACCATAGGAATGGAAGCTCCTCAGGAGCCGGGATTCTGTTTAACTTGCACTCAAGCTAGTACACAGCATGTGTGAAAGCGGGGCACCTCTGTGGAATAAAGCATCCGCACGGAGACAGTACATTGTGCTGCTGAGCAGTGTGTGCGGGAGACTGCTGAAATACCAGAGGGTATCCAAGTTAAAATGCATGTCGATGTGAACGAGTGCCTATGGAGGAGAGGGCAGAGGGCAGAGGTGGGCGCTTGCCTCAATATTTTTCCTACAGATCTCTCACTGAACCTGGAGCTCACAGATTTCCCTAGGCTGCCTGGCCCATCAGCTCCAGGATTCTGAACACACAGAAACACACACAGACAGACACAGAGGCACACAGACAGACACAGAGGCACACACACAGACACAGAGGCACACACATAGACAGACACAGAGACACACACACAGACACAGAAGCACACACACAGACACAGAGACACACACATAGACACAGAGGCACACACACACAGACAGACACAGAAACACACACAGACAGACACAGAGGCATACACACAAACAGACATAGACACACACACAGAGACAGACAGAGACACACCACACACAGACACAGAGGCACACACACAGACGGACACAGAGATACACACACAGACACAGAGACACACAGAGACAGACACAGAGGCACACACACAGACAAACACAAAGGCACACACACACACACACACACACACACACACAGATCAGGGCTGGGGTGCAAATGTGTGCTCTCCCACGGGACACTGGGGACATGAACTCAAGCCTCTGACACGTGCTTTACTTACTGAACTATCCCCTGGCCCCCTAACCTTCTTTTATTTTTCCATGACAAGAAAATGAAATCAAGGTCTAGGAAGGCATTTGAAGTGAGGACCAATCAAGCCATAGCAATGTTTAGAGAGAACCTGGCCCAGGGACATGCTCAGATAGAACCACTAGGTTCTAGACATCTATACGACCAGTGAGGGGTAAAGCTAAAGTGATAGAGAAGGGGTGAACAACTATTTTAACACAGATAGAAACTCTGCTGGGAAAGTCGAGAGACCCGACTCAGGCTTGTATCACAAGCTTTTCCACAAGGGAAAAGCTTCCATGTTTAATGTGGTTCCATAGCTACGTAAGTAAAGCAAATTTATCTGGACCAGGGAGGGTCTCACAGAAAGAGTGCTGTCAGCCGGGCGGTGGTGGCGCACGCCTGTAATCCCAGCACTTGGGAGGCAGAGGCAGGCGGATTTTTGAGTTCAAGGCCAGCCTGGTCTACAAAGTGAGTTCCAGGACAGCCAGGGCTACACAGAGAAACCCTGTCTCGGAAAAAAACAAAAACAAAAACAAAAACAAAAAACAAAAAAACAAAGAAAACAAAAAAAAGAGTGCTGTCTTGTCCCCTTTTACCTTGCACTAGTCTATAAAAGTATTTAAATACAGCCATACGTAAATTAAGTTCTCAAGTCTATTGAAAGAAAGGAAACTACAGTCCATGCAAGCTTAGACAAGCTGCTTAAACTTACAAGGCTGACACTCTTTGCTGTTAAAATGGGGTGATTACCTGCTTGGCATGGTTTTTGAGATGAGGAGATGGCCTTTTACAAGACACATCTGGAGCCTGGCAGATACGCTATTTGTGCGTGATCTCCCGTCAACTTCCTAGGCTCCTGTGTTTATCCACTAGGCCACTAGACACTGCTTTCTCTTGCACGTGAGAACCTTCATGAATGAGCATTTTTATGAGGTTCGCACAGATCACTTTATGAATGTAAGCTCCGACCCTTCTATCACCTAGCCCATCTGGAGCTGACGCTCGAGGAAGAGCAAGCCAGAAGTTTGAATAAAACCAGTGATTGTTTGGAGCTTGGGCTTGAGAGCCTATTTGCAGGTACAGATAAAGGGATTTGTGAAGACGGAAGGAGAAAGGGACCCCCATTGGCAGGGACGGGTCTACACAATCGGGTTAGGCCGTCACACACCAGACAGATGCTCAACGGCTTTTGGCACCAAAACATAGTGACCAGCTGGGATGTCATTAATGCTTAACAATTTTATCCTTATGACCGCATCTTGGCCAATTAGGTTGCCTTTGACCACCAAAGGGTATAATATATCCTGCTGTATATGTCACATGTGCATCCCGCTAGCTCGTATTCTATTACATTGATATGTTGCATAATACACACTAACTACAGATGCATTTGATTCTTCAGAGTACCATGTTAGATGGTGATTTAAAAGAAATAGAATTAAAATACGAAATTAATTTCTTTATAAACAGTAATTAGTCATTACTCGGGAAAGTGTGTGTGTGTGTGTGTGTGTGTGTACTGAAAGGGATCCAAATCAAGTCATTTCTAAATAAATATTTGAGAAATTACTATTAAAAAAGTAATCTGGCTGCGGAAAAGTATTTGGGCGTAAGTAAATGCAAACGGGGAGAGGCAGTTGCTAGGAGAGGGCGATTGGATGACATAAGCAGAGGCTGCCTGTGAGACCAGAAGGCCCTGGCCAGGGTCAGAAGCCCATCGAGTCATTTCAGAAATGCTCCTGAAAGACGAACACCAGGCATCTATGTGGCACAGCATGTCCAAGGATTTTTCACACTCTACAATTTAACATATTACAACATTCAGATCATGTTCAGAACTTGCCGCTGAAGTATCTGCCAGGTTGAATTTGTCACACATATTCTTACACAATAGGAAGAAGCCCAAACATAGAAACCCAACTTACTACAAGATTCAAAGGCATGTGAGTAGATTTCATCTATAAATCATTTTGCTTCAAAATGACTCTCAGTGTACTTAGAGACTTACAGAGTGGAGTGTCTTAGTAACTTCCCTGAGTGCCTCTAATACTGCTCATGTATTTTGCTCAGACTGCAGGAAAAAGTTTAGCTCCTAGTGCCTGAGCCCCTCCACATGTAACCTGCTAAGAGTAGTTTTACTGTTCCTTCTTCAAAGTCAGACAACCAACAGTAAAATTTCATGTGGAGAGTACAGAAAGGAAAAAAAAAAATATATATATATATATATATATATATATATATATATATATGCCACCAAGCAGGCTGCTTCCCACATCTGTGGCAAGGACCATTCAATAGAATCAAAATACTTCCTGAGTCTCAAAGGACACTTTGAAGCATGCAAAAATCTCTTTAAAAATCCATCTAGGGGATATGTGCTATAGTGCATGCCTGTAATCCCAGCACTCGGGAACTGGGTCAGGAGTTTAAAACCATCCCTAGGCACATAGCAAGTTTGAGGCCAGCCTGGAATACATAAGACCCTATCTAAACATGTGTGTGTGTGTGTGTGTGTGTGTGTGTGTGTGTGTGTGAGAGAGAGAGAGAGAGAGAGAGAGAGAGAGAGAGAGAGAGAGAGATTTCCCATTGAGCTTTATATAATCCATTTAACATTTCCAGACCGAACAACCCTCCCTCCCTCCCTTTTTCTGTTGAGGTTTCATTTCCTAAGGTAATCATGGGTTTGTTTTTGAAGCTGCGAGTCCCGGGATGAAGGAATCCTGGGAACCAGCCAGTAGGAGGCGCTCCTCCCCACGCTCTGTCTTCACCATGCACTGACACTCTTCCACTCGCATCACCATCTTGACCACGGGGGTTGGGCTGGTGCAGTTCAGCCTCAAGTGCACGGTGGTGGATCGGGTGGGTGAGCAGTGGGAGCAGAAGTTGTGGCCATGAGCCCCTTCTCCGGGGAAATGGATGGAACCGCACTTCCCAAAGCAAAGGTTGTTCTGGACAACAACTTGCTGACAGTCTTCATGGGCAATGGTCTGAAAAGTAAATGGATTAGGTCATCTGGAGGCGTTTCAAACCACTCGGGGCACAGAGGGATGATTTAGCATAAAGTGCTCTCAACTCTCCACTTGGGGACATTTCGTGATATCCAAGAGATGGTGTTCCTTAGGGACGGAGGCCACCACAGCAAAGCTATCCTTATTGAGTACTCATCAGTTAACCTCTAAAACTTTAAGTTAACATGAGAAACCTCCGACTAGAAACAGCATACTGTAAAGAATTTCCATCTAATTGGATATAACCAAATGGAAACAAGAAGCCATGATGGCGTCTTTCTTATTTAACCACCACATCTTATCTTTCCGTTACCCATAGTGCATTGTGCACAGCAGCTTCTCAATAAAGACTGGTCAGTTCATCAGAATAGGCCAGACAGCATGAGTTTAATTCTATCCATTATTTTGCTTTGAGCTGTGCAGCACTCAGAGCTCGAAGCAGCCGAATCGCAATGCATGTGACTATATTACCCTGCCACTATCTCACATACACCCAGTTTTATGTGTCTTTCAAAATATGACCCAAACTCCTTAATTTTAATCTAATTAGCAATAGAATGAAAAAGTAAGACTTTCAAAGGAAACTTGATTGCCGGAGTCTTAGGAGCAATTTTCTAATTGCTCATGGTCCAGCAAAGCAGATATTATTACTTGATGATTGACTCGTCATTGCTACACCGGCAATTGCCTTAGAATACTGCCTGCTTAATTGGGCAGCGTTACTAGACTGTAAAATTTTAGTCTCTCCTGCACTGCTTCTGGTTCTGTGTCTTCTTGATGCATTTTCTCTATTTTAATGTAGCGTTTGGAGAGTAGGGGTTGCCAGAAAGGAAGCAGAGACAAAGTGTTCCTTTGTCTTAGTAGTGCAGAGATGATCACAGTCGTGGTCACTATCAATTAGTCAGCACAAGTTAGGATTCAGGATAGGGAAAGACCTGATTTTGTATTAAGATACTTTAAAAAAAAAAAACCTGCGAGAAACATAAATTCCACTTGAAATTATGTTTTGCTATCACAATGCCAAGGAATGATAGTGAGAATCTCAACACAGAGTTTCTGCAGGAACGTTCTGAACATCAAATAGATTTAGCGCAAGTTAAAGAACGTTCTCATGAACCTGTAAAGTAATAAGCTGAGTATCAGAAATGCATGTAGGGGTATCCCCGAGATGTCCAGTGTCTCCCACCTCAGCTCGGTTTGATTTGCTTGCTTTTTCTACATATCCTCATGAATATGGAGAGAAGCTGCAGGGTAGTTCTGGGAATTGCTTGAAATTCCCAGTTTCCGAGCTGAGGACATAGCCTTGCTTTTCTATATGGGTGAAACCCGACAGAGAAATCTATGCAAACTCGGTGGCATTCTGTGCCTTCAATACGGTGACTACCAATACTGAGCGCGCCACCGTGCTAGCATGAAGCGTTTCCACCATGCCAAGAAACACTGGAGACGCGAAAAGTGGATGAGGGAGATGTGCTTGCATTTTGCCACATCCCACAATGAATACCCAAGGACCAAATCTGGAGTCGGACAAGGAGCAGGCTCCCCTCAGCCTCTCCCCATTTTCCCATCGGCCCTAGCTGTCCAGCTGTCCTTCCTCCCTTGCAGACTCTGGTTGTCGTCCCTCTAGACTGCATACCTGGTTGAAGGGCACTGTCCTGCAGGTCTCCCAGTGGACTTCATGGCTTTTGATGGGCAGGATGACACCCTGGGAGGCTGGGCCCTTTCTGAACATGAAGCGATGCCAGAATTTCTTGGCTTCCTCCTGACGAGGGGATCTCTCCCCTTTCCTCCCACCTGATGGCTGAGCGAGGGCCTGGATCCCCGATGAGACAGGATCACTTTCCACATCCCTTGTGGGGAAAATTTCGGTCTCAGGTTTCTTCCAGAATCTTCCAAGCCTGGACAGCATCTTCTCTCTCTGCCTCTGGCCTTCCCCAGCCAGGCTGGTGCCCATGAGATGTGGCAGAGCCACAAACAGATCCGGCTTGTCATCTGCCTCCTCATGGTTGGCCGTGGGGAGATCCCTGCGACCCCTGTCTAGGAGTGCAAAAGGAACCGCGCCCTGACTCTGGCAGCCATCCACACATAGGCCTGCCTGCCCCAGAGGCAAGAGAACGAGGAACGGCAGGAAGAGGAGACGCATGCTTCCCAGTCCCAGAGACTGAGATTAGATTCACAGATGACCCGGCCCAAGAGAGGCTCACTCTGCAAGACTGCGGTCAGGGCGTCCCATATATGCTACCTGCCTGGTCTGTTGAAGGGGAAGGCAGGTGGGCAGCAGGTGGGCAAAGCAAACACACTGTTTGCTCATATTATGTAGTGCTAATGATGTCCTGCCTTCCCTTTGGCTCTGTGTATTTAAGGCCCCAGTGAAAGCCTGAGACCCAAGGGGTAATTAGTTGGTGTTAGCTGTTGTCTGAGGCTGAGGAGAGGCTGCCCTGGCAAACACAACTTGCATTTTGTCTGAATTCTTCAGGACTGACTTTAGAAGAAGAAACAGCTCACATTTGCTGAACATCTGCATGGAGCTGGGGGAGCACAGGCAGGGCTGTGTTTACTAGAAAAGCACCTCAGCAAAACAAAAAAGGGCACAGGAAGCAACAGCCCAGGCCCAGAGACGGAGACAGAGACGGAGAGACAGAGAGAGGAAGACAGAGAGAAAGGCAGAGACAGAGACAGAGGTGGGGAGACAAAAAGGGGGGAGACAGAGAGAGAGTCAGACAGACAGAGAGATGGAGAGACAGAGAGGGAGACAGGGAGGGAGACACACAGAGAGAGACAGAGACAGAGTTAGAGACAGAGACAGACAGAGATGGAGAGACAGAGAGGGAGACAGAGAGGGAGACACAGAGAGAGGCAGAGGCAGAGACAGAGTTAGAGACAGAGACAGACAGAGATGGAGAGACAGAGAGGGAGACAGAGAGGGCGACACAAGAGAGAGGCAGAGACAGAGTTAGAGACAGATGGAGAGACAGAAAGAGGGAGAGAGGGGGAGGAGTGGAGGAGAGAAAGAGAGAAAGTGTGTGTGTGTGTGTGTGAGAGAGAGAGAGAGAGAGAGAGAGAGTGTGTGTGTGTGTGTGTGAGAGAGAGAGAGAGAGAGAGAGAGAGAGAGAGAGAGAGAACTAAAGCCGTCTGCCACGATGGTCAGGAAAGCACATTAGCGCTGTAGGACCGGAGCCTTCTTCACCTTCTCTTACATCCACATGTGGACTGAAGCTGCGGGTCCCAGCTGCGTTAGGGGATACATTTTCCTTACCCATACACAGAGATTCACAATTCTAGAGTTAATCCTTTCACATTAGGAAACAAACACCGAGTGCCAAATTTCCCAACTGGCCAGAGATCAGCAAACTCTTCCAATTGTTTACAAATTTCTCCCCAGGGCCCCCGAGTGACACAAGCTGACAGCTCATCAATCAAGGAGGATAATGGGCCTCTCAGGCCGCTTTGTCACTGTTATTATTTCCTTTAACATCGAGGCTTGTGAATGTGAAATACAAACCAGGCCTGATAGGTTTGGGGGTGAAGCTGCAGAGTGTGTGTGTGTGTGTGTGTTGGGGTGTGTGTGTCCTTACCTGACTGAATCCACATCTTCTGCCTTAGTTTGCCTTAGTTCCAAGGAACTGGTGATCAAATTCAATAAAGATCAGATTCAATAAACACAGCCTTCAGGGATCACGGGAAAAAGTGCCAAATGAAATCAGCCAAGGGTACAAGAAACCTTATCAAGAAAAAGAAGCCTTGGAATTCGGGTCTGTCCACCCAAAATGGCCTCCCAACGGGAAACACAACACAGTTGCTAATCTTTCCCCCCACCCCCTTAATTTAGTCGCCACATTTCCTTTCTTTTGCTGGCTGAGACAATGCGAAAAGAACCCTCTTTTGTTTAGTATGCAGATTTCTTCCCACAAGTCCCCCCACTGTGATGTCTTTCCAAGTATTTGTGTTCTTGATAGACCTTGCTGAGTTCTATGAGGCAAAGCCTTGACTGAGTTATAAATTATGTTTAAATGGATTATCATTTTACTAGACTTCTTAAAGATATCTATTTTACTGGTTTCAGATGTCCACGGTGACTTTCCTAGTATTCACTGATGGTCTGCTGACCCATCTCACCAGAACACTGATATTCACCATTTATTTGAAATAGTCTCTTTAAAACCTTACCCGGTACTTGAGTTTCTTAGCGCCCGCCAGCAGTCCAACGTAACGTGCATGGCAGAGCAGCTATTAGGTCCTCTGGTAATAAATATGGCGTGAAAGCCAACTAGGATACATTTCCTGGTTTGTCTTTAGCGTCATTGTTTGGTGGCTTAAATCCTACGGCTGTCAGTCATACAGGGTCTAGCCTGTCCCAACTAAGCACTAATCCAGGGATTCTACAGGGCCTCTCAGCTTACCTGGTCTAGAATTGCTGTTGGATATAGTTGGAACAATTTCTGTCGAACAGACATTTATAGAAGACTTACTCTGTAGATGGAAAATCAGGATCAATACTGGAAAATGACTAAAATGATTAAAACCTGCCTCCTGCCTTAAACAGGTTAGACAGCCAGGGGCACGGGCTCTCTGATTTTATTACCTATGGGGATGTCAGTCACTCATTTTAAAATTTTCTTTTGGTCTTAACTTCCCCTCTTCTGGGCCCGAATTTTGGTGCTTATAAGTGCCCATTACAGATCACTCCTGGAGAATTTCCTTCTTTTTGCTATCCTGCCAATTCCTGTTACTCAAGTGTGCAAATACCCTTGACTGACAAGCCTCTTGTGGGAGAAGCATGAAATCAAAGGCAGTTTCCAGATCTCCACTTTACAGCTCAGGACCGGGAAGCCCCCCCACCCCCCCCCCCCTTCTCAGCGATGTATACTCTGATCCGTTCTACAGCTCTGGATGTGGCCTGCTATCTTAAGCACATAAATGAATTTTGTGTTGCTTGTAAAGGAAAGGAGTGGCCTCTGTCGTCAGTTGACACGGGCATCTCTTCTGCCCATTTGGATGGGCCAACTGGAGGCAGGTCTGGGGGAGAACACGACAAACTAGTGGCGTGCTCCCTACAAGGAAAGCCAAGGTGAGGGCACCCACGAGGCTAAAGCCACTTCCTGGGCCCAAGTAAGGGAGAGCCATGGCAGCCAGGCTCAGATCACCCACGTCATCCGCCACGCGTGTGTGGCATGCTCCTGTAAAACCCGAACTATCCTAACCTACCGGGCCCCCTGAAAGAACCACGTGGAAAGGAATTTTTATTGTAACCAGCATGCTGGGGCCGCTCTGCACACGAAGAGAGAACAACCCGCGTCTTGCGCTACGTGGGATTTTATACCCATTAAGCACAATGTGATTGGCAGGACAGTGTTACACTCGAACTATCTGGCCGTTAGGTGAGGAGGTAGGTGGCCAACAGCCAGCCCTTCGGAATGCGTCCCCACCCTTAGGTCGGCCTCCCCCTCCTCCTTGTGGTCTGAGGAATACGACCCAGCCTCTGACCTTTTTAAGGTTCTTGAGTTAAGTCTTTTACTCCGACTCACGTGTCCTCTGAAGACTTTTATGAAGAAGATACCTACAGGAAACTTTCCCTTATGCCGATGGCATTTCTACAGGAAGGCAGCCATGACAGTTAACCACTCAAAAAAAGAAAAAGGAAGAAGGAAGGAAGGAAGGAGAGAGAGAGAGAGAGAGAGAGAGAAGGAAAGAAAGAAAGAAAGAGAAAGAAAGAAAGAAAGAAAGAAAGAAAGAAAGAAAGAAAGAAAGAAAGAAAGGAAGAAAGAAAGAAAGAAAGAAAGAAAGGCGTGAAGGGCCTCGCTGCTGTCTGGGGGAGACTTCCTCAGTCTCTGGCAGCTGGCAGCAGGCTACGCTCTCGCAACTTCAAGCTTTGAGCCCCTCAGAGCTTCGCACCCTCTCCCTGATGCTCCCTTCCTCCCCTTGTCTACTTAGGACCAACTTCACGGGAAACGAATTAAATGCTGAGGGTTTAGGAAGGCAGAGACGGTCCTCAGAGAAAGGACGAGGTTATACAGGCGTCGAGGCCAGACGTCAGTGGCCTCCTCTTCCACCGGCCTCCTCATCCACAATATTCTGAGCCCTGTTGCACCCAAGAGCTGCAGCCGCGTGCAAGTCTCACACCCGCGTGTGACGTGTTATCATCATATACCACAGTGCTAACTGAATAATGTGTAGGTGGACATTTATTTAGCACCGGTCCCTACTCTGGATTTCAGAGTCACAAAAAGATCGAATGGGTGGTTCTTGTCACCCACCACCTCGGGATGTCTGTCAGTTCCTTTCACACTGGGAATGCTCAGAAGCACTGGTTTGATGGATGGGTGAGGCCTTTGCCTAACTTGTATCTATGAATTTTCTGGTCCTCACTCCCTTCCCTGCCCAGCTTGGGTTGCATAACTTTAGACTTGCGTTCTGTTCTCTCTCCCCTGCCCTTTACGAATTCCAACCGGGGAGACTATTTACCTTTCCTGGCTAGAGGACCGCCCTGCTACTGCCAGAGACAATGGGAAGACGGGACTCATTGGTTCCGTACAAAATATCGTTCTCTCTCCTCTGCTCATCACTCTAGCTCAGCACTCTAGACCTCTCTTGTTTTCCATATAAACCTCGACGCCAATGATCTCAGCCCATTGGTTGTTCTGGCTTGTCCTCATTATCAGGGACTACCTTACCCCTTCTTATCCAGAGAAAGGCAAAAAGCCATGGGCTGAGAGTTTCTCCTGTGTCATCTCAAACCCTACCAGCTCATCTTTCCTTCCCTGCCCCCACCTCATAACTGCATTCTCTCTTCGTTTCATTGAATAGCTCCACAGCAAGCTCTCCGGGTCCCGCCATTAGCATATTCACAATCTTAGACTGCCTCAAACTCTTTCAGAATGTCTCTGGAATCCATAAAAGCTTTCATGGTCTGCCCTCCAGTGCTCTCTCTCTCTCTCTCTCTCTCTCTCACACACACACACACACACACACACACACACCTCAGTGGCAGGATTGTTTGTACAAACCCAGCCTCTAAGTTCTTAACTGCTCCATTTTTCTGTGAATTCAGTCCTAAGTAGACGAGGGGAAGAGATGAGCACTGGGGAGAGGGTGAAAAGCTATGAGAGTGTCAAAGCCCGCGGCCAGTCTCGAGAAAGACGAAAGACGTTTTCTACACAGTAGAGAGCTCCAGCTCTTAGTGCTGGGGCTGCAGGTGTGTGCCTTGACATGGGGCCAGGTCCTTCCTCGTTCAGTCATTCCATGACTGCTAGATCTGGGCTTGCCTAAGGTCCCTGTGCACCTTCTTAGCCACAGAGACATGACTGACTGTTCAGGGTCAGGACTACCAATCCCCGGAGTCTCCAGGGTTCACTGCCCCGAGCCCAGGCGCTTGAACACGTTTTTTTTTTTTTTTTTTTTTTTTTTTTTTTCTGTTTCATTTCTTTTCCTGGCCCAAGCTCTACAGTTAGCTTAGTGAATGTCTGTTTCAGCCTCGCGAGTCTAACAGCAGTGTGCATGGGAACTTCTGACACGAAGTTTCAGAAGTTGCTCTACCTTCTGAGAGGGGTCTCTGTCCTAGAGGACTTACACTTAATACTCACGCTCACACTCTATTTTAAAATCAAATTTCCCTTAAATCTGGAAGGATTCAGAATAAACCATTCCTTATTTTCCAAGCTGGCTGCCTCTCAGAGTGGGTCTCTAGACTTTGTCATACTGCCACAGTTTATAGACAACTCTCTGGGGGAGGGATTCCGACACTCCTGAAGAAAGGGAACTCGGGCAGGAGGAGGCTGCGCCTGCCAGGTAACACGGGCAGCTTGTCAGTCCTTGTGCTCCAGTTGGAAGAGGGAGGTGGTGTATCACCAACAGAGAGTGCAGGGGGCATCTGTCTGAAAACGGTTCCCCTCCTGGCTGCCTCACCAGTTTCTGCTTACACAATGCAGGCAGCTTCGGGGAGCCATATTGTCCCTATAAGCTCATAACACATGGACAAATGATTAAAAACACATGGGAAACAGCTCCGCAGCTAAAGCTGTAATTCAGACGGGGCGGAAAGCCGACTTGCAGAGCTTTCAGCTGACTCGGGGCCAAGTGTAGGACAGAATGCCGGAGGAGTTGCCAAAAGAAAGGAAAGTTGCGTGTGTGTGTGTGTGTGTGTGTGTGTGTGTGTGTGGTGGGGTGCAAATCACGGATCAGAAACGGAAAACAATGACGCCTTGTGTTGACAGCCCTTCTCCGAGGCTCTCCAAGAGCAGGCACCAGAACCAACTCTTTGGAAATATTAAAAACCTTTCATTTCATGAAAAGGTTTTGGACAGATTTATATTTTCTACCCTCTATAAATAAAAGTTGGCTTTACTGTCTTGGCAACACCTATGTAGAAACATAATCTTAAGTATCTTTAACGTAAATATTAAAATATTACACATAATATTACCTCTAGGTGTGGGAATTAAGTAACAGGATGGCGGGAGACAAACTCTGTGTGTGTGTGTGTGTGTGTGTGTGTGTGTGTGTGTGTGTGTGTTGTATAAAAACATTGACAATAAAATGGAAAAATAGAGCAAGCCTGGCTCTGTTTATGCCCCTCGCCTGTGCCTGGGCCTAGGCTGACCATAAATGCAGGCAGGCTAAGATACCTTTACACAAATTTCAGCTTCCCTTAATGCAAAGTCCTAAGAAGGCTTATCGGATCTGGTCACCAAAATGACCTGGATTCTGCTGTCTAGAAAAGCGACGGGTGAAGGCATTTTCCGGGGGGCTCCTGACTGTTGATTAGCTTCTGCCCTGGGCTCTTCCTCACTCCCAAGCAGGCCCTACCGCCAATCTTTCCACGTGTAGCCTCGCTTACATCATTATTGACTTGATGCATGAACCATAATAGATCCTTCTTGGCACATGCGGCAAATGTGTGCCTAAATGCTGAATGTCAAAGGAAACCTCAATAATGAAGTCAGTCTGAGGAAGTACTTCTCCCACCCCTTCAGCCCAGCAGCACAGCCAACACTCGATCCTGTCAGACGAGACAGCATGCCTTCATTTAGTTCTTATTAGAATGGAGTTTGCACATCATAGTTCTTGTCTGAAAGCAAGGCATCCTGGGACTCCAAAGAGGGCTTTCGTAGTCATCTGGATGTCTCCTAAAAGCAGCTCCCCGTTGAACACGAATGCCTTAACGCACGAGACAGTTACCACTTGTGAGACAGAACCTTAAAACACCAGTTCTCACCCTCACTTCCCCCTCCCCACTGCAGTTAGTCAGTGCTGTGATTCCGAGATTATGCTAAGTGAAAGAGAATGGCAAAAATAGTAGAGTGCATATGTAGTCCATTTATAGAAAATTCTAGAAGTTATAAGCCAATCTATAGTGACAGAAAGTTGATCAGGTAGTATTTTAAGATGGGGGAAGCAAACTGGAAAGATCAGGAGAGTGCAAAGGGACATGAGGAAACTTTTGATAGAGGTGGATGTATTTTGTGTGTGTGTGTGTGTGTGTGTGTGTGTGTGAGAGAGAGAGAGAGAGAGAGAGAGAGAGAGAGAGTGTGTGCGTGCATGTGCATGTGTGTGTGTGTGTGTGCTCTAACTGCATGTACACCTGAATGCCAGAAGAGGACATCAGATTACACTGTAGATGGTTGTGAGCCACCATGTGGTTCCTGGGAAATGAACTCAGGACCTCTGGAAAAGCAGCACCTAGTGCTGTCAGCCATCTCTCCAATCCTGTATTTACTATCTAAATGATAAGAAATGACATAAGCATAGTATGTCAAATGATATCTGCTAAATGTATTGTTTACCATTTGCCAATTATAAACAGTGGTCAGTAAAGTTTCTTAAAGAAAGAAAAAAAATAACTACAGGTGTGGTGGCACATGCCTGTAATCCTAGCACGTGAGAGGCAGAAAGATCAAGAGTTCAAGGACATCCTTCAGTACACAAGGAGTTCAAGGCCATCTTGAGCCACATAAGAGCCTTTCTTAAAATACACACACACACACACACACACGTGCGCACATGCACGCACACGCATGCACACGCACACGCACACAGAGAGACAGAGACAGAGACAGAGAGGGAGGGATAAAGGGAGGGAGCAGAAGAGAGTCCCGGTACAGTGACAGGGAAGTAGATCAATGGAATAGAATTGAAGACCCAGAAATGAACCCACAGAGATATGGTCACTTGATCTTTGATAAAGGAGCTACAACCATCCAATGGAAAAAAGATAGCCTTTTCAACAAATGGTGCTGGTTCAACTGGAGGTCAATATGCAGAAGAATGCAAATTGACCCACTCTTATCTCCTTTAACTAAGATCAACTCCAAATGGATCAAGGACCTCCACATAAAGCCAGACACACTGAAACTAATAGACAAGTAACTGGGGAAGACCCTGGAGGACATGGGCACCGGGGAAAATTCCTGAATAGAACACCAATAGCTTATGCTCTAAGATCAAGAATTGACAAATGGGACCTCATAAAATTACAAAGTTTCTGTAAGGCAAAAGACACTGTCAGAAGGATGAAATGGCAACCAACAAATTGGGGAAAGATCTTCACCAACCCAACATCTGACAGAGGGCTAATATACAATATATACAAAGAACTCAAGAAGTTAGACCCCAAAGAACCAAATAACCCTATTAAAAATGGGGTACAGAGCTAAATAAAGACTTTTCACCAGAAGAAATTCGGATGGCTGAGAAGCACCTTAAGAGATGTTCAACACCATTAGTCATCAGGGAAATGCAAATCAAAACAACCCTGAGATTCTACCTCACACCAGTCAGAATGGCTAAGATTAAAAACTCAAGAGACAACAGGTGCTGGCGAGGATGTGGAGAAAGAGGATCACTCTTCCATTGTTGGTGGGATTACAAGATGGTACAACCGCTCTGGAAATCAGTATGGCGGTTCCTCAGAAAATTGGGCATGACACTTCCAGAGGACCCTGCCATACCACTCCTGGGCATATACCCAGAGGATTCTCCTGCATGCAATAAGGACACATGCTCCACTATGTTCACAGCAGCCTTATTTATAATAGCCAGAAGCTGGAAAGAACCCAGATGTCCCTCAAAGGAGGAATGGATACAAAATATGTGGTATATTTATACAATGGAATACTACTCAGCAATTAAAAATAATGAATTCATGCAATTTGTAGGCAAATGGTTGGATCTGGAAAATATCATCCTAAGTGAATTAACCCAATCACAAAAGAATACACATGAATTGCAATCACTGATAAGTGGATATTAATGAGCCCAGAAGCTCTGAATACTCAAGGCACAATTAGCTAAGCAAAAGAGTCCCAAGAAAAAGAAAGGAGAGGATCCTGGTCCGGAAAAGACTAAATCCAGTTTTGTAGGAGAGTACCAGAACAGAGAAATGGTGGTGGTGGTGTGATTGGGGAATGGGGGGGGGGAGAAGACTTATGGGACATATGGTGGGGAGGGGGGGAGAACTGGGAAAGGGGAAAGCCTTTTTGGAATGTAAACAAAGAATATAGAAAATAAAAGAGAGTCCCTTATAAACATAGACAAAAGGTTCCAAAACAAAACAAAACCAAACAAAAAAACCTCTGACCAATTTAAACCCAACAACAAATGCAAACGGATAACATATTTCTACCAAGACATTGCCAAGAGAATGAAAGGGCATGCCCAACATCGGAAGAAACGTCTCATTGTGCAAAGTCAAACTCAAGAAAGAAAATGTAATGGTGCAGGGATTGATTTGAACAGGTATTTCCCTAAAGGAGATCTATACATGGCAAATACGCCACAGGAAGATATAATAATAATAAGACCATTAGTCACCAGGCAAACATGAATTCAATCCACAGTGCGGTAGAACTGCCAGCTTCACGGGAGCGGGCATCCACAGCATGTGCTGGTGAGCACGTGGAAGGGCTGAAGTCCTTGGACTCTTCTGGTGGAAGTAGAAAATTCTGCGATGGCTTTGGAAGACAATTTTGTGGTCTCTTAGAAGTAGACGCTACACACCAATGGTGTACTTCCAGCCATCGTACTTCTAGGTGTGTGTATAAGGGAAGAGAGAGCATCATACCCATCCAGGGACTAACACGTGAATGTTCGCAGCAGCTTTATTTTTAACAGCCCCAACTATAAACTGCACGTCCCCCACATGCCCACTGTTGTGTGAACAAGTAAACGAGCCATGTGGGCATCTTTATGAGCTTTTGAGGTAACACTGAATAGAGAATTTCGAGCTATGCCTTCAAATGTTCCAGCTGTAACAAGATTTCTTCCGGTTGTCTGTATGTTTTACTGGGCTTTAGGAGTTTGTGCTTTTCAGGGTATCCATTCCCTTTAGATCGCTGTGTTTATGCTACTCAATTATCCCTGATAGTCCCCAGTATTGTAAGGATAGCTGTAGTACTCTAAGAACACCTTAGGGCTGCCTCATTCCCAGGATCAGTAATCTGTGTCTTTTCTTCCTGATCAGTCTGGCTAGAACTTTGCAGAGCTTTTTTCCCCCCCCCGCCCCCCGAATTGTCGTTTTGGCTTTACTGATATCGCCTAATGTTCTCTACCATTTTTATACCGCTGGGGATGGAGCCTGAGAAGCCCTCTACCACGGAGCCGTTGGACTTTGGAACCATGGTTCTATCATAGCGCACAGGTTAGTCGAGCTTGGGCTCCTCCCGGCCCTGCCTCCGTGTATCTGACGTTCCTTGTGTGCTCCTGGCATTCCTTGGTGTTCTAGTGTGGCATCTGTTACCCCCTTACGTCTGCCTCCTCCCCATCCACTTTTCTACTTCTGAGACACTCACTACGGAGTCCGTGCTGACCTGGAACTCGCTATGTAGATTAGGCTGACTTTGAACTCACAGACTCAACTGCCTTCTGCGATCCAAGGTGAAAGGCGAGTGTGTGCCTTCTTATGAAGGTAGACGTGGGTTGTTGGGTGAAGATCTATGGACTTTTTAATATAAAAATCTTACTATTATGAAATTTCCCCCTAAGCACTGCCTTAATAGTATCCCACGAATGTTGATATATTTTCAATTTTATCCAGATCAAAATACTTATGAATTCCATTTTTAAAATTTTATCCATAGCATACACATTAAAGAAGTGCAGTGGGTAAACACTCAGAAAGTCTTCCAGGAACCTCTTTGTCACTGATTCCTAATTTAATTACATATATCTAAGGCATATATTCTGCCAGGCTAGAAAAATATATGTTATGTTTGTGCCCTAAAAACTCTGCCTTGGTAAATGTTTTACATGCACTTAAAGATAAACCGCAGTACTCCTGGACACTTCCAGAAATCTCCGTTACACTGTCGCAGTGAGCACCTGGGAGATCCTGCATCCTCGTGATTCCCTCACTGCTCATTCTATGACTTTAAGGAAAGGGTATTGACACGACTGTGAAGACAGATCTGTCCACTTCTCTCCCTGCTATCAACGTTAGGTTTGCCTGTTTCTAAACTTTGTTACCAAATGCATGCATGCTTCCGACCACAAGGTTCCGTGACTGATCCATCCCTCAGCGATGTAAGCGACTCTTCATTATCCTTGGCAATATTCTCTGCTCTAAAATGTATGCTGGCTGACACGACTGTAGCCGCCCCAACCTCGGCTAGGTTTAAAGCGGCAGAGCTCTTTCAGTTCCTCTACTTCACATGGATTTGTGTGTTTATATTAAAAGTATGTTTCTTATAAGCAGCATGTAGGTCAGTCTTAACGTGATTCTTTTTCTATCCAGCAAGTTGAGCCAGACTGCCCTTTGAAGGCCAAACTGCAGGTGGAGAGAAGGGAGGGATCGGTGGCCCCGGGGCGGGGGGGCAGTCCCTGGAAAGAGTTGCAGGTGACCGCGAGGCCACTAATGGGAGTGTTGGTTGAGCCTTGTTCCTTTCTGTCTTAAGATAAACGGAATTTTATTACCTCGAGGAGTATAGGGCTTATAAAAGCTGTTCAAAAATGAACAGTTCTGTGTAAGTTATGAGGATAGTATATTCATTTCCTGAACGATCCCACTCTAAAGGCTTGTAAAATTAATTTCATGAAAATCACGGCGTTCTGGACATTACACACCTCCAGACGCACTCTGCTGTTAGTGGTGGTTCTTTGCCATGATTGATGGGGAGGGAAGAGAGGAAGAGCAGGGAGGTAACGCCGCCAATTTAAAACTATGTCAGGTTTAGCATCCCTTGCCCGTGGACCAGTGATACAAACAAGCAAACAAACTCTGGGTGAGTGTCAGGCACAAAAGGGAGGCTGCGTCTGAGGAAGTCAGATAATCACACAGCAGAGCCAACGCCCTGTTTCCAGCCTTTGGAAATGAATTTTGTCTGGAGACTTTTCATGGCACTTCACAGTTTGAAATTCATCAAGATGAAATATTCTCTCTGGGGCTGGGATAAAGGTCAGCGGCAGAATGCTTACTTAGTGTGTGCTGGTTTTAATCTCCAGCACCTCCACAGATTATAAAATAAAGTATTCACTTCAATAGTTTTTAGTGTATCCACTGGATTGTGTAATCATCACCACGACCTAATCCCAGAGTATTTCCGACTCCTCAAAAGGAAATGCTACCTATGAAGAGTCATTTTCAAGCCCTCAATTTCTCGACACCTTGAAAACTTCGGGTCCACTCTGGATTTATAAATTTGCCTATTCTGGGCATTTCATATAAATAGGATCATATAACATATGGTTTAGGGTGTGTCTTTCATAAATTTTATGAAATTCAGAAATATTGTGCTAGAATACAATAAAGCCACCTGAATATTACTGTTGAAAGGGATTCAGCCTTCCATTGTATATGTCTATGTTTGTGCAATGTGTGTGTGTGTGTGTGTGTGTGTGTGTGTGTGTGTGTGTGTGGTGTATGCACATAGAAGCCGGTATATGTATAGGGGTAGGGGTGAGTGCATAATGGTTAGTGTTGGCCTTTCACTTGGAGCTGATCTTATCCATTAGACTAGGTTAGCCAGAGTGCCCTAGGGACATCCCAGTCTCCACACCCCCCCACCCCAACACCAGCTTGTTGCATGAGTGCTGGTGAAGAACATGCATGTTCTTAGCATGTTTTAGATAAACATAGCAAGCATGTTACTCTTTCAACTATGTCCCCGTCCTGCTGCCTATTGATTCTAAGATGTCAGTCCTGACGTTGCTTTCTTCACTTTGTAGACCAGAGGAAGAAATTTTGGCTTCAGAGGACCTCAGTGTTCTCCTCTGTAAAATGGGAGCAGTGGATAAGATGATATCAAAGATCTCTCTTCAATTTCTGTTGCTCCGGGAATCTACGGTAGAGACACAAACTGTCTATTATTTAGGGAGAAAAAGCTAGAACAAATTAACTAAATTTAAAAATTTTCATTCCCAGCTCCTTCGTGGAGGCATGAATTCAGAAGAACTGGGATTAACGATGCCTGGTCTTTCTGATAGCTTCGGCAGTGAAGACCCATTTCTTAACTGGGAGAGAGTACTACAGAGATGAGCCTGAGCGGTCAGCCTGAGTGCGCTTCCCTCCTAGTCAGAGAGGTGAGGTAATCGCCACTCGCCATGGCAACTTCCTCTCTGGTCAGAAGCTCTCCAGGTGGCCTGGGCAGTGGTGGTGCACACCTTCAATCCCAGCTCTCTGGAGGCAGAAGGCGGTGGATCTCTGAATTTTAGGCCAGCCTGGTCTACAGAGTGAGTTCCAGGACAGCCAAGGCTACATAGAGAAACCTTGTCTTGAAAAACAAAAGCAAATAAAAAAAAAAAGTTCTCCAGGCTTTAAAACTTCTAGAAATTTGCATGGAATACTCTGTGCTTTTCTTATTTCACTCGGTACTATATATCTCTAGATTTTTAAGGCAATGCCAGGTGTCTGCTGTATATTTGATACCACTGAACAAATTCTATATGAATGCATGGAAGCTAATGACTAATAGCTAGTCTAACAAAAAAAAAAAGCCTCCGTAAGATACAAACCGATGGCGGCACGTGCCTACAATAACAGCACTGGAGGCGGAAGCAGGAAGCCCGTGAGCTCAAGGAGAGCACCAGCTACTCAGTGAAAGGCTGTCATGAAAAAGCTAAAACGTGACATCAATGAAACGATACCTGTGAGGCCCCATGGAAAATGTAAAAGACAACAAACTAAAGGCACGGTATCTGAGAATTAGGCATGTTTATTTTATTGGCTCCGACACAACACTAGATACAGTACATTTAATATGCTACTTCATTACAGAAATTAGTCAGCACCAGTTGATGATTTAAATTACATAGAACCACAGTGTTCGTTAAAATACACGTGTATTTGGGTTGTATTAAAAACAAAATAGAAATACAAATGCTGCTCAGTCTGTTTTTCCCACTCCAGGAAAGGGGAGGAAATGATTAACACCAGCTTTTGAGATTCCTCTTCAGTAAACATATACTATAAATTCTTTAAAGATCAAATATCAGGAAAAAAATCTAAAGGTTCGGTACCATGTATGTCCTTGCACATAGGAAGCTCCCGAGTGGACATTCACGTTAGAGGGGAAAGGGCCATGTCAGACCTCTGCTGTGGGTCCTTCTGGGCCATTCGTGTCTCCAGCCTTTCCTGCTCAAGCCTGGCAGTCGGTCATGCCAGGTCCAGGAGCTAAGCTTACCTGACCTTGTGTGCTCTTCCAATCACTTAGACCTGATCTCTTTTTTTGATGGAGCTTTTGCAATCAAGAAAGTTTCAAGATAGTCTATTCCTAATCGATACAAACCCCAAACCATTCCCCGGGCTACCTGCTTGCAATTATGGCCACGCCATTTTCAGTGCAGGAAAGTCTAATGAATTGGCCATGCCTCCCCCCCCCCCACTCCGGGTTGAGCACGGTTGGCCTAGTTCTGTATTTCCAGCTTTAACGGTGCACATGGCTTTAGAATGAATTCCTCAGTATCTGAACGGGAGGGCTCCACCCTCTTTCCTGCACTCTGAACCTCAACTTTGCACAGTGCAGAAGCTAGTAGACTGCAAAGACCGTGGCTGGAGCTGGGGTAGAGGAAGGATTTGGCCTGTTTGGGTTAAACACTAAAGGACCCTTATGTTCCACAGGCCTTTGCAATGACTGTCTGCAGACGTCTCCAAACCTCCGAGCTAAGAGCACGCGGCTCTGCAATTACATCTGGATTTCAGCAAGAGACAGAAAGTCTGAGTCTTATCCTAACCTCCTTAGGTAAAATTTTCTATGAACTGAAACTTTGATAAATGAGCAGAAATGAAGCAAGCCTGTCATGTTTTATATCCAGAAACTGGAACGACTTTCTTAAGCCATTTTTAGTGTCTATAACACTCGAGATATTATTATTCTATTTAAAAAGTCTGCCCCAAAGCTCTAGTCTCCTTGAACGCCTCATTTAATTCTAAAGTTACACCGGAGCTCATATGACAAGCTATATTTGGCACAGCTGTATTTTTTAAGAGATTATGAAAAGAAAAATTTTAATAAACATTTCAAAAAGGACACTCTAACTTCCTATAATTAACCCTGGGCTCCAGGAGGGATTGTTGAGAAGGCACAGCAGGCTTCATGGCTACAAAATGTTTCACTCAACTGAGTTTATAAATTAATAAGGTACCTTCTATTAGAGAACCTAATTAGCATAGTATCTCTGCAAATATTACAGATTTTAAAGGCTCAAAGTCATATCAAAAATCCTTTCAAAGGGTCTGTTTCCAGTCTTATTTGTCTTTGGTCATCAGAACAGTTCATGAGGGTGCTTCCGAGGGAGTGGCATTTTTCTTCTGTATGTCAGCCATCCTCACATGCACTCCTTATTCCATATATGCTTTAAAAATACTTGGCAACATAGGAAATAGAGGTGAAGATACTGCTACTTCAAAGTTCACATGACCTTGGAAGGTGAGAAAACCCAATATTTAGTCAAGAAATGGCACAAAGCCATAACTGTATTGGAATGTACATAACTGTATTGGAACTGTTTCCGGTCTCATGAGTGGAATGGTTGGATCTCCCTAGTAGCGGTAGAGTCCCGCCTGCATCTGAGCTCTCCGGCAGAGGCAGGCCCCTGCCCCTACCTCACTAGGCCCTTGCAGTTGAATCCTCCTGAAAGACTCTTCCATTCAAAACGGAGCCCCATTGTCTGCATGTGGCCTCTGGTTTAAGTTCACATTAAAACAGCCTAAGGAAACAAACCAACCTTTGGCATTCGACCTTGGTTTAATGGATCTTCGGGGCTCGATTCACTCAGACTCCATGGTAGAAGCGCCTGCGATACTGATCTTTCTGGATGGACTCACTTGAGGTCCATGGAAATTTGTACTGCCTGAGAGTTGGCATAAGAAAGAGTCTGAATCTTCTAGAAGGAGTAAATATTATAGCCTAGAATGTTGCAGACATTTATCTAGAAAAATATTGAGATAGAGAAGTTGTATCCCATCTTGAAAGGCACATTCGTACGGTCATCTCCCTGGGACTGTTGATCTAACTTCCAGGTTTACTTGACAGACTCACACAAACATGCCCAGTCAGCCACAACAATGCACTCCCTCTGAGCAATACACACAGATCTTGTAAACAGATGAGAAATCTCAGGTTACATTCAGAGTTTCTTTGAGCACACAAAATTGTGAGCCTTGCCTTTACTACAGTTCTTTGACTGCCATAGTCCCCTCTTCTGAACCAAAACACAATTCTTCCCAGGTTTCGGGTGCCGAGGGGGCCCTCTCCTCCAGTTGGTGAAAGCAACAGGTTCACCTCCGATCCACTCCCAGCGGCCAGTTCGCACCTGGTTCTTCAAGCCTAATGCGAGCCAAAAGAACACGCCAAATATTTTTATTCCATTCAAACTCAGGTACCATGGCTGGCCTATTCCTATTTTTCTGCTGCTCCTCTCAGAACGGGTATAAAACTGCTTTCTTTGCACCAGTTAGGCAAGTTCTCTACCACTGGGCTAGATGCCCTCCTCTGCTGGGCTATTTTTTGCTTTTTGGGTGTGGTCTCCCTAAGTTCCCGTTAGTCTTGAACACACCGCTCTCCTACCTCAGACCTCCAAATAGCTGTAATTCCAGGTGCGGACCACCGAACCTGCCTTGGGTTATGGTAGTAAGCAGAGTTCTAAGTGAATATGCATTCCAGTTCTAGAACCAAGAAGATGTGAGGACAAAATACGACACAATTCAGAGTGTCAAAGTGATTAGGAGTATTAGTATTGACTAGCCGGGCAGATTCTGCCCTCTTTGGGGGGGTTATGCAGCCTTTCTGAGTTTTGCTTTTCTCATCTAATGAAAGGGCATACGTAAAAACGGTATATACAGTTTTGCTGAAGATTAAAGATGATAGCCCGTGTAAAATTCTTACTATAGGCAGCGAACTATAGGCAATTAAAGAATGCTGAGAGTGGGAGAAGTAGTCTTTCCTGGGGAAGAGGCCCCCCAACTGGTTCTTCAATAACTAGTCAAACCTGACTTTATATTCATACAAGTAACGGTGTATGAATTGAACAGGTTTACTTATATAGTCAAGAATATATATACACATATGTATATGTACATATTTATAATAATATACACAATTAAAGAACTAGAGCTCGTGAATTTGAGAATGAGCAAATGGAGAATCGGAAGTGTTATGCAGTGGTTCTCAACGCTCCTAAATCTGCTATTCTGCGATACAGTTCCTCATGTTGTGGTGACCTCCAACCACAAAATTATTTCGTTGCTATTTAGTAACTGTAATTCTGCGACTGTTATGAATTATGATGTAAACAGCTGTGCTTTCCAATGTTCTTAGGTGACCCCTGTGAAAGGGTTATTCAACCCCAAAAGGGATTGCAACCCATAGGTTGAGAAGCACTCAATGTATTAGAGGGAAGAAATGGAGGTATGTATAAGGTATACATAATATACCTTACGTAGATAGGTATGTTATTTGTAAAGGTATTTTTGCCTCTATGTAGGTCCGTGTATCATGTAGGTGCAGTGCCAGGAGAGCCCAGAAGAAGGCATGAGATTCTCTGGTTGTGAGCTGCCACGTGTGTTCTATGAACGAAACCTGGGTCCTCGGCAAGGACAGTGGCGATCTTAAGCTGTTGAGTCATCTCTCTAGCCCTGATGGCTATTATTATCATTCCTGTCACCTACCCACAACGCTCCTATAACAGGGACTCAGACATTTTGTCACCCTTTATTCCTTGTTCCCGTTCTTTAAAGGCCTTCATTTTCACCTCCAGAAGTAGCTGGTGACATATCATCTCTTATCTGGGGCTTAACATGCTTCAATCTGCTACGATTCCAATAAAACTCAGCCTTTTTTTTTTTTTTTTCTCGTGGCTGCTCTACTCCCACTGGCAATTTCTGAAAATTAGACTCGAATGTTGTAAGTATCTGTAACATTTGCTTAAAGAAGCGTTCTCCCTGCTTCTCATAATAGACTTTTTAAAAAGAAGAAAGTGCGAGGGAGGCACTCTCTGCGATCACAGAGCAGTCTGACCTCTTGTCACTCAGATTTAACTGTGACAGCCATTCGAGCCACCAGCATGCTGCCTTCCTCCGCTGCCATTTCGGTCGGAAACACCCTGTCCTGCACTGGCTATTATTGATCAGATCACATGTGCTTCTGTGGACACAAAGCCTTAGGAGCATGATGGACGTACATAAAAATTATGCTGCAGACTAACTCGATACTCTTAGACCTTGTCTGGATTTAAAGACCCAATGAAGTTTACAGAAAAAGAAAATAAAACTTGAGAACCAAAGACTGGCTTTATAATTGCTACCCCAAATACAGTGATTCTCAAAGGCAGCAGTGGGGATATTGACTCAGGTATGCCTTGAGAATTCTGCCTCAGAAGTAACTTGTAAAGATTGTTATAACTGTCAAAGTTAGACAAACTATTAAAAATTTGAAAAATCAAGGAATAAAAATTGTATCTGTATTGTTGGAGATAAGTAATTTTCAACTTTAGCATGAAATTCTATAATTCTCTCTCTCTCTCTCTCTCTCTCTCTCTCTCTCTCTCTCTCTCTCTCTCCCTCTCTCTCCCCCCCCGACTTGCACATAAATTTCTTTTTTATTCCAAATTATTCCATGCCTTATATGGCTATGAATTCTTCCTTTTCACTTAGTACCTGGTCACAAATGCAATGCACTACATCTTATTAATACTATAATATATAATTATTTAGTCAATTAATATATACACAAGACATTTTGTTACAGCTTTACTAGATAATGTAAGAATAAATAATAACTTCACCTCCACATAGGCATGTTGTAATCTAATTTGCTCTATAGCTATTTCTAAATATTTGAGTTTTAAAAATGCTGTGTGTTGAATTTTTATGTCAGTCTGACCATATCCTTAACTATGTCTTTGACCTAGATGTCCAGGAATGAAAGTACTCTGCCAAAAAGCCAAAAAATGCTTCTTTTTTTTTTCTCCCAGACTGCTAGGGACTGAAGCCAGGGTCTTGCATGGGCTCAGTATATGCCCTGTCACTGAGCCGTACTCCAGGCTTTATGATGGTTTTAACCCTCTGACCATCTATTACATGTCATCATAAGTTACAATCCCTTGGCCAGCAGAAGGGAGTGGTGGGCACCGGTCTGCTTGTGCACTTGCAATGGTTTGAGTACTTGTGTACTTTCTTCCTGCTCAGAAGAGCTCAGATACTTGCCTATCCAGAAGGGCTTTCTTCCACTGACAGCCCATAGCCACTGCATATGCCTCCTGGAGAATACGGTCACAAGGTTGCCCCAGTGCCTGCACACACACAAATGAAAATAGGAGTCTCAGCGACGTGGTGTTTACATTGCTGCTCATATGATGTGCATAACAAAAATACGAAAACTAGAAAACTAGTAACTACATAGGAAAGGCTTTTCAGGATTTTAACACTCTAGCTTAGCTTTGACTGGCATGGGCAACCACGAAGAACGTGCTGTGTTATACATGGGTTCTATTTACATCATAGTTCGGTGTAACTAGAATAGTTTCTTGGAAATTAACAACTGCCAACTTGTAAAGATTATTTAGATCAATTACTTCATACCAAAATATACTGAAGAATATTATCCTGTTTCTACTCCTTCTTGTAGACAGGGTCTCATGTAACCCAGGCTAGCCCCAAATGCCACACATAGCTTGAACTTCTGGTCCTCCTACAGAATTTTTTTTTAGCTGCTATGAATTTGACAGTCATCCATTTAATTTGGTCAGTAAGTTACTCTGATTTTTTTTCTCAGATAATATGACTCAAAGTCTAAATTTTGAGGCTGGTGTGATTTCTTAACCCAATAAGCATGAGCCTTCCCATGTTGTGGTGAAATGGAGCTAGCTCCATTGTCAACCTCATACATTTTACACAAGTTAGACTAAGTGTAGACAAGCCAAATGACAAGAAAATAAAACCACGATGACTGTCCTGCCGGATCAACGTTTATTGACATGAAGACAAGTACGGAAGAAAATGGCGACATAAAGTCAAACCAGTGCTGAGTAAACTTGTCTCTTCCTGTCAGCAGTCACCATTTTCCCTCAAAATAGAATGCTCTGTGAATCACACTGAAGCCATTTGAATTATCTCTGTAAGTAGCATTCTGTTATCTGACTTCTCCAGGGGAGCTTATTTAAAGCTCTCTAAAAGCACTCTGATAAAAACCAGTAGGTTATTTTCCTCTTGAAAAGAAGTGGGTTCAAAGAGGAAGCAATGTGTAAATCTGCCTCTATCACAGCCGCACAGGGTGCCCTGTAGATGACCAGTTATTCGAAGCGGGATGTCTTCTAGGTTGTCCTTTGACTTACACACGTGCACCCTGGTACTCATGGAGCACGTGCCATGTAAGTGACAGAGGAAGAAAAAATGTTAAGCCAAATGACAAGAAAATAAAACCACAGTGACTCTCCCACTGGATCAGCATTGTTGACATGAAGATAAGTAAGGAGGAAACCGGCGACACAAAGTTAAACCACTGCCGAGCTAAACTTGATTCGGTTTGCTTACGTCTTTCCAAACTCCAGACATATTTCTCCGACCTATCATCTATAGTAATTGTAATTTGTTTCTTGATGATTTTTCCTTCCACGAACACAGGATTTTTGCTGTTCTATAATTCAACGGTGCTTTATAGGCCTCCTGAGATCTGTAGGAGTGCTGGAGAGCTTCAGGCTGCTGGATTTGGACTTTATGACTTGGTTTTGAACCCATTATTTACTGCTGGCTCATGGCTGACAGTCACAGCAGCTACAGGAGACATCTCTCATAGCAGGTGTGGGCATCCCGTGTGCTCTGGGCTTGGGACACGTAATATTTGACTTGCACTAAATGGCTTGGGCTAGCCCATCCCTGGGGAGTGCTGGACTTGGAACAGGAATGATAGATTTTCTTCTGCCTATTCCCTCTGTTCCTTCCCTGGTAACTAACTTTCTTACCACCACCAAGCTCACAGCCAGCACCACAATGGATATAGAAGCTCATTCCTGGATACTTAGCTTCTCCCTTGCTTGAAAGTTTTTGAAACTGTCTTTAAAACGGACTTTGTAAAATGTATTTTAACTGCTTAAATACAGTTCTAGTTTTTTTGTTTAACTCTATAAAAAACAAGAATCACCCCCCACCAAAATAATAGTAATAATAATAATAATAATAATAATAATAACAATAACAACAACAACAATAATAATAATAATAATAATAATAATAAAGGCCAGGCAGAAAAATAGCTGTTTCTGACCTAGGCAAAATACCAAAGTTATAATTCACAAAACAAATGTTTCGGCATGTGTATGATGGTTTAAGTAAAAAGAAAAAATCCTGTTCGTTTTGCTCAAAGACTTATAAAGTATGGTAGATACTTTCTGTATAGACATGTGTGTTTATAGATAAGAAATTGGAATCTATAGGTAACACGTGCAAATAAAAACCATCCAGAAACTAGAATGTGAAGGCTTTCAAAGTCCAGGATCAGGAACAGAAGCTTTACTTTTTCTGGCTATAAAAACAAACATCTATTTCTTCAAAAGGTTTTGCATAAGTACTGATATTTCAGGGCAGCTTTTTAAGGATAGGCCAGCAGGGGTTCCAGACGCTCCTGTGGGACGGGGAACCAGCATCATAGATAATGATCTATAATAATAGAATTACCAAATGCACAATGACTGCCTTAGGAAATGAGCAGATGAGATTACAATATGTAAATCCAAGAACTGCCTAATCTAGCAGTCTGGCTCCTTTGGGTTAGAAAAATAATAAAACACCAATGGGGAGGCCCAGAGATGGGAGATACCGACTGAGCTGAGTGAGCAGTCTGATGAGGGACAAGGGATAACATACAATTTACTGTTCTCATTCAAACACGGGCATTGTAAATGACCCTCTGGAAATAAAAAAAAAAAAAAAAATCAGACACATACCGTGGGGAACTCAAGGAACAGCACAGTATAAAATAACGGTCCCTCCAGCCCAATCAAAACACAGTCTGTATGTGTACCGACTCTAACCGTGGAATCTAAAGCCATCTACTAAAATATCTAACGATAAAGCAGAGCTTCAAGTTACAAAATGTAAAATGTGTGACTTTAACTTCACGAAAAGGATTGACGATCCCTAGAGAAAGACCCGTTTTCAAGCCAACAAGACCGGTGAACACGATAAGAATGATCCAGAAAGTATTGGGTGATGGAAGCAGGAGACCCCAGGCGTGACTGAAGTGTGCTGGACGGCAGAGCAGTAGTCCAGAGACAAGTTGTGCTGGAGGAGTCTTACTAGCCACACACCCCCAAATGTTCCTCCTGGAATCATATAATTTGTTTAAATCTCCCAGTGACCTTTAAAAAGTGACTTCTACCAGTGTACATCTCTAATCATTCCCCTCATCCTTCTAAAAGCAGAAGCATGCTCAGGTAACATGTAAATGCAGTCAAATAACATATATAATATGTCAACTAAGTTGGATGATCCTAGTGATGCCTGACATGTCGCATGACCTCGCACACCCTAGAATATCATCAAAGAGGGTGTTTAATAAACTGTTTAGTTTTCTAGCCAATAAGGTAAATAATGTGCAGCTTGAGTTTGTTTTATTGCTAGTTCGTTGCTTTCTTAAAATATGTTCTAAAGCAATTCCCTGAGGAAATGTGTGCTAACTAACTTGGGAATAATGTGAGCGTCAGTGCTTCTCGAGCTACTTTCGAAACCACGTTTGGTCTGAGAGCTGCACGCACTCTGACGCGCCCCCTTGAAGCACCAGGGGACATTTTTCAGGACAAAAAATATCTTCCATTTACAGTATTTCCAAATGTCAATCATATTCTGTCATAGTAGTAAACAGATATTACTGGAAACTCATATCTACGACCGGAGGAGTTCTTAACTGGACTTATATGAACTTAGAACGTGCTAAATCTAGACTTTAAAATTAAAAAACATCTACATTCTTAACAGAGCTTTATGAGAAGGAGATGTTTGAAAGATATGACCTGAAAGTCTATGACATTACAAACGTAAAATGCGTCTTGCCATGAAAGACAATTATATTGAGCTATGGTGTCTGTTCCCTAATCAACGAGGGATTGGTTAGGTATTGGGTTATGAGAACAGTGTTTAAAGGTATGGTCTAGTCTAGACTCAGTTTATTCCAGAACAAAAAGTCAAAACATGAATCCATAAACTCAAAACCTGATTACACTTTGGGTTTTTCCTGAAAGGGTTAGAAACATTTGATTTTAAATTTTTATTTCTTTGCTGTGAGAGTGATACAAGACTTTAAAATACACAATTTTGAAGGCTTGTGATAGATTTGCCTAACACAAATTTAAAATAGCCATACTTATCAGTGCATATGTAGTGAGAAATCTACACTTTGGACTCTTTGGAAAGTGTGCTGGAAAAGCCCTTTCTCTTTCCCTGCTTAGATGACAGTGAACAACTGATTTTGCTTCCTTAGACCTGTCTTATAATCTATAAATTGCAGGTATTGATACTGGCTTCCCTCCCAGAATTGATGGTTTGTGACAGAATTCTGTAAACAACAAAAGTATAATATGCAAGTGAGGTATCCTTGAAGAGGCAGCACAGAACTGGGTCAGGCTAGTTAGGTCAGGGTGACGGCGCTTAACCCAAATTGCAGACGAAGTCTTAGGTTAAATGCATGAGGAAGGAGGCGGGCCTTTAATTTCAGCCTTGTGTTTATGATGATCATGAGAAAACCAGACAGTATTAATAGAACTATGAAGGAACTCTCCGTAACTAGAAGACTTCCAACCATTAAAAGTCAGCTGTAATAAAATGCATCAATATAATAAAAAGTTTTAAAGGTATTGGAAGAGTGACAGGATTATCAACAGAAAGGCATCATCAGGACTACTCTAAATCGGCAGGATTTTATAACAAGTATTTGTAAGACTAAGAAATTAGAATGTCAGGATTTCAGAATCAAGAATAGAAATAGACATCAGAATAGTAATAAGTATAAAACACCTGGCTACCTTCTACCAAGATCTTTGTATGGATGCAGAGACAATTCCCAGCGCATGGCTCCTTTATTTTCTCACAGTATTAACAATCAGGAGAGTCTGGGGTGTGGCTCAGTAATAGTAGAGTGTATGGCAGTAGTTTATCAAGCTCTGGGGTTCCTCTCCAACACAACAAAAACGAATAAACAAATGTTCAAAAAGATAAAGAACAGGTAATCATGTGTGTTTGGGAGAAGCACAATCAATCAAGTGATGGATGGATGTACAAGCACAAGGACCTGAGTCTGAAGTCCCAGGATCAACAAGCTGGGCACATGGGAGCGTGCCTCTGATCCCAGTGCTAGGAAGATAGAGAGACTGGGCATTCACTGGCTAGCAAGTCTGAATTGGTGACCTCAGGGTTCAGTGATAGAGCATATCTAAAAAAATTAAAACAATAACAGCAACAACAAACTAAGATAGTGACCAACTAGGATAGAACCCTAACCTGACCCCTAAGCTTCCAGAGCCAACTCTAAACAGCCTCCACTCTCTCCCAACCCCCACCCACACAAAGAACACAATTTTCTTTACAACTAACCCTGAAAGCTTACTGAGGACTGATTCACTGCAGACGGCAGGGTCCTTTGGGAATCACTGGAAGGAAGTGACTGATGTCACTGAACAGGCTCCAACTCCCCTCTGAGAGGCAGCCTCAGTTAAATGGAAGGTGAACCAATAAAGCTGCTTTCCAGTTTGAAGTTGGGAAGTTCTGTTGTGTGTCCACATTTTACCAAGAAATCCCTACACTATGACTATGACGACCCCCACTGCTGGGTACGTCCGCTGCCCTCCCTTTGCCAGTAATGACTGTCTCCTTTACGAAGCATCTTTCTCCTGGCTAGCTCAGACAGCTTTCGGGTTAACACCAAGATCTTTTAAGGAGTGAAAGGCCAGAGAACTATCATTGCCCCAGCCTGCCATGCCCTAGATCACTGGTTCTCAACCGGTGGGTTGCAAACCCCTTTGGGGATCAAATGATCCTTTCTTAGGAGTCGACTAAGAACATCTGTATATCAGATATTCACATTATAATTCATAATTATAGCAAAGTTAGGGTTAAGAAGTAGCTACCAAAATGATCTTATGGTTAGGGTCATCACAACATGAAGAACTGTATTAAGGTTCAAAATATTAGTAAGGTTGAGAACCACTGCCCTAGATGAACTTCAAATAGATGTAGGCTATCTGGTTGTCTTAGTAAAAGAATGTCTCATTTATTTTAAGAGTTTTAAATGTCTGGATTTATATGACATTACCAACTTACCAACAACTGCCCCAAAAGTACTGATTAACCTCTGTTGTAACTCTATTTACAGTTAAAATATAAAATACACCAGTGACAAGAAAAATGTAGTTGACCTTCCTGGGTTTTAAATACATTATTTATCCTTAAAAGGAAAGTCTATTCGAGAAGCTGGGTGTTGAGCCCATGATGTAGAGGCTAGCCTGGGCAGCACAGGGAGACTTTGTCTCAAAAAAAAAAGAAAGAAAACAAAAAGCCAACTAGGTAAGTTTACAAATAATGCAGAGGTCATTAAATGTTTAATTTGATGGATTTTGACAAATTTCCACATAATAACGGTGCAGATGAAGACAAAGACCCTCCCCATCCCTTCTACAAGGATAATTCTTGGGGTTGTTTCTAGTTCTCTGACAATCTGTGAGTTAAACCTTTTATTATCGAAGCAGCACAGACTAGATTCTTCTTCACATAAACATGGAATCATGTAATGTGTATTCTCTTGTGTAAAGTTGTATTCTTTCTATATGTTATTTATCCATAATTTACCCACAATGTTGGAGGTTCCAGAGGTCCCATCTTATATGTATATAAATGTGTTATCTCCCCCAGCATGCAATAAGGATACATGTTCCACTATGTTCATAGCAGCCTTATTTATAATAGCCAGAAGCTGGAAAGAACCCAGATGTCCCTTAATGGAAGAATGGATACAAAAAAATGTGGTATATATACACAATGGAGTACTATTCAGCCATTAGAAACAATGAATTCATGAAATTCCTAGACAAATGGATGGAGCTGGAGAATATCATACTAAGTGAGGTAACCCAGTCTCAAAAGAATACCCATGGTATGCACTCACTGATAAGTGGATATTAGCCTAGAATCTTGGGACACCAAAGACACAATCCACATACCAAATGATGTCCGAGAAGAAGGAAGGAGTAGACTCTGGTTCTGGAAGGCCTCAAAGCATCAGTGTAGGGGAATACCAGAACAGGGAAGTGGGAAGGGGTGGATGAGGGAGCAGGGGGAGGGAAAAGGGTATGTGGGACCTTTGGGGGGCAGGGAACCAGAAAAAGGGAAATGAAATGTAAATATAGAATATATCCAATTAAAAAAATAAAAAAAAAGAAAGCTAAAAAAATGTGTTATCTCAGTGATGGAGAAAATAACCAGCAGTTTTATAAAACCAATAACAAAAATGACCCTCATTATTATTGCTTATTATGAGTAAACTTAAAAATTCTTTTGTATTTTCTACACGTGTTTTAATCCCTTGGTGAAGTAGCTAGGTATAAAATAACTAAGTTATAGGGCACATAGCTTTACCAAAAATTCTCAGACAGTCCCACAAAGTAGACACCCCATTGTGCGGTTCGCTGTATAACAAACCGTGAGAATTATCTTTGCTCTATACCCTTGTCAACACCGGTCTTGTAATTTTATGATTTTTGATTATTTGTAAGTACAAACTGCTTTCATTTTCACCTGCCTTGTCTCTAAGGATGTTGAGGGTCTCTTTAGTTACTTAGGAACCTATTGTTTCCTTCCCTTGTGGGGTTGCTAAGTCACTTACAACATGTTGTTGTAGCTGTATATATATATGTTCTGTGTGCACTGACACACACGTGCTACTTCATGTGTGTAAAGGTCAGAGGGCGCGGTTGCGGCCTTGGTGCTCTCCACTTCCCCCGAGTTGTTAGGCTTTCCTGCCGAGCCGCCTCGTCAGCCCCATCTGCTCTTATCTCAGCTCTATTTTTGTTGTTAATTTATAGGAGCTTCACCTCCCATTTTAGAGCTTTATCAGATATGTGATTTAAGAACAGCTTTTTTTTTTTCTGAATGTGGTTTACCTTTTCATTTTCTTAATGGTATCTTTTTGATGAGCACACTCTCTTAAATTTGATAAAGTAGAAGATATGATCAATATTAACTAGAAATTATGGTAGTCTCAATTTCAACAAGAATGCATATTAGTGTAATTGCATTGTCTGGATAATATCCAGGTTATCAAATAGAAAGGTTGGTGGAGGAATGCTGCCGTGTGCATTTTTAAGTTCCTTCTGGATCAGGTGAATTCTGTTGTCACTATCTGACCGCAAGCCATCTTTTATTGACTGTTACCCAATGAGCCTTTGTCCTACTTGCCTGGCTTTATGGGCATCGGTGCTTCCTACGCTGCCAGAGGCTGGATGCCAAGGCCTTTCATTACCAGATACTTTAAAACCAATGGGCATGGATGCCTGTCATTTGAAGGGGGAACAAAGAGAGATGAGAAAATATCAGAACCCCCAGTGCTGCCAACTCAGGAAAGTTCTTTTTCTTTAAAAGATGGCGATAAAAGGAAACAGAAAAGAATGTGGCACCAGTACAGCCGTAACAGAAAAGACCTTAGCAGACAGCAGTGCCAAAGTCAGCCACAAATCCATTCTACACTACAAACTCCCCTTAGGCTCCTTAGACAAGGCTGGGCAGACATTAGACATTCAATACTGATTCAGTGACTTATGCAGGCCGACATTTCCATGTGAAAATAAGGAAATCATGGGATGTAGGGCTCCTTACTGTTCTCTGCACACTTGGGTAGCTGAGGTCCAGGTGCCTTTCTGCCTTGTGACCAAGATGTGACAGTAGCCCGAATGAAGAAGCCATCCAACTGGGCAGGATCTGTCCTCCAGCCCCTGCAAAACAGTTGTGTTCACACCTGAATGGACTTGATCCTCTGAAGTCTGCCTCATAGCAGAAGCCTGTGAGCCTTCTCACTTCAACGAAGCAGACTGGGCAACCCTAGCTGTCATTTCCCATCGTAAGAGATAAATACCACCTCATGCAGAGATGGTTCAATTTTATACCAATGACATTCTGATAATTAAACAAAATCAACTCATCTAACACTATATTTTGGTTCTTATTATTGCTGTTTTTCCCTCAAGACAGGATTTCTCTGTGTAGTCCTGGCTGTCCTAGAACTCACTCCATAGACCAGGCTGACTTCGAACTCAGAGATCCACCCATCTATGCAGGAATTCCCTCATGGCTTTCTAGGTATAACAAGACACACAAGAGTTGAGAATCGCATGCTGAATCTCGCTGTAAGCTCATCAAATGGCATAGTGCCACTAAAGGTGCTTAGCTACAGCCAATGCCCCACCTGGGTTTGGGGGCTCCAGGCTTTCCAGGAGATCCCATCACATTGATACAATCTGTGGGTGCTTTCTTCAAAATGAAAGAGTCCCTTTAATGCCACAGAACAGTTCTTCGGAAACAAGGGCCGCAGACCCTGTAGGGAAGAGTGGCGGATTAGAATTGATTTCATGCAGGTTGATAGCAGTTTCCTCCCTTGGGTCTCTTCATCTACAGGGCAGCATCTGTGTCAAGTGAAGTACCCCCCAAACTCGGAGTCCATTTGTAAACGAAGTGTGTTTATGGCCCAGAGAACAGCTTGCTGGAAGGAAAACAGGAAGGAGGGAAGATTTCCATACCTGTCTGAGAAAGTGCGAGTCAGTTGTGGATTCCACCTTCTCAGCTACGGGCAGCTCTGCCACCTTGATTGTCCTCTGTGGCTGACTAACAATGGATATTTTGGCCTTCCGTTTGTGAGCTGAGAATCTATCGCCCTCTAGTTTCAAGGAAACTATACCATGATACTTGAAGAAAGCAACAAACAAAAACAATGAGAGAGAAATAAGCATTGAGAGAACAAACAAACCTTTTAATAATGATGACGATAATAATAATAATAATAATATAATAATGAGCATTTCAAAGACAAAGAGACAAAAGTATTTTTCTCAATCATCCAATCTTCTAAAAAAAAAAAAACTTTTTCAGAAAAGAGGACCTTCAGATAAATAGGCAAAGAGAAAAATATAATAGCATCGCTACTGTGAAAACATCTATAAACTCAAGACATTTGGCAATTCTTTATGCTTACATTGTAGATGGTGTCTGTTCCATTTCTACAAACAGAAGATGGGAGAATCTGAAAGCAACCAAAGACAGTATGTGTACAAAGCTGACGTAAAAAGCAAGCAGCAGTATATTTTAAATGGTTCCGAAATAATTGACAACTTAAAAGAATATTTCATGAGATTTTTTTTTTCCATGCTGGGTTCAGTAGAATTTTTTAAACTGTCATGTCTACCCACAGCTCAGGGTTTTGCTGATTTCTGACAGGCTGGACAGAGAGGTGACTTTAGTTTTCAGTGCATCTGTAGTACAGAAAGATTCAGGAACACACACACACGTGCACACATGCATGCACACATACATGAGAGTCTGCCTTGTGGGAGTTAGAGCTTCCACACCCAAGGTGGGGGAGGGGTCACTTAAATGTGCTTCTGTTCTAGGTCCACTGATTGTTCCCTATCTATCTTGGTCCTAAAAGGAACCAAAGCAGGATTCCCATGGCTGCATGAATGTACCTACTGCTTCTATTGGCAGTTAGTGGAGTGGGTCAGCATAATGATATTTGCACAGAAAAGGCACTGCATGAGTCCACAAAGACCTCACTGTGAGAATCTGAACAGTTCTGCACTGTTCTCAGACTTATTACACCTCCCCCACACATCCGCTCCCAGAACGTCCTCGTCCTTACTGATCTGCCGTTCCCCTGGACCTTCATCTTCCTTTGAGAGAGGTCTGTGAGACCAAAATCCTGAAGAGCATCTCCTTGGGTGAAAGACGGAGGAGGTCTTCTTCCCAGATGAGGAGAACCCCAAGTGGTGATCGAGGATGAGCCTGAGGGCGGCGGATGCCACTGGCCCTTCCCCCACGGGCTGTGCTTGCTTTGGTTGAAGGAATTTGAAGGATGGCACCGTCCTGGAGGCATGCAAGATGGCAGGCGATCAGTATACGACACAAACACATAAGCGATGGCATCGACACAGCTCCCTGAACAGCTTGTCATTAAACCTTAGACGGATGAATTTCCCACCAGATGTTGCCTTTTCCCCATTTGCCAGAAACTCCCTCTCTCTTCATCAGTTTCCACCTGGGAAAGCGGGATCCTTCTGCACATGGGTGGGGTGATTATAAAGTCATGAAATCCATCCCACAAATCATAGATGAAAATCATCGTCATGGTTTGATAATCATTCCAGACACTTAGGAAACCGGCTCAATTCCCTCCTGTGATCCACATCAACGTGGAAGGTTTATTCACTGATCAAGCACCACCACCCTCCCAACGCTTTGAAAGAATTCCATTTTCCTCCAGTCTTTCAGAGGTACAAACTCGAATTATTTAAAGATAGCATGTGATCAAGCCGCAGCTATAAAAATATTGCAATCAACTCTAATGGGAGAAAACCCTAATGAATCTTAAGAGAGTCTCTTATTAGAAACAATATTTCTGGGAAGGCACAGAAAACAGCCCACCAAACACAAACAATCCAGGCCAGTGAAATGCCTGACTACCAGAGTTTGATCCTGGGAACCCACATAAGAGGAGAGAACAGATTCCCACAGGTTGCCCTTCAACCTCCCCACCAAACCATAAGTAAAAAGGAAATAAAAATTACAGCACAATTGCAGACCTCAACTAACAAGAAAACAAAAGTGACCTGCCGACAGAACCTGTCAGGATATTCATTTTATTTTTAGCAGCACGGAGACTCAAGCACGGAGCCTTTCACAGGCTGAAGCAAGCACTCTGTCACTGGGCTGTGTTCCCAGGCCGGGACATTTTGTACGTATGTATTTCCCACACTCAATGTGAGCGGACATTTCTGCTGACAAAGAAGCACACGTGGTGTGGAGAAAGAGGGGATGAGAGATGTCATGGAAATGTGGGTGTACAGATGGCACCCTCTTTTATTATAGGGTGAGCGAAGGGACACTAGATTACAGGTAAGGAAAAAAAAAAACCTGCAGATCACAGGGTATGACAAGCATTTTAAAAAGGCTTGAAATGGAGTGTCACGCTGGACACGTAAAGTGTCACACAGATAAGGAACCAGAAGCGGAAGGACTTTGGCAGGACCAACCCTCAGAGCGCCAAGGGCTTTTTTTTTTTTTTTTTTTGTAGGTTGCTTTCTAGCAGGCTCTTCCCAGAACCGGCTGGCGCTGCCTCGCCAAGTCATTCATTAGTATTCTCCAGCTGCCCCCCAATCCCCGGCCAGCTGCATCTTCACGTCTATCCCCCCCTCCCCAATTCCTTCCCTTCTTAGAATTGTCCTGGTCACACTACAGTGGGGGCTCCTGTTTTAGGCACCGAGAGCTCCCCTTAACAGAGGAGGATAATTACAGCCCTGCAAACTCAGGGGGAAAATAATTGTCCATAGATTCTCACCAACATTGTCTCCCCCTTGGTGAGAACAACAAATGGTTAGGGGGGAAAGAAAAGCAACCGGGGCACTGACTTGTTGCTTTGCTGCAGTCATTGCGCTTAGCAGGAGGAAAAAACCACATGAAGCACAAACCAGAATAAAGAAACCGGAGCCATGGTGGAGGCGGCTTTCGTGACAAGAAATTACGCATTTTGATTTGAAGGTGTTATCAAGCTTGTTGGCCGCTGCGAGCCAAGCAGCCATGGCGCCAGGACCGCTCCTGATTTCAAGACGAGGATCAAAAGAATACCTCCTTTTGAGTCCAAAATTTTCACTGCTGCTTTTGTCTGTGTGCCAAGAACCGCATTCACAGGGGAGTTCAGAATTACTTCAAAGACCTCATCATCTTCCTCTAATCCGTCATAGGTAATTGCTATATTCCACATCTTAGTTGACATTCCTACAAGAAGTAAACATTTTAATTACTCTTTAATTGCTATTTCAATCACCTAGGTGTCAGAGAAATATATTAATTAACATGTCTACAGCGAGACTGCAGTAGACGGGAGTGAGCTATTGTACTGCCGCCGACTCACTGAGGCCCTGCTGTTCTCCCAAATAATATAAAAAAAAGACCACATTTGTTCCCGGACAATGATGACCGGCCTTCAATGCAAACACTGTAACAAAAAGTAAAGCTGCATTACCCAGGGGGAGGGGAAAAGGTTGGTAGACAAAACCCCAGACATAATTTTTCTCCCAACCCCATCCCTTCTGTGCCTAGGAATAAGTAGTTACTACGATCTGAAAATCTTAATAGTTGCAAAGATCTTAAGATGCTGCAGCAGACAGAAGTGATTATTGAAGGGTGCTTCAGGCCCCTCACAGAATCCTCGAAGTGATTCATTCGCTCTACTGCTGCCTGCATCCGCGGCTATTCCCACCCCCCCATCCCATCCCCTTCCCCCGCCCCACTCCCAGATCTTCTAGCCCATGGCTGATTCTCCTTATAATGCAATGCTCAGCAGTTGGAGACTCTCCTAGAGAGAATGTACGGTCTGGGGACTGTACACATAGACTGGTCCAGCCTCCGTCTCCCCTCTCTTGTTCCTATCATGGAGTACAAACAAGCTTATTCCACATAATCTTCTGAATGTAACACAAGCTTTCATTTCCTAAGATATCCCCCAGCCCATCTGTCCCATCAGGATGGACGGGAGTCACAGAGTCTCCAGGCTGGAAGACACTTCTGAAACGGTCCCAGTCCTCAGCAGTTCCTATGACAGGAGCTGTGGTTTACCTTACAGCAGGGGTAAGCAAGCTGAATGCTGTTTGGTGGCGTGAGAGGCTAAGATAGGGACAAAGGGCACTAGGTTTACAGTTTAGGCTCTAGGGCAAAGCTTGGAAGTCTGTCCTGCCGCCCCTGCCTCTGGGTGCTCCATATCCACAAGTCTTTCTCTATTCAGTGGCTAAACACTCTTTCCCAGCCTTCTCTTCTGGAAACTCACTTTTTTGCTTACGTATCGACATGTGGCTGCCACTCTGTCATCTACATGAGAGCCGCCTTCTCAAAAGTATGCCTCATGTCGACTTTGTGGCTGGGTGGTGGATCCCTGCAGCACTCAGCGGAACGTTAGATTGTTCACTTCTGAACTGGGCTGCCTTGAGGGGGGAATGGAGGCCTCCGTAGTGATTTTGACAAAGAGCAGGCTGGTGCCTGATGTGCCTCCTGTGGCCTCAGGTTATCTCTTTTTTCAGTCCTTGCAATTTCAGAGGTTGAACTATCTAATATAGAATATTAATTCCCATCTCACGGATGGACGAGAAGGCCCACCAATATGGATGTTTTATCCCTAAATGCTTACCTTTGCATTAGAAGCTGTGGAGAACCAGACATGCAGCATAAGCCAAGCTCTGACCTAAAGGAGTTTGAAACTTTTTGGAGGAGCCAAGACAAATTGTCTTAGGGTACCCAAGAAGATTGGTCCCAGAACTCCCACGGGATGCCAACATATGCAGCAGTTGCTTGAGTCCCTTGTACATATACCCTATGCAATCCTCCTGTAAACTTTAGACCAACTATAGATCGTTTATAATAGCGATATAATGAGTTCTTTGTGAATCTTGAACCTTGTTCCAGGTAATGACAAGAAAACCAAAGGGTTCACAGTCATTACAGGTAGAATGGCTTTTCTGATTATTTTTTGATTTCTGTTTGGTTGGCTAGGTGGATAAGGGACCCAGGGACTCTGTAGTCCTTCTTCTTACCAGAAATGCCAGGTAAGTATTAGAAGCTATGTGTGATTAGCTGACAAAATATACAGAAGACAGTATGTGCACTAGATGCCTGTAGGCGCCACATACACAGGTCAGAGCGCAGTGTGTGCACAGCAGATGCCTGTAGGCTCCACATACACAGGTCAGAGTGCAGTGTGTGCACAGTAGATGCCTGTAGGATCCACATACACAGGTCAGAGTGCAGTGTGTGCACAGCAGATGCCTGTAGGCTCCACATACACAGGTCAGAGTGCAGTGTGTGCACAGCAGATGCCTGTAGGATCCACATACACAGGTCAGAGTGCAGTGTGTGCACAGTAGATGCCTGTAGGATCCACATACACAGGTCAGAGTGCAGTGTGTGCACAGCAGATGCCTGTAGGATCCACATACACAGGTCAGAGTGCAGTGTGTGCACAGCAGATGCCTGTAGGATCCACATACACTGATGTGAAGGGAAGAAATGAGAAGCAATCTAAGGAAGTTAGTGAAGTTGAGGTTTGGGTCAGGAGAGTGGTAAATAGATCAGCTGAATGGGAAAGCTGCATCTGGAGAAAAGAGGCCACAGGTTGCAGGTAGATTCTTTGTAGCTACACTACACCGTATGGCCAGATTCAGGCTTTAGACAATGGTTAATGAGGGAAGACATCACTGACATCCTGAATGCAAACACTTTAGCAAACTGAATTTGAGAGTGTCTGTGCAAAGGTTGGGTACCCGGAGACTCTGAGACGTTAGAGGCAGCCGTGGAAATAAAATGAAACGGGCAGTGAAGAGAGATGGAGGCTGAGATTGATAACAGTCAGAGAACTGTTCTGACCACCAAGCATCATAAGCTTAGGTACAATTTAAATAAAAATCCAATATACAGAAACGTATTTTCACATCTCAAATAGTTCTCCTATTTCAAAATTTATTTCACAAAAATGATAGTATCACTTTTAAACAAAAACCATCAAAAAGGCCTTTAAGGTTGTTGCTGGAACTTACGGAGGAAAGCCAAAGAGTTGAGAGGGATCTTCTCCACGTCCCGTCAAGAGCTTCTATTTGCTGACCTACATTTCAACTTGGTCTCAAGCCTCCCAGGTGTGGGGGCACCGGCTCAGGTTAACAAGATTGTGAATGGGATTTCCATTGCTGTTGTTTGGCCCCCTGCTTCCTCTGCTTCCCAGGTGCAAAGTGTCCCTTAACTCCCTGAGATATATCTGGGTTTCCTGGGAGGCTTGAACGCGCCCCCCACCCCTCCTACCCCCTCAACCCCCTCCGTTTCCAGAAAACAAAAGGTGTCGAGGAGGTGTCCTGTCATAAAAACACACCCATTATACAGAGAAAATGAGTTCCTGGACATTTTCCTACAAAGCAGATTTCTCTGTTGAGAGACATTTTCTCAATATTGTTCAGTAAATGCCAAATTAGAGAGCTGTTCCTTTAGAAAACATTTTGACTTTTCAGAATGATGAAGATTTGATTAAGAATGCATCAGATCTTTCAGGGACACACTGTAAAGGAAAGCACTCGTTTTTTTTTTTTCCTTAGAGTATTTGCACAGGCACTGAAGCCCTTCAGGTCACACAGCAGCTGAATGCCTTCTCAGGATTCCTGTCTGCAAAGTTTGGTAAAGTGTTACAGGCAAGCCTTTGTCTCTCCCCAGTATGAAGTCTTCAGTCTCACGTGACCCATGGTACTGGATGACCCACCCGGTCTGCTTCTCTGGTACCAGGCAAGCTGATATTTTCCAGAGAAATGAATAGATTGCTCCTGGCAAAAGTCATAGGGTGGGGCTGGGGACATCTGAAAGAGGCAAGGGTTTACAGTATGAAAGTATAGAAACATTTATAGGACCTGTGGATGTGGGGACATTTTTTTTAAGTTCTCTAAAGTAAGACTTCATGATATGAAATTATTTCTGGCTTAATAAATTCCAAAATCATGGGCAGCCAAGCATGTGGCTTTTAAAAAAAAATGTATAAAATATGCTTATATTATTTCTCAATGTATAAACAATCCTTAAAATCCTGAGACCATTTGGGGGCCCCAGAAGTCATTAGTAGCTATCAAAACAGCATGCAAACTCTTCTAGACACACAGACATTTATCTTACGCGGCAGAATCTCCAACTGATAAATTTCTGCGTCTCCCCTAGTGTGATACTTTCTAACTGCTCTAACCCAAACAGAGCGCCTGGTGGGCTGCTGAAAACCCAACCTGCGACAAACAGCCCTGGGTAATAAAAAGGGCATATGGCAAAAAACGATTGGCCTTTAAACAAACCCTTTAGAACATGGAGGACAAAAAAGAAGATTAACCCTTTCGTGGCAGAGCAGAGGACTAAGGAACCTGCAGAAGCCTGAGGGTAAACATTGAATCCTGAACAGCCATAGTGCGGTCAGCCTAGAAAACCCACTCACCCACATCCGAAAGCTAGATGACACGGGAAGGAGGCTAACAGGAATATCTGAGCTGTTGCGTGTCAAATTTGAGGTTCATTGTTATAGGCTGAATTGTATCCCCCACAGCTTATCTTGTGAGATCTTCCTAAAAGTGCCAGGACCTCACAATGTGACCTTCTTTATAAATGGGGTGATGGCATGGTCATGAGTGAGCATGGCGTCAGAGTGGAACAGGGTGGCTCCTTTCCTTCATTTGGGTCCTTATGATGAGGGAGAATCTATCCATAGGGAGAGCATCATGTGGCAGTGAAGACAAGGACTCGGGAGACAGAGCCAGGACCACCAAATAAATGATGGCAGCAAGTCTCAAAAGGCACCAAAGAAAGAGACAGGAGAGAGTCTCCTCACAGACTCACACATCGGTCCGGGACTGAACAGCCTCTGAAACTGCGGGGCAGTGTCTATGTTTAAAACTACCCAGTTTGTGCCACTCTGTTATAGAGAAACAATATAATCTCCATCTGTTATGTTTCTTACTGTGAGGAGCACAAAGACATCCCTCCCCTAACACGAAGCGCGTCTGTTTGGGGATGGTGCTGCTGCTCAGTCACTTTAGTGAGGTCTTCAAGGCACACAGCATTTCTGCAGTACAGAGCTGCAAGCCCCGGCCACTTCTCTAGCACTCTCCCATTTGTTCTTAGGTGAGGGATCCAGGTCCTTCCATAGGGAAGGGGAGAGAGCCGTGAAGAACAAGGAGGCAGCTAAACCCGCCCACATGAAAGCCTTGAAGGGTGGCTTCAAGGCAGACTTCTCCAGAAGTTATGTGGTGCTTTTGCAGTAGTGCTTCAGGCTTCCTCCTCCCCCTCCCCCTCTTCCTCCTGGTCCCCACTAGAACGCTGCCTCCCCTAGGAAGCCTTCCAGCATTTTCTTTACCCAGAACAATGGTTTTCACTTTGGCTTCCAAAGTTCTCTTGGCAGATACTTTCATGTCTATATGTTGCATGCAGGAGAGCAACTTCAGGAGAAAACACACTTTGATATCTTACTTTTTTGGTACTTAGTAAAATTTTCCACAGATTTGAGTCAAAGTAAGTACTATTCAGTGAAATGACGATTTGTCCTGAAAGCCTACTGTTGGGTTCATAAAAAGAGAAAGAGGTTTGGAGTCTGTGGTGTACGGCGGTGTGGGGGGCAGGGGGTGCCCCAGCGGGCCCATGCCCAGGCATTCCTTCCCCTGAGGGACCAGACACACACAGACATGGTATAGAGTAGAGTTTATTCAGGACAGAGGATGGGAGTTAATGGGGTAGTAGAGGCAGAGAAAGGCAGAGAGAGAGAGAGAGAGAGAGAGAGAGAGAGAGAGAGAGAGAGAGAGAGAGTAGAGATGTAGAGGCCTACGATGACCACGTGGAGGGGGGTGGAGGGAGGAGAGCCCAGGAGGGGCAGAGAGGAGAGAGGTGAGAGTGCCAAGAGGCAAGAGAGGTGAGAGAGAGAGAGGAGGGGAGGGGGCCCAGCGCCCTTTTTTATAGGTCATGCCTACCTGGCTGTTGCCAGGTAATTGTGGAGTGGCGCTTAGACAGAATCCTAACACCTACTATGACAACTTATTTCAAAAGACATCAGTTGGAAACTCCTTTTAGGTATCTACAGAATCATAACATTTGAAAAATTCCTACCAAAATATGTGGATAATTAAATTAACATTATGTTATAATAATGTTTAAATTACTTTATCTTTCTGGATTGTTTTGAATATTTTCTTTGATATTTTTATGTTTATCATTTGCTATGATCCTTTTTCTGAGTTTAAATAAATATTCACTTATAAGAAGCCTATATATAAGAGCAGAACTTTGGGCCAAGCTCGTCTGTTGGGAAAAGGGTGGTACGCCTCTCTGACGATCCTCTAGTTGGCTGAAATTGCATAATATCCTGTGTTCTCAGCAGTCTCCAGATTGCTTATGGAACATGAAATAAACCATAAACACAAAACGTACCTGGGTCAAATTGAAGCAGTTTGGACGGAGTGACAGTAAAATCTTTTCCAACTATAGCTGACACTTGGTTAACCTTAGTAGGAAAGAAAAAGTCATTTAAAAAATAAAAGTAAATATTCTACACTAGAGAAACATTTACTCTCTGGACCCCTATACCAGATTAAATTCATGGTCTCAAATCTGTTTTTAATGTTAGGTAAGATTTTTTTTTTTAAATTATAATAAACCATTTTGGGTCCAGGCTCTGAAGTATGCCTTTTTTTCCCCTTAAAGTTAACTGATGGCTTCGCCTTTTAAAAGTATCCAGTTATTGGAATATGTAGAATAAAGCTTACAACCTTATTGTTCTCTTTGTTATGAGAACCATTTTATTCCATCTCCTCCCTTGGTCATAAAATGGAGAAGGAAGAGGAGAAGGGAGGTGGAAACCCAGGGGGCCCAGAGAGCTTGTACTTCTGTCAGCCAGCTCTGAGGAGCCCTGCATGCTCCAGGGCACAGAGATCCCCCAGGCCAGACTGACCAAACAAGCCCCGAGCATTGCTTCCCTGCCTTGATGGACCCATCATTCCGCCCCAGCTTTGTGGGGCTGACCGACCTGGTTAGCAGCTACGAGCAGGCAATCCACACCCAGGACCCACAGTTCTACAGGTCTTGTTATGAAAGCTGTACAGAGGGACAATTACCCTGGTCTAATTCGACTGCGGACTGTTCCATTGGGTCCCTGATCCAGGTCTAAAATGCAAAGTCATGGTCTTAGACACCTAAGGAGAACCTACATGTCTGCTAAAAAACTGTCTGCGGTGAGCTTCTAAAGGGTCATTGAATGATACTCCAGGTAGTTGTTGATTTTCACATATTTAAGATGTTGATGATGGTCAAGATGGTGAAAGGAACAGGGGGTGCAACCCAAGGCTCTGAAATATCCATCTAGTCCTGTGGTTCCAGCCAAGACACTAACAGGTTAACGACTCTGTCTAGAAGCATCTTGCTGAAAGAAGGGATTACCTCTTCGGCTTCCATTTGCTCTTTGTCTTCAGTGTTCGGTGCCAAGGCTCCCCCTGAACCAGCTTTTGCTGGGAAAAGGCAGCCCATTGTACACCTGCATCCACCATATGCTGGAAGTGACATTTGTCTGCATGGTTCTCACATATGCAATTACCTAGTATTTACCACCACCGAGTTTACAGAATCCTAGGTGGGAAAAGCATGTCTGAGGCGAGGAGTTTGGAAAGGCAGATCAGGTGAAGGGACACGATGCAACGACGGCAAACAGCAAGGGGGAAAGTCTGTCTCCTCTCACTTCTCAGTCAAGTAGCCCATAAGATCTTATGTAGGATGGAAGATTGTATATACCCTATATCAAGCAGTCTCCAAAGCCTCGGGCGCTATACTTGATGAAGGCTTGCACACGTAGCTGTCAGGATCCTACAACTGTTTAGGTAGACTAAAGTCCCATATAAGTTCTTTCTACATGTCAAGGTGAGAGGTAACATAGACCTAAATGCTTCATTCAAATACAGAGCAATCTCTGCGGAGGACCAGGGGATTGTTAACAAAGACACACTAGGTTAATTCTCTTCTTTCCCAAAGCCATTCCCTGGAATTATGGGAAATGCCAACTTTTCTACCTTGATGATAAAACACCTGCAAGTCCATGAGACAGAGACCTATGTCCACTAGGAAGACGAACCCTGAGTCTGCATGTGCTCAGGTTTAGGTCCATGGGGTTTTGAGGCAATTTTAACTCAACATAACTTCTGCTGACAGAGACGCCACCTCACCCAGAGGCTCATCCCATTACACCGAGCAGGAGTCTCTTTCATTCCCTATCAAAGCACATAAACTCTCTCTACAAGGCCACTTTCTGGTAGGGCTGTTGTTACAATGACTTCAAAAACACGTTCAACTCTACAAGCCTCAGGTTGTGCTCCAACCCATGGAAAGGACAGCAAATCCCATCCGTGTGAGGACTCTGCACTTCAGGTGACTGTCCCAAAGTGCCCCTCTACTTCTGCATGACGTGGACACATCTCAAACTAGGCTTATGTCTGTTCCTGCGGTCTCAGACATTGTCTCTATTTCCAGCCAAGACGCTAATAGGTTAAAGACTCTGTCTAGAAGCGTCTCGCTGAAGAAGAGATTACCTCTTAAGTTTCCATTTGCTGGTGACTGCTTTGGGCATCTCATAAGAGCTGAATACACCTTCCAAGGTGCAATTTAAGACAGATGCACTAAGTTAAATATTTCTTTCTGTGAAATCAAACTTGAAAGCTAAATAATATGTAGAAATAGTCAGATTTCAAAACCAAAACCGGTGGATTTTAAATATTGTCTAGGAATTCAGACTGGGGGACAAAGATGTTGTATACTTGGACTCTCCAGCATATAATGACCGCCCCCCACCCCCCGCCGTTTGTGGTCCTTGGCCATTACGAATTTTAGAGTTGTTACCTCTATACCCACAAAGGCTGAGTCCATGGAATATCCCCTTCTGGTAACTTCCAAGGGCAATAAGCCCACATCCTCACAGACCTCATATTCAGTCTGGGACCATTCAATATAAGACCATTTCAGCTCCAAGCTGTGAATGAAAAAAAAAAGGAGAAAGGGCATCATTAGGTACCCATGAGAATGTTCCTCAGTATGGTCAGAGAGATGAGAGACTGAGCACTGAGTGCCATGCAATGGCAGTTTGGTTAATCCATGCCAATGACAGAAATCCCTCGCAGTTATTTGGAATATTTGTTCATGACAAACTTTTGCATTTTCTTCTTTGATAATTATAATGGCCTTGTGAGGGAACAGAGAGAATGTTCAAAATTCTATTTCATAAATGAAATAATATTAAAATATTATTTAATATTAAATAATATATTTAATAATATTAAATAATATTAAAAGAATTTCCAAATTCCACAGTTGTTAGCGATGAGGCAGAGGTTCAAATCTGATTGTGTGTGGAGGGAAAGAACCAGCAGGCATGAAGCTCACGAGCCTATTCATTTGAGGAAGATCTCTGGACCTGGGTTCACTTTAATGAAAAGTTATCTGCAGGATGTGCTTAGGAATTATAGTGTCTGCATGCTTTGTTTCTAACTCCTGATCCTCTGTCTGTGCACATGAGAGAGACACAATTGTGTGCAGCTTGGGTGCAATCCTGGTCATCCCTCAGTGTCCACAGAAAAGTGGGACCCACTGCTGATGCTGGCATGTATAGACATCCAAGTCTCACACAGCCTGCACATAGCACACAGCCTGCTCAGAGCACACAGCCTGCTCATAGCACACAGCCTGCTCAGAGCACACAGCCTGCTCAGAGCACACAGCCTGCTCAGAGCACACAGCCTGCTCAGAGCACACAGCCTGCTCAGAGCACACAGCCTGCTCAGAGCACACAGCCTGCTCAGAGCACACAGCCTGCTCAGAGCACACAGCCTGCTCAGAGCACACAGCCTGCTCAGAGCACACAGCCTGCTCAGAGCACACAGCATGAACATAGCACACAGCCTGCTCAGAGCACACAGCCTGCTCAGAGCACACAGCATGAACATAGCACACAGCCTGCTCATAGCACACAGCCTGATCATAGCACACAGCCTGCTCATAGCACACAGCCTGCTCATAGCACACAGCCTGCTCATAGCACACAGCCTGCTCATAGCACACAGCCTGCTCATAGCACACAGCCTGCTCAGAGCACACAGCCTGCTCAGAGCACACAGCCTGCTCAGAGCACACAGCCTGCTCAGAGCACACAGCCTGCTCAGAGCACACAGCCTGCTCAGAGCACACAGCCTGCTCATAGCACACAGCCTGCTCATAGCACACAGGCTGCTCATAGCACACAGCCTGCTCAGAGCACACAGCCTGCTCAGAGCACACAGCCTGCTCAGAGCACACAGCCTGCTCAGAGCACACAGCATGAACATAGCACACAGCCTGCTCATAGCACACAGCCTGCTCATAGCACACAGCCTGCTCAAAGCACACAGCCTGATCATAGCACACAGCCTGATCATAGCACACAGCATAATCATAGCACACAGCCTGCTCAGAGCACACAGCCTGCTCAGAGCACACAGCCTGCTCAGAGCACACAGCCTGCTCAGAGCACACAGCCTGCTCAGAGCACACAGCCTGCTCAGAGCACACAGCCTGCTCAGAGCACACAGCCTGCTCAGAGCACACAGCATGAACATAGCACACAGCCTGCTCATAGCACACAGCCTGCTCATAGCACACAGCCTGCTCAAAGCACAGCCTGCTCATAGCACACAGCATGATCACAGCACACAGCCTGCTCATAGCACACAGCATGATCATAGCACACAGCCTGCTCATAGCACATAGCCTGCTCATAGCACACAGCCTGCTCATAGCACACAGCATAATCATAGCACACAGCCTGCTCAAAGCACAGCCTGCTCATAGCACACAGCCTGCTCATAGCACACAGCCTGCTCATAGCACATAGCCTGCTCATAGCACACAGCCTGCTCATAGCACACAGCATAATCATAGCACACAGCCTGCTCATAGCACATAGCCTGCTCATAGCACACAGCCTGCTCATAGCACACAGCATAATCATAGCACACAGCCTGCTCATAGCACATAGCCTGCTCATAGCACACAGCCTGCTCATAGCACACAGCATAATCATAGCACACAGCCTGATCTTAGCACACAGCCTCCTCAGAGCACACAGCCTGCTCATAGCACACAGCCTGCTCAGAGCACACAGCCTGCTCATAGCACACAGCATAATCATAGCACACAGCCTGATCAGAGCACACAGCCTGCTCAGAGCACACAGCCTGCTCATAGCACACAGCCTGCTCATAGCACACAGCCTGATCATAGCACACAGCCTGATCATAGCACACAGCCTGATCATTGCACACAGCCTGATCATAGCACACAGCATGATCATAGCACACAGCATGATCATAGCACACAGCCTGCACATAGTATATAGCCTGCACGCATCCTTCTGTATGTGTTACTTCATCCCTAGAAGATGGACAATACCAAATACAGTGTAGATCCTGTGTAAGTAACTGATTTACTATATTGTTTAGAGGTTAATGACTAGAAAGAGTGTCTGTGCATTCAGCATGACATAATTCTGTAATAAATAACTTTGAATTATGATTGGTTATATCTCAAAGACTCCTATGACACAGAGGGCCAACTGTATACAGCTGAATGTGATTCATAAATAGTTCTTATATACCATAAATAAATCTGACATTTGATGAAAACTGTCATATTTAATGGTTGTCATCTAAAGAACTTAGAAACACTAAGATCAGAAAGGTTCAACAACTAGTTTATCATCCTTGTAGGGGGCTATAGGTCAGTATCACAATATACAAAGTTCACCAACAAAGCAAATCTAGTAGTGCTGGTCTGCCTAAGGATAATGATGTGGAGTGACTGACACGCCATTACTACAGGGGCCCATGATAAGATATGCTTCTTGTACGCATACATGTTTATTCAGCAGTTATTAAACATGGTTACTGCATGTTGGATATCATAAAAATGACCTGAAATGCATTACTATACTAAGAAATATTGGTTCACTCACTGGTATTTGATGGAACAGAATTTAAATCTAGCATGAAATAGATCAAAAGATAAAATAACTATGTTTAAAGCACAATAAAATAATAGTCAACGAGGTCAATTCAAAAGCCAATAGAAATGACAGGTTGCAAAGAATTCCCCAAGGACCCAGGAAAACAAGAAAGCAGAAGAGGGACTCAGGGAGAAGACTGTGGAGCAAGCTGGGAAACCGATACATGTGGCTGGATTTGAGCTAAGTCTCCTAAGGGTCAAGTGAGTCCCAAAGAGGAGTTCTGCAGTTCTACCCATTGCTTATACTAAGCAGAGTAAACAGGAATCAATGCCGCCATACAGACCCATAGCCTTACTGTCTCCCACTCGTGCAGTGTGGCTGCTGATCTAGAGGGAACGATTTAGAAGACTGTTCACTCTAAAGCACAAAGAGTCTCTGTGTTTGGGAGTGTGTAGGTGCGTTTTCCAGATGAACCTTCAGAATTAGCATGATGCCCGTAGGTTAAGACTGTCACCAAATTTGTCCTATATTTATTTTTCCTAAAACTAATCACTATAAATAACAATAATCTGTTGAAAAGCTGTGAAACTTAACCCAGGCAGAAAAATTAATTTTAAAAATAAAGCCTCCTATACCCATAGGGTACATTCAGTGTGTTCTGAATGTGAATCCTATTTTGCAGTAAAGTATTTGCAAAGCTCCTTCTGTTCTTAAACTCTGTGCAAATACATGGGGGTGGGGGAAGAAATGATATAGCCAACTACTTTGGAATCCACATGACTGTAGGTTTGGCATTGAGCAGACATTCAGATGTACGAACCTATAAGAACAATCTGCAAGTTCTGTGTGTGTAGGCGTTGTGTAGATAAGGCTGGATTGATATCTTCCCATCTAAGGGATCCTCTTCTTACTATTGGGTAGACTGTGTTCTATGGGCAGAGATGATGGTTAACAAGGTGCCATGGGTTAAATACATCTAGTGAACCCTTTAAGTTGATGGGCAGGAACTCCTAGGCCAGGGCTTCCCCACCTCACACTGGATGTCAGAGTCAAGAATCCCTTGCTGCAGGATGGCAGCCTGGACTCTTAAAGGTATAGCAGCACCACCACAGTGGACATAGACTTGTACTCTACCCTGCTAACAGCTGTCAAAGCTATGTCCAGACTTTTCAGATGACCCCTGGGAGGAAAGACACCTTCAGCCGAGAGCTACCACTCTGGAGATGCTCAGCACAGAAGACCAGCTGTTCTAAGCGAAAGCTAAATTTTGGTCTTCAAGAACCACATTTGGAAACAGAAGACATTGAAACAGCGTTTGGACACCTCGTTTTAATACTGCAGATTCTTTGCCAAAGTTTAATTTTCTTTAATCGTCCTTATCCTGATTTTATGCAGAGCACACTATCTAGATTTTTTTTCGGTACTACGCATGCTCCAGGGGGGCAGCCTTGGCTTCTCTCTGTATGGCAACTCAACTTGCAGAAAATGGAAGACAAAAAGTACCAAAGAGTACCCAGCAACCACCTGTTCACTGCGCTGCTTCCTGAGCTGAGATGTCCTTCCCTGACACCATCAGCATCTTTTATACACCCTGAAAATAATTCTCACATGCTTTTGATAACCCCAGCGTACTCTGAACCTCTTTAACCATCTATTGTTCCGACCTCGTTAGAGAGAAAGATGTCAATAGAAGTGTTCATCAGCAAAACACTTTTTTTCTGATCTTCCAATATGTGATTCTTTTCTATTTAAAAAACTTGTATTAATTATTTTATTTATTTATATTCCAAATGTTGTCCCCTTCATGGTCCCTCCTCCATGAGTTCTTCAGCCCATCTCCCCCTCCCCTTTGCTTCTGAGAGGGTACCCCCCCACCCACCCACACACTCCCACCTCACCCTGCTAGCATCCCTCTTTTCTGGGGCATCAAGTTTCTACAGGATTAAGAGCCTCCTTTCCCACTGAGGCCAGACAAGGCAGTCCTCGGCTACATATGTAACAGGGGCCATGAACCAGCCTGTATATGCTCTAAAGCATGGTTTCCTAACTGGGCATGTATGTTATTCTCTGAGGCATATCTGGAGACAATGTATGTAATTCTCAATCCTAGGCATATCTGGAGACGATGTTGACTGTCACAAGCAGCAGAAGGGTGGTCCAGGCATTTGGTAGGCGGAGCTAGCTGGGGATGGTGCTTAGCAGCTGTGCACGAGACATTAGCCTATGGCAAAGACTTATGCGTGCCTGCAAAAGCGATGTCGATGGTGAGAGGGCTTGTTCTACAGTTTAAAAAATTGTGCTTTGGGCATTTTATTTTGTAGCTATTTGACTCGTGTATACAAAAGAGCAACGAATGGGAAGAACCACTCTGGGTTAGAACATCAGTTTGGGATCTGGGACATCAATCTAGGTTAATAACAGTGCGTTCGCCTCTTCGTGTCTCAGTCTCTTCACTCCTCAAAGCGTACTAAAGGCAAGGCACACTTCAAAGGAGGTAATGAACATCCACGAGTGCTCATTAAGTATGGCGAGCGTCTCAGTAACGGGTTTCAGAGAAGCTAAAATTGCGATTAGGTCATTACGCCTATAACTAGATTGTCACTTAAAATCAAGTAGCATCTGACGGCAGAAAATTGAAATGCTAAAATATATTTTTCTGAGCATTCTAGGGTTTATCAATTCAGAGACGGCGCTATTAAGCCTGACGACCTCATACTCTGAACACCTGTGCTTCCCAGTCTTCATTTTCTCTTGATCGTGGGGAGTGGCTAGCCGAGCCGCAGCCCCCGTGGGTGGAGCACACAAGCCCTTTGGAGTCAGGCACGCCTCGCAAGCGTTCATTAGTGTGGGAATGCGGTCAGTTCTTCTGGCGCTCTAGGCTTCAGTTTTCATTATCTTAAAACAAGGAGAATTACACTCCTGTCAAATCATTAAAATTAAAATTGGGTAATGTGTACAAAGCACCTGTACACAGTGGGTGCCTAATAAGTGCCATTTTCTCTCCCTTCCTCTGCACTTCCTGTAGCTCTGGACTGGGGATAGGCACGTGAGCTCTGGGCTGCAGACAATGCCCAGGCATTAGCGAGCAAACGGCTTCAACCACTCCCCTTACAAGGTGTTTCATAAAAGCAGTTTGAATGTTTTAAAGTTCGCCTGATAGAAATTCCTTTCTTTTTACATTTCTTTTGACTTTTCTCTTCTGAGGCCAAGACTGAATAAGAGAACAGCTGGGTGCAGTTGCCAAAGAGGACAAGATTCAGTGATCGGAAAAACCATCGAATGAGAAGGGCCATGGGGGCCAACTTTTATTTAGTTCATATTTCTCTCTCTCTCTCTCTCTCTCTCTCTCTCTCTCTCTCTCTCTCTGTGTGTGTGTGTGTGTGTGTGTGTGTGTGTGTGTGTGTTTCTCTCATAAAAATGTCCACATGGCACATGTACTAAGAATTGGTATACATTGGCTTCACTCTCTGGTCTACAAAGGTGTTTCCAGTGAGTGTTGCGGGCCTGTGTACCTTGGTTACAGCTCTGTGAATCATTGGGAAGGTCAAGCTGAGCCAGAGAGTAAAACAAGCTAGTGAACGAGTCATGCCAAGGCCAGAGCCAGGAAGAGCTTTGCTCTCTGAGACCCAGACGTCAGGGTTCACCGTCGGCGGTCACTCTTCCACTGGCTCGGAGATAGTTACTTCAGTGCTTGGAGTCTAATTTCCTTATTATCTTTGGAGGATTGTGTTTTTAAGCACCCAACATGTTGCCTAGAATTTAGGCACTAAGTCAGATCTAAATCTTGAGGCAAACGTCCATGGATTTCAGTGTTATAAAATAGCTTTTATTCATGGCAGTGCCTTCCAAATGCATTCCGTGACAAAGAGTTCCCTGCACTAATCTGGATGGGGAGGGGAAGGCCTTGCTCCGTGGCCTGTTAAGGCGGGGTGAGCTATGTAATGAACCCTCTCACAGAGTCTCACTACCGTAATCAGCTTGATGCATTTGGGTGTGATATAATTACACACACTCACCAGCTAGCCAGCTGCTGGTAACTTGATTAATCTCGCCCAGACCAAACTTTCCTATGTTTGATGAGATAGAACATCTATCAATTCCTCAGAGATAGTAATGCAAGAGAAAGCAAAACACGGTGTTTAGCTTATTGTGAATCACCTTATGGACGGTTTGCTTTGTGACTAACCCTAAAATCAATATCTAAATCAGACAGGCTTTAATCCACCAAATATTTCAGGATTCTTCTTCAAACAGTCCATTGAATTAACATAAATACTCAGGGGATTTAACACGAGCAGTAAAGGACCCCAAGATGCATTTTCTAAGAACTGAAATACAAGATTCTTCCATTTGTTGGACCTTGTGTGTTTATCTAAAGTAACTATAACAGTTTCCCACTGTACAGATCAGAAAACTGTTGTGAACAATCACCAAGCGGTGGGACCAGAGTGCAGGCCTGTTCAACGCCAGGTCCAAGGACAGTTATCTGTACTACACCCCGGGGCATTAGATATGGAGACCGCACGAATGTCGACAGTTGCTGTTCATGATTTCAGACACACACACACACACACACACAAAAAAAAAAAAAACCAGATAAACGTTAAGGTTCTCAATGGGAAAATATTCCTCTTTCTTGCAGCTTGGATGGTCAATACCTACCAGGAAAGAAAGGCTTAGCCGGCATTAAGGAAGGACAAAGGGGGCAGAACAGGGTGGCAGGCCACATGGGCTAATAAGGGCTGAATCCCAGTGAGCACACTAACCAGCTGCACACATGTGTAAGTCTCTTCCAGCTCTGTGCCTCTGTTTCCTTGTTTGCAAGTTCTAGATTATTTCAGTGAATAAACGAATAACATTAAGTAGAGCTAACCATAATAAAATTCTAAATGCCCATGGTTCATATTGTGTGCGTCAGTAGGCTCTTGCTGGCTGTTTGGTGAAGACAAAACACTATTTAGAATTTTGCTTGTTTGTTTGTTTGTTTAAAAAAAAGTCTCCCTCCCCTCCCCACTTAGTGTGTGTGTGTGTGTGTGTGTGTGTGTGTGTGTGTGTTATCAGAAAAATGTGTGCTTAGCTTTAGGAAAGAAAAAACAAAAAACAAAACACCCTGTCCGTTTGGGCACAACAACTATTCCACTCAGATACTGAGACAAATGCAGAGCAATTCCTACTTCCACGCACCCACTCAAAAGACAATAACATACAGGACGTCAGGACCAAATCTAGTGATTTTCATATTATCTGTCTGCAGGCATCTTTCTTCACGGCTTCTAGCCATTTCCAGATGATTAGGGTCATCTCCAGCACGAGTCCTTGGAACGGGATCTCTGCACAAGGATGCCCAGGCCAGTCTAAGCCAGTCTCCACGGAGGCCACAGCTCTGTTAACTACGTGATATAGACTCTACTGTGACTTGCATAAGCAGCTTTCATGGTTCTCTAAAAACATAAAGCAGCTCCTTGATGGGATGTCCTTGCCAACAAGAAGGCATGTAAAGGGTACGTGTGTGGCGAAAGCTAGTGCCAATGCTGGGGGGAAGTTCTGTCGCCCACAGCACGCTGGCTGGTACACGGAGGGCCAAAGGTTTGCACTCGCTTAGGGGCAAATCTGATCAATCCTGTGCATTTCAGTAGAACCACTTTAAAAGGGCTATAAGGCTGAGTGAAACCAGTTTGCTAATATTTTTAGAATGCAGTTAACTATTTTTCTTGAAAATAAAGTTTTTTTTCTTTCAGTTTTTTTTTTTTTAAAGAGGCTAGCTATTGCTATCCATTCTTTAGACTGTGATCTCCAGGAATCAGTTCCCTTAGGCAGAGACAGTTTAATGGGTGGGGAACATTTGTTTTAGGTTATAGCTTCAGAATTTTAAGTGCAGGTACCTGGTCTCCCTTGTTCATACCTGGTCCCTAACACCCAGTGCTGTGTGCCTGGCATACAGTAGCCACGGGACCAACGTCTGTAGGTTTTTTTAATAGACCTGGGTGAAGGGCTGCACTTGAACTGGTTGAACTGGCAAGGGAAACGGCGTCAGAACGCGTTTCTGGATGACCGGGTTTGCTAACAATGACTATAGCAGCCTCTGGTGGCGAGTGGCGAAACTACACTACAGAATGAGGAAAAGAAAAAAGCAGCACTGAGAACATTTTCTCAGAGTTTCTCTTCCCGGTCCTCATTTCGACACGGAGGGAGCATAGTAGGGCTGGGCTCCTTTGTGCTTTTATTTGTGTCTCGGATATGGTGAATACAAAATTTAGAACGAATTCAATTTTCTCCGAGGCGTCTGGGAAAGGCAGTAAATAACGAAAACTAATGCAGCACAAGAAATGGAAGGATGGACCTTCATTGTGACCATCTGTCAGCCAGTAAATTATTCAAGGTCTATATCCAAGAAGCATCTGGAAAGGAGGCACAGTTGCTGAAATTATCCTGCTCTGTTAATCTTGTTAATATTGCAGATTTGTTCTTGTTGTGGTGAGTATCCTACATCATATATATCTGTGTTTATAAATATCACTTAATATCCCCTCAAGTCTATTTTTGTTTGTACTATCTCCTTCTTGCCTATAAGGCTTGTTAACTTGCAGAGGCAAGTGTTCCCTTTCTTTCTTTTCTGTTAGGAAGAATATATTTGGCTGCTCCTTCCTACTTTATCCCACCCCCACCTCCGTCCCCACCCACCCCACGGTTCCGAAGCCGGTCGTGACTAACACAGTCCTAGAGTGACCTCTGGCCGCAGCAGCATGTACACGCAGGCTTTGAGCTCAGCCCGGAAAGCCCTCCAACAGCAGCGTCTCAGGGCGTGAAAGGGGATACACTGCACGCGTGATGAAAAGGATGCTGTTTGCTTAACCTTTTAGTGTCTTTATAATCTGGAAACGACTGGCTTTTGCATCATCTAGAAATAATACAACAGAAATAAATCACCTCAACAAAATAAATTGAATGAGCCTATAGAAAAAGTCCACCAATTTACCCTGTTCATTGTAAATATCTACCCTGTAAACATTTACCCTGTAAGTGAAAGACCTAGTTCGGGAAAGATTATTTCACGTTCTTAATCGGATAAACATGATGTGCAGAACCAGAGAATAATCGAAAGTTACCTCTGGGGACTGGCAGTGTTCCCTGTGGGGTCCATGACCTGAAGTTCCAGGGTATCTGAATTCACTTTCAAAGAAGGGTTGATAACATAAAGGATGGTCTTACGGCTCAAGTCCTTCTGGCTGAATCGCTCATGGATGAATTCACCTACAAGCAAGAAATAGATGAATCTCATGGGTAATCAAATCAAACATCACTTGAGAATTGATACAACCACACAGCTGTTTTGTTTGAAACAGAGTTAAGGAATAGGGTGCTAGGCTGGGGATCCTATTCAGGCAGCAGTACTGGCCTAGCATGCACAGAGCACACCCAAAGCCCCGCATGGCGGCACACACCTGGAATCCTAACAACTGAGATACAGAGGAAGAACGATCAGAAGTTAAAGGCCATCCTCAACTACATATCAAATTTGAGGCCAGCCTGGGCTACCTGAGACCTTGTTTTTTGTTTGTTTTTGTTTTTAAAGCCGAAGTCCATTTAAAGAAAATTAACACTATTGCACCTATCTTCAGATTCAAATGGGATGGACTCAAAGTTTGCTTTGCCTTAGAGATATTTGCCTTACAGTACTAAACCATAGAGAAAGAGAATAGGGGGTTAAAAAAAATCTGTGGCCTCTGCCATCCTGATTAATGAGGTGTTGTGATCATTTCCTTCTTGAAGCAGAAATAATATAAAATTTAGCAAAACCAATAGGGGAAAAGCATTTAAAAAAAAAAGGATCTGATAAAATTGAGGGTTCATACTAGGAGAAAGAAATTAGTCTCAAATATCAATCTCACGCTGGCACTGTGTTTTGAATATAACACAACATGAAAACAAAACAAAATAAAATAAAACAACAAATCAGTGAAGAGATCAGCTGCTGTGTGTCAGGAACTGTTTCTCCTTATGAAGGTGACTTTAGAAGATTCAGCGTCAAGCCCCTACTAGCGACAATATTGATTTACAAACTAAGTCTATCTGCAAGCCCTAGGGAGCACTCACCAAACGGGGAGCACTCACCAAACGGGGAGCACTCACCAAAGGGGGAGCACTCACCAAAGGGGGAGCACTCACCAAACGGGCCACCTACACTTAACTGAGTTTCTCTCTAGCCATGCCAGCCACCAGTAGTTTAAAATGAGGAATTACAAGGATTGAAATGGAAGGCACCCTCCTCCCACAAAAAGACGGGACGTACCTGTTGTTGTGTTCTCCAGACGTCCGTGCAATGGCCCTCGTAAAATCTTAAAGATGATCTGGTCATCCTCCGTGTCAGGGTCCGATGCCTTCAGCACATGGGAAGTTATGTAAATCCCATAGCAGCCGTTTTTCAAGAGCGCCACTTGAGATGGGGAGTGCAAGCGTGTGATCCGGGGTGCCGCCTTGTCTAGCCGGTCCACCTGAATGATCAATGTAACATTACACAAGGACTCCTCTCCCTGGGCTACACAGGGCTTTCACAGATCAGCAATGGGGAACTCCTCCACTCACGGATTACATGGAGTCCGTATCTGTGGATTTCCGCCAAAGCCTGTCTTGTTCACCCTAAAATCCTAATACAGAGACGAGGCCAGAGGCTCACTTTCCATCATGGCTATGATGTCTCCTGTCTGGCGTTCCTTACAATACTGGCGTTAAGAAGGGAAATCCTGCACCTTCCCACCCAGTGCCCACTCTTGCACAGGGCACTATACCTGCACCATAGCAGAAGCACATGGAATATGCTAAAAAATGGCCCAAAACTTACACAGCAAGTTTAATGTTAACACCACAGAAAGATTCGCTGTGTTTAGTGAACTAAGTAAACAGAATCCTAGGATTTTACAAATGCCAAAGACCTTTTCCACACACCTTTGCCCAAGTGCCAACAGTGTTGAATAGAAAAATTGAAATAGCTTACTGTAACAGTTACAAAAGGTATCACCATTAGACTATGTGTTGTTCTACTAAGACTGAAGACCATCCGACTCAATAAAGGGACTAGATATTTAAGGGTGTGGCTTGGGCAAGGCTGCAGCAGGGATGGAGTTTCCTAGAGGGCAAGCTGGCTGGCCAGATTAGCTGAACCAGCTAGCTCCGTACACAACAGGAGAGCCCTTGCCTTTGTAACACGAGAGCAGTCAAGGAGGACACTCAAAGTCAGCCTCTGGCCACCATATGCACATACATACACAGGTGAGCACACAACCATGCTTCCACATCTATAAGTATGCATGTACACACATCAACACATATGCATGCAAAAAAAAGGTGTGTTTATGTTTTCCAAATGTGTTGTAGATGATTTTTAAAAATACTTTAATGAATTTGGATCTGAAATTTTTATGCTGGGACTTTCAGCACTTCAAGGCTGGGGGAATGTGGGGTGTGAACTTCCTGATGATCTCCTGGGAAGAGAACCGCCCACGGTCATGGTGGCATGAAAGAGGAAAAATGAAACATACTAAACCACATTAGAATCCTCCCAAACACAGATGGCCGGAAGGTAGGGCCGTGGCTTTTATTTTGTTGTTATGTTTATAAACCCAAGAGTTACAAAAGTAATAAAGATCTGTTGTGGTCAATGTTTTCTAAAATGTCTTGCTACACAAACGCTAGGCACTTTGGTCCCCTGCTGTGCCTCTGGCCATACCAGTGTGTTCAGATATATTAAACAGTTTGCATCATCAAAAGCAGGTCTTTGACTTGATAGACCAGAAGGCTTTACATCATTACAGGGGAAAACATTATATTTGTAAGGAAGGCTCTGTGTATCTTACAATAACTTAAGGTGTATTTACTGGAAATCCTCCCAGACATGTCAGTCCCACAGAGAGTAATGGTAGGTCCTTTTGTCTCCATACAAGCCTTGTCCCTTTCACAGGAAGACTACAGATTGTGATAGTCTCAAGCATGTGTGATTTCCCACAGAATAAAGGTCATGTGTGCCTACTGCTGTTAGCCAACCACACCATATCTATCTATCTATCTATCTATCTATCTATCTATCTATCTATTTTCTGTCTGTCTATCTATCTATCTATCTATCTATCTATCTATCTATCTATTTTCTGTCTGCCTGCCTATCTATCTATCTATCTATCTATCATCCATCTACCTATTATTTTTAGTTCTTCCATGCACCAGTTTTTCCCTTGGTTACTCATGGTTACTTTCAGAACCACACAGAACCTGCTGATCCATGCCTGAGTTACTTATCTGGGTCAATGGATTATTTGGTGGCAGTCAATAAATACTGTATTGTCTTGACAAAACAACTCTTGGAAGCAAGACATTGGGAGTGTCTTCTCTCCTACATTGCTGGCCGGGCCAGCTGCTTCATAAAACAATGCTTGATCTCTCTGCTCTGAGAGACCAGGGGGGTCAAGGAAATTTGATGACCAAAAAAATGTAGGCTTTCCCTGTGTTTAAGACAAGGTTTGTTTTGTTTGTTTGTTTGTTTGTTTGTACAAGGGACATCTTACATTTGTGATGAAAACTAAACTTTACCAAACCCAACAGAGAGCTTGTACAACTTCAGAGAGGGAGCAAACTCTTAGAAGAGCTTACCATTAGAGAAACACTCTGGTGGAGAGATCTGTTTTAGTTCTAGCACATTCTCTCTACTTCCCCATCTCCATCTCTGGAGCACAGAAAGCAGCTGTGTCTGCGTGTAGAATTTGTAACTCTTAGAAACTTTCAGGAAACAAATCCAGAAAAGCAGTAGACAGTGCAGTGCCTGTGTATCGATGACAACAGTACCATCTCCCCAAGTGTCTACAGTCTTCACAGTGCCAAAGACGCATCCACACCCAGAGACCCTGACGGTTAGTTCTGGGACTAGTCTTCTAGGCCATGGGCCTGGACTGACTGGGTAATGTAGACTGAGCAAGCATTGTCATTGCTAGTCCCAAGAGAGAAGCCTGCAGTTCCCCCAAAGAAGCAAGAGCTTTGTCTCTCCACCCTCCTTAGACCCAAGGCTACCGCCTCACCTTGGCTGCCAGTGTTAGTCTGCTGGCTTGCTTGCACAATACATCTTGAGCATGAGGCAATTCCTACACCAGCTTGTGCCTGTGTGCCTCTCTGTCTTTCACAGCCACGCCCTTTGTCTCTCACATTCTACTGATCTGTATTGTCTATCTACACTGATATAAGGATTCTGTACCCAGAGGCTGAAGAACAAGGAGAAAATAGTATCTCACTAGTCAGGGGGCATCCCGAAGTCGAGACAAAATCCCATCTTTGTTGCTGTTGGTTGAAGTGTGTGGAACAGGATGAACTCTATCCAAGAAGAGTACGTGTAAGAGTTTTGAGAGCCAGAACGTACTTGATGTGTTTTGACTTAAAGATGGAAAAACACTCTGCCCTCCAAGAATTGGTAAGAGTCTACAAATGTAGCCGTATGGAGCCATAGGAAGGACACAGAATTTGGAATCAAACAGACTTGACGTCTTTGGTCAAATTATTTAACTTCTGATACTCAGTTTCTTTGTGTATAAAAATGGAGACAATAAAACCTACCACATAAAATGTTTATGAGAATCAAGTGAGATTTATGCAAAGTAGCTCTGATCTTGCGATAACCACTTAAAAAGCATGCAAAGCATGTAAGAGTCAGAGGGTGGGGGAGATGGACTGTAAAAACATACATGTGGCTATGACAGGGCCACAGCACTCATGAACGCCGGTCAGCTGATGAGTGCACAAGACTGGGACCATGCACATTTCGTCAAGGGTATGGGAGGGACCACACAACTCCACCCCTGCTCCCCGAAGTCCTACTAGCAGTTAATGGTTGCTTGAGGAGAACGCATCATTTTCTTCCATGATGTAGCTGTGGGTATAGTCCTCATGCTCCAGCAAATAACCTCCTACCCATGCTCAGGTGACCAACACTAGCCAGACTCAGCCGGCCTCACACACACACAAGATGATGTTGAAGGATAGTTTCGATGCATGGGGGAGGGGGTGGACGGGAGAACGGGGAACGGGAATAATTAAGACTCATTGTACAGTTTATATATTAAACCGTCTAGGAATTAAAAGTGGGGAGAAGGTGTTGGTAGCTGCTGCAATCGCCAGCTCCTGGGTGATCCTGATGAGCCTTGTAAGTTCCTATGCCAGGAGATGACATGCCTGACCAAGCAGAATCCTAAAGGCACTATTGTAATTCCAAATGTCTAGTACATACCTCAGGTATGTTTCAGGCAATGTGTGAGTGCCTCGGATCACCTACTCTTGTTTAACTGCCACCACAGTCTGCAGGCATGCTTTTCAAAAAGTAGGAAGTGTGGTAGTTTGAAGGGCATAGGCCCCCTAGGTTCATTTATTTGAATGCTTAGTCCACAGTTGGTGGAGGATTAGGAGGCGTGTGCTTGCTGGAGGGGTGGGCTTTGAGGTTTCTAAAGTCTATGCCAGGCCATGTCTTACTCTCTCTGCCATGGGCTCAGGGGTCAGGATGAAGCTCTGAGCTACTGCTCCAGGACCACGCCCCCGCTCTGCCGTGCTCCCCGTCATGATGGCACAAACGATGTGCCTGCCACACTTGCCTGGATAGTGAAGCGAACAGGCTCCTTCCGAACTTTCCCATCCACGACAAAGCCTTGGCTCTCCCTGTCTGTGGCTCGGAAGGTGAAGCCGTCCTCCTGGGCGCCGCCCCCTGAGTGCCGGTAGGCCACGCCCCCGCTGTCCACGTCTCGCTGGGTGAAATTGTGTTGAAGCGCTTTGCCCCTCAGGTAGAGGTACCCGTGTCGTGGGAGCTGAGCCAGAAAGAAAGTGAGGTTCTCTGGAGGTGTGTCCGGGTCAGTCAGCTGAAGGTGATCCGTGGACAGTAGGCCCGTGGCCCCTTCGGCTAGCCTCAGCCTTTCGTTCTTGGTCAGCACAGGCAAGGCGCTGTCCACAGCCTGCAGTGTGATCTCAAACAGCCCATGCCGGGTCTGCAGGCCATTGCTGACGGTAAATCTGGCAAAGAGAGGCAAGGCAGCCTTCAGCATGGGCTCTTGTGTCCCCATCGACTGGAAGGAAATGATAACACACACACCTTTACTACAGGACACACCGCATTGAGACTTAAAGGGAAAAGCAGGGATGGGATTCCTGAAGAACGTCCTTCGGTTATTAAACCTGTTGCTAGGCAATCTACACGTTGACTGTGCTACACCCTAGAGTGTTTTCCCCACACCACTGATGTCCCTCCTATGACGAAGCAGGCAAGTTCAGGGTAATCTTTTTGTCCCAAACAGGAATTTCCTGGCCAACTGGACTCATTGTGTGAGTAGCTAGTGTGCTCATATATTTTTAATATTGCAATAATACATTTTCATGGACTGTAGAAAGCAGAACTTTAAAGGCCACAGTATAATGAGACACTGAGTAGGATAATTTAGTCTAGTTCATATATCTCCACGCTCTTTTCCGGTACTAGGTTTTGAACTCAGAGCTTTGCATGTGCTAGTCTACTGCTCTACCACTGTGCTATATTCCCAAACATCGTTTTTATTTCTGTAAAAACAAAACAAAAACCAAAAACAAAACTGTCTCTTTCTTGTTCTCTCTCTCTGTCTCTCTGTCTCTGTCTCTGTCTCTCCTGTTTGTGTGTGTATGTGTGTGTGCGCACACGTGTGCATGCACGCTACAACACATGTGCAGAGTCATTGGACAATCTGCACATCAGTGTCAGGTCTTACTTTATTGGAAACAAGTCCTGTTGTTTGCAGCTATATATGACAGGCTACCTGCACCACCACCACCCGCTCTCCTCGGAATCCAGGGATTCTTATGTCTCTAGGACATGTCACCACCGGAATGCTGGGACTGCAGATGTGCCCGACGGCATCTGGCAGCAGTGTTTGTGAGAACGTTGGTAAGGTTTGTCAAAGGCAGGTCATATTATTCAGCCCCGTGTGATCTCATCTAGCTCACTCTCCTTTCTGGGATGTCTTATCATTATTCTTTTGTAAGATGAAGAGAGGATAGGCCGATGAATACGAGATACCACAGTACTATGCGAGACGCTAACCTCTCAGGGTCTACGTGTGCTTTTTGACACCTGCTTCATTGGAGGTCTGTAGGTATTGATGATGGACAAGGATCCTTTCCCTGATGAAGGGGAAATTTAGAAACCTAATGGAGGGCATGACCAGGTAGATAAGAGTTAGCACTAGAACTCAGATTATTTGTCTATTTGTCTCTGTACACGCTGTTCTTACAGACTTTGCAACCAATATCTTACACACACACACAAACACACACACACACACACACACACACACACACCCGCCACACACAAATCAGGATTTGTAGTCCCTAAGTACCAATGTCCAACTTTGAAAAGAAAGTAGAAATGACACATGTTTGGGGTCAGTTGACCTCTCTTACAGTCTTGAGTATATGTTTTCCTTACGTCAATCACTAGGGTTATTCCATCCACTGCAGTCAGTCGCACAGTAATACTGGTTTTTGATAATGTTTCAACGTTTTGTTTCCACTGTAAAGAAACTTAATAATATCATGGACTGTCCTAGTCAGCGCAAACCGTCAATTTGATAGAGCCTAAAATCACCTGAGAAGGGAGTCTTCATCAATAGGTTGTCCAAAGCAGACTGGATTGTGAGCATGTTTGTTAGAGATTGGCTTGATTGCAAATTGAAGTAGGAGAGTTTAGCCAGCTGTGGGCAGCACCACTCCCTAATCAGGTGATCCTAAGCTGTGTAATAAAGCCAGCTAATCACGAGTCTGCTAGAGCAAGCCAGTAAAGTGAGTAGCAGGCTTCAAGTTTCTGATGGGAGTTTCTGCCCTGATTTCCCTCAGTCACGGAGTATAAGCCAAATAAATCCTCTCCTCTCCTAACCTGCTTTTGGCTATGGTGTGTGAAGGGAAAGAAGAGTATGAACTTATTTATGTAAATAAGGCACACTAGTAGAACTCTGAAAAGTTAGACGTTTACTACTATCAAATGGGATTGACAAGTTTATCACAGGTCAAAGGAATGAATGTACTAAGAGTTCCTCAGAGTTGTCTCTTAGCAGCTTCTCTCCATTCATGGGTGCTGGAACACACACACACACACACACACACACACTCACACACATATACATATACACATACACATACACATATATGCATGCAGGATGCAAACTCCACTGGAGTAATATATGGAGTACGTTTGTATTGATATAAAAATTTATTATAGCATATTTTTCTGGACTCTAACATTAAATCATATTTAAAAACCCTCTCTTTTAACTAGAGAAAGCATGGCATTTATTGTGCAAATCCGGCATATTCGACCAGGAAATTCTTTATCCCCTGAATTGGCTCTTGTGCTCCAGGATTTGAGAGGAGATGATTTACTTCTGTCCAGGAAGGACCTGAAGCCAGACTTTGAAACCAGCCTTCCTGGGGCAAAGGACTCAGGGAAAAGCACGCTTAGCAAAAGGTCAAGAGAGACAGGATTGGCTGAGTGTAGATTTTGCTTTGAAGATTATGCTAAAAGGTCTTGTTGGATAATTTCATACATGCTCAAATCCATCCCCGTCCACTCTTTCTCCTCCAATTCTCCCATTATCTTTCTACTGCTTTTCTCTCCTAACTTCATGTACTGATTTTTTTAAAAACTAAGTTCACTTAATGCTACCAGTATGTATACAAGTGTGGGGGCAGTCTACTGAAGAACGGAGAGCTTCTGAGGTCCCATCCCGACTGAAAGGTGACTATGTTCAGCAGCCATCAGTGACTAAAAGCTCCTCCGCTAGGCATGGGACTCTCCCCATCTATGCTGCATTATGGCTGGTTTGCTCTTAACACATTCAGTCACAGCTGCTGTGAGTGCATCTCTGCAACGGCCCTGTCATGTCTGGCAAATAATGCTTTCCTGCCATCTTCTCACCACTGCCGGCTCTCACCATCTTTCTGCCCCAGGCTGTGATGCTGAGGCCTAAGCCATAGGGGTGAGGGGATGATATCATTATCCAAATATCATTTGCAATTGAACGCTCCATGGTCTTTTGTTTTGTTACACATGGACCAGTTGTGGGCCTGTATGAATCACCGTTTACTAGGGTGGGTGGGGGTCTCTGATGAGGACTGATGCATTAATCGTCTCCTCTACCATTTCTTAAGTGAAATGGCTTTCTGTTTCCTAACAGATCCCATGTAAACTTTTTGAGGAAGTTTTAAGTCAATTATCAGTAATAAGATAAGAACTTAGGCGGCAATTTATTACTATGTCCATTTAGTAGAATAATTGTATTAAGTATTTACCCCCCCACCCAAAAAAAGTTTTCCCCTAGGGCCTATGACCTTGCCAGCCACGATTTTAGACTCCATTATTTGTACTAAGCACTAACTTTGTCTTGTGAAGTGGAACTTAAATCCAACCAGAAAGCAACTGGTTACTACCATGACGTTAGTGCCGCTGATGTGCCCATGGACATATCTTGCCAGGCTAGGTGTTATTATAGCTCTCAAGTTCAGGGAAGCCTAAAGATTTTGAGTTTTTTAATTAGCTAGTCACAAAGACTGTCTATTAGGAAAGTAGGATGTGATACATAGAATAGCAATTGATGTTCCCAAAGTTAAAATAGCTAAATGAAATAAAGTTTAGATTTCCAAGCAGCGCAGGAAGTCAGCTATATACCCAGCAGCCAATGAGGAGGAGGCAGCCTGCACAGGTGAGACCAGCCCTGAAGATCTGAGGATCCAGTCCAGTGGCCTCTGGCAAGAGCCTTCCGGTTTCTGCCTCCAGATTGGGAACCCCCTTGGCCACAGAGCGCCATCTCCAAGTGGTGCAGGAAGCCAGTTATACACCCAGCAGCCATCGAGAAGAAGACAGTCAGCACAGCCTGCATCCAGAGCTGATCTGGGCCACAGAGCTACATACCCAAATACAACTACAAGAGAGTGGCTCTCAGCTGCCATCTTTCCTTCTGTGACTGTGCAATAGATTGGTAGGCAGGTTTCACCAGAGTAAAGGATCGCTTGGGACACACTGCACCAGAACTCTACCTGCACCCAGAAACTCGGCAGCACCACAGCAATTCATGCCTGGGGAAAGCAGCTCACACAGGATTGCTGAGATAGGCCTACAGGCACACAGGAGGGGTAAGCTCCAACCAGTGACAGCAGGCCCAACTAACACCAGAGATAACCAGATGGCAAAAAGGCAAATGTGGGAATGTTGCTAACAGAAATCAAGGCAATATGGTACCATCCAACAGCAAGTCCTGGATACCCCAACACACCAGGAAAGCAAGATTTGGATTTAAAATCACAGGTCATGATGCTGATGGAGGGCATCATGGAGGGCTTCAAGAAGGACATAAATAACTCCCTAAAAGAAATACAGGAGAACACAAGTAAACAGGGAGAAGCCCTTGAAGAACTAAGGGAAAACAACAAAACAGGTGAAGGAATTAAACAAAGCCATCCAGGATCTAAAGAAGGAGGTAGAAACAATAATGAAACCACAGAGGGAGACAACTTGGGACATAGAAAACTTAGGATAGAAGTCAAGAGTCATGAATCCAAGCATCAACAACAGAATACAAGAGATAGAAGAGAGAATCTCAGATGCAGAAGATACCATAGAAAGCATTGATACGGTAGTAAAAGAAAATGAAAAATGCAAAAAGCTCCTGATCCATAATATCCAGGAAATCCAGGACAAAATGAGAAGACCAAACCTAAGGATTATAGGCATAGAAGAGAGTGAAGATTTCCAACTTAAAGGGACAGTAAATGTCTTCAGCAAAATTATAGAAAAAACTTCCCTAACCTAAAGAAAGAAATGCCCATGAACATACAAGAAGCCTACAGAACTCCAAATAGATTTGACTAGAAAAGAAATTCATCCCATCACATAATAATTAAAACACCAAATGTACTAAACAAAGAAAGAATATTAAAAGTAGTAAGGGAAAAAGGTCAAGTAACATATAAAGGTAGAACTATCAGAATTATACCGGATTTCTCACCAGAGACTATGAAAGTCAGAAGAGCCTGGGCAGACGTCATGCAGATCCTAAGGGAACACAAATGCCAACCCAAACTGCTATACCCAGCAAATCACTCAATTACCATAAATGGAGAAACCAAGGTTTTTTCATGAGAAAAACAAATTTACACAGTATCATTCCACAAATCCAGCCCTTCAAAGGATAATGAATGGAAAACACCAACAAAGGGAGGGAAACTACACACAAGAAAAAGCATGAAAGTAATCTTCTTTCAACAAACCCAAAAGAAGATAACTACACAAACATAAAAATTACATCAAAAACAGCAGGAAGCAACAATCACTATTCCTTAATATCTCTTAACATCAATGGACTCAATTCCCCCAATAAAAAGACAAAGACTAACAGACTGGATACGTAAACAAGACCCAACATTTTGCTTCATACATGAAACGCATCTCAGTGTCAAAGACAAACACTACCTAAGAGTAAAAGGCTGGAAAACAGTTCTCCAAGCAAATGGTCCCAGGAAACAAGCTGGAGTAGTTATTCTAGTATCCAATATAAAATAGACTTTTAACCAAAAGTCATCAAAAAAGATACAGGACACTTTATACTCATCAAAGGAAAAATCTACGAGGAAGAACTCTCGATATTGAACATCTATGCTCCAAATACAAGGGCACCGGCATTCGTAAAGGAAACCTTACTAAAGCTTCAAGCACACAATGATGGTGGGGGACTTAAACACCCCACTCTCTTCAATGGACTGATCATGGAAAAACAAACAGAGTCACAGCGAAACTAACAAGTTTTGGACCAAATGGATTTAATAGATATCTATAAAACATTTCATCATTAATCAAAAGAATATACCTTCCTCTCAGCACCTCCTGGTACCTTCGCCAAAATTGACCATATAATTGGTCACAAAACAGATCTCAACAGATATAAGATGATTGAACTAATCCCATACCTCCTATCAAATCACTATGGAATAAGGATGGTCTTCAATAGCAACAAAAACAACAAAAAGCCCACATACACATGGAAGCTGAACAATGCTCTACTCAATGATACCTTGGTCAAGGAAGAAATAAGGAAAGAAATAAAAAACTTTTTAGAATTTAATGAAAATGAAGGCACAACATACCCAAATTTATGGGACACAATGAAAGCAGTGCTAAAAGGAAAACTCATAGCTCTGAGTGCCTACAAAAAGAAGCTGGAGATAGCATACACTAGCAGTTTAACGGCACATCTGAACAAAAAGAAGCTAATACACCCAAGAGAAATAGAAGGCAGAAAATCACCAAATTCAGGGCTGAAATCAACCAAGTTGAAACAAAAAGAATGATACAAAGAATCAACAAAAGCAGGAGCTGGTTCTTTGAGAAAATCAACAAGATAGATAAACTTTTAGCCAGACTAACCAGAGGGCACAGAGACAGTATCCAAATTAACAAAATCAGAAATGAAAAGGGTGAAATAACAACAGAAACTGAGGAAATTCAAAAAAATCATCAGATCCTACTACAAAAGCCTATACTCAACACAACTGGAGAATCTGGAGGAAATGGACAATTTCCTAGACAGATACCAACTACAAACTAAATCCAAACTCCAAATTAAATCAAAATTTAATCAGGATCAGATAGACCATCTAAACTGTCCCATAATCCCTATAGAAATAGAAGTGGTCATTGACAGTCTCCCAAGCCCCCCACAAAAAAAAAAAACCCCACAGGACCAGATGGCTTGAGTGCAGAATTCTATCAGACATTCAAAGGAGACCTAATGCCAATACTCTTCAAACTATTTCACAAAATAGAAACAGAAAGAACATTACCCAGCTCATTCTATGAACTCACAATTTTGCTGATACCAAAACCACACAATGATCCAACAAAAAAAAGAGAATCTTAGACCAATTTCCCTTATGAATATACCCAAAGGATTCTCTGGCATGCAATAAGAACACATGCTCCACTATGTTCATATCAGCCTTATTTTTAATAGCCAGAAGCTGGAAAGAACTCAGATGTCCCTCAATGGAGGAATGGATACAGAAAATGTGGTATATTTACACAATGGAGTACTACTCAGCAATTAAAAACAATGAATTCATGAAATTCTTAGGTAAATGGTTGGATCTGGAAAATATTATCCTAAGTGAGGTAACCCAATCACAAAAGAACACACATGGAATACAGTCACTGATGAGTGGATATTAGCCTAGAAGCTCTGAATACCCAAGACACAATTCACACATCAAATCATTCCCAAGAAGAAGGAAGGAGAGGGCCCTGGTCCTAGAAAGACTTGAAGCAGCATTGTTGGGGATTACCAGGACAGAGAAGTGGGAGGGGTTGATTGGAGAACAGGCAGAAGGAAGAGGGCTTATGGGACTTATAGGGAGGGGGGAACCGGGAAAGGGGAAATAATTTGGAATGTAAACAAAGAATATAGAAAATTTAAAAAAGGGAAAAAATACTCAATAAAATTCTTGCCAACGGAATCTAAGATTACATCAAAACGATCATTCACCATGATCAAGTAGACTTCATCCCAGGGATACAAGGATGGTTCAATATAATCCATCAATGTAATCCACTACATAAACAAACTCAAAGAAAAAAACCACATTGTCATTTCATTAGATGCTGAAAACACATTTGATAAAATTCAGCATCCTTTCATGTCTTGGGAAGAACAGGAATTCAAGGCCCATACCTAAACATACAGCAAACCAGTAGCCAACATCAAACTAAATGGAGAGAAACTTGAAACAATCACACTAAAATCAGGGACTAGACAAGGCTGCCCTCTCTCTCCATATTTATTCAATATAGTACTTGAAGTCCTATACAGAGCAATTAGACAAAAAAGGAGGTCAAAAGGATACAAATTGGAAAGGAAGAAATCAAACTACCACTATTTGCAGATGATATGATAGTATACTTAAGCGACCCAAAAAAACTCCACCAGAGAACTCCTACAGCTGATAAACAACTTCAGCAAAGTAGCTGGATATAAAATTAACTCAAGCAAATCAGTAGCCTTCCTGTACTCAAAGGATAAGCAGGATGAGAAAGCAATTAGGGAAATGACACTCTTCGCAATAGCCACAAACAATATAAAGTATCTTGGTGTGACTCTAACCAAACAAGTGAAAGATCTGTATGACAGGAACTTCAAATCTTTGAAGAAAGAAATCGAAGAAGACCTCAGAAGATGGAAAAATCTTCCATGCTCTTGGATTGGCAGGATTAGTATAGTAAAAATGGCCATCTTGCCAAAAGCAATATACAGATTCAATGCAATCCCCATCAAAATCCTAACTCAATTCTTCATAGACTTAAAAAGAGCAATCATCAAATTTATCTGGAATAACAAAAAAACCCAGGATAGCAAAAACTATCCTCAACAGTAATAGAACTTCTGGGGTAATCAGTATCCCCGACCTCAAGCAGTTCTACAGAGCAATTGTGTTAAAAACTGCATGGCATTGGTACAGTGACAGACAAGTAGATCAATGGAATAGAATTGAAGACCCGGAAATGAACCAACAGAATTATGGTCACTTGATTTTTGACAAGGAGCTACAACCATCCAGTGGAAAAAAGATAGCCTTTTCAACAAATGGTGCTGGTTCAACTGGAGGTCAACATGCAGAGGAATGCAAATTGACCCACTCTTATCTCCTTGTACTAAGATCAACTCCAAGTGGATCAAGAACCTCCACATAAAACCAGACACACTGAAACTATTAGAAAAGAAACTTGGGAAGACCCTGGAGGACATGGGCACAGGGGGAAAGTTCCTGAACAGAACACCAATAGCTTATGCTCTAAGATCAAGAATTGACACATGGGACCTCATAAAATTACAAAGTTTCTGTAAGGTAAAGGACATTGTCAACAAAACGGCAACCAACAAATTGGGAAAAAGATCTTTACCAACACTACATCTGACAGAGGGCTTATATCCAAGATATACAAAGAACTCAAGAAAGTAGACTCCAGAGAGCCAAATAACCCCTTTAAAAATGGGGTACAGAGTTAAACAAAGAATTTTCACCTGAGGAATATCAAATGGCTGAGAAGCCTCTAAAGAAATGTTCAACATCCTTGGTTATCAGGGAAATGCAAATCAAAACAACCCTGAGATTTCACCTTACACCTGTCAGAATGGCTAAGATCAAAAACTCAGGAGAAATCAGGGGCTGGTGAAGATGTGGAGAAAGAGGAACACTCCTCCACTGCTGGTGGGGTTGCAAGCTGGTACTACCATTCTGGAAATCAGTCTGGCTGTTCCTCAGAAAACTGGGAATGATACTTCCGGAGGACCCCACTATACCACTCCTGGGCATATACCCAGAGGATTCCCCAGCATGTAATATGGTACATGCTCCACTATGTTCATAGCAGCCCTATTTTTAGTAGCCAGAAGCTGGAAAGAACCCAGGTGTCCCTCAATGGAGGAATGGATACAAAAAATGTGGTATATTTACACAATGGAGTACTATTCAGCCATTAGAAACAATGAATTCATGAAATTCTTAGACAAATGGATGGAACTGGAGAACATCATCCTAAGTGAGGTAACCCAGTCTCAAAAGAACACTCATGGTATGCATTCACTGATAAACAGATATTAGCCTAGAAGCTTGGAATGCCCAAGACACAACTCAGATATCAAATGATGCCCAAGAAGAAGGAAGCAGTGGCCCCTGGTCCTGGAAAGGCTCAGTGCAGCAGTGTAGGGGAATACCAGGACAGGGAAGTGGGAAGGGGTATATTGGGGAATAGGGGGAGGGAAGAGGGCTTATGGGACTTTCGGGAAGGGGGGGAGATCCAGGAAAGGGGAAATCATTTGAAATGTAAATAAAGAATATATGGAAGAAAAAATACTATTAACTTTTTGGAATTTTAAAAAAAAGAAAGTTTAAAAATTTCACATATCCCTAATTTAAGTTTGTAAGCAATGTGATTTCCCCTGTAGAGTCTTAGTCAGGGTTTCTATTCCTGCACAAACATCATGAGCAAGAGGTAAGTTGGGGAGGAGAGTTTATTCCGCTTACACTTCCACGCTGCTGTTCATCACCCAAAGGAAGTCAGGACTGGAACTCAAGCAGGCCAGGAAGCAGGAGCTGATGCAGAGGCCATGGGGGGATGCTCCTTACTGGCTTGCTTCCCCTGGCTTGCTCAGCTTACTTTCTTATAGAACCGAAGGCTACCAGCCCAGAGATGGTACCACCCACATGGAGCCCTCCCGCCTTGATCACTAATTGAGAAAATGCTCCACAGCTAGATCTCATGGAGGCACTTCCCCAACTTAAGCTCCTTTCCCTGTGATGAGTCCAGCCTGTGTCAAGTTGACACACAAAACCAGCCAGTACAATTAGTATGTACAGTTTGAAGAAAGAGACACTGAGTTGCTCTGGGAATTATATGTCAAAAAAATCAGCGGTCATATTTTCGTTGATGGATACATTCTATACAAATTGGAAATTTTCTTTGGCTGAGCATGAAGTATCATCAAATAATTTTGATGAAAATACAAGTGCACTTGAAGAGACATCTGTGTGCTCTTCAGACTTCTTGCGGACGGCGACAAAGGTCGGTGGAGAAGCACTCTGAGGTGCAGCACTGGCTCTGCCTCTCTGGCAGGGATCTTCACAGGACTGACTTCGTTCTCCTCTTCCCTGTGCCCTCAGCACATGCTCCCCTCTTCTAGCTCCATCCAGTACCCAAAGTGACACAAGAAAGAAGTGAGGGCACACACACACACAACACACACACACACACACACACACACACACACACACATGCATGTCCCGCCTCCAAGGCCCCTTCCCCCATTTACACCTCTGAAATAAGCTTCACGAGGCCCGTTCTGCCCAACCCCCTTCTCAACTGAAATGACTCTGTCCCCTAGAACATCCCAGCATCAAATGTGCTTTCTGGGGGAGTGTAAACTAGCCATCAGGAACTCGGCAGCAATGTAGGCTAAAAGGCATGCAGTTTTATAATTTTCCTAAATTTGATTCCACGTGTACCTGTGTGCCCCTGTGGCGTGTTCACCCTTGCCTACGTGGGTGCATGTGTATATGTGTGTGTATGTGTGTGTAGGTCAGAGGTTGACACTCGTATCTTCCCTGATTGCTCTCTTATGGTTGTTTATTTGTTTGTTGGTTGGTTGGTATGGTCTTTTACTGGCCCTAGAGCTCGTGAATTCGGCAACAGTGGGCAAACAGTGGGCTCCCGGGATGTGCCTGTGTCTACCTCCGCAGCTCTGGGATTACAGATGTGTGCCATCGGGCCTGCATGGCAAGCATTTTACCAATTGAGCCTCCTCCTCACCCTCATGACCTGCATTTTTAATATTAGCACTACTTGGAGAGTTAAAGAGTTTGTGCCCCATTAAAAGGCTGTCGAATCTCAGCTAGAAAGGAAGAAGAGAGCAATAGGAGCGGGAACAAATCAGGAGCGAGACGATCGCGTGTGAGCCACAGCGAGGAGCCGGACGCTCCAAGGCGGCCATTTTTAATATTTGACCGGAGATTCAGTTCTGAAAAATGTCCTTTGAAGACAGGTCTTTCAAGCTCAGTGTCAAGGCCAAACATGACCTCTTGGAGGACACTGAAACTGTCTCCCGACCCACAGCGTCCTCCTCACACCCCCTCCCCGCCTGATGCGGGGGAATCTGACCACCTGGGAACAGGCAGCGTGCCATCTGACAGATGGGAGTGAGGGTGCGCAGGCCAGGGAGCACGGAAGAGTAAGAAATACATTTACTGAGGCCAGTGCTCCCAGCTGGGACACCGAAGCAGCTGTCTGCATTGACCTAAAGCTAATAAGTCAGGGGTGAAAAAAGATGCAATTTCTAAACATGACTGGATCGAATGCATCATTCCACTTTTGTGAGTAATGACGAAAGCTACTCCCTGGCAGAGAAGCCCCGGCCAGGGTGAGAGACAGAGCGAATGGTTCTGCTTGGATTCCCATCAGAATAGAGCTAGCACACAGCAATGAAACAAGGTCAGCAGGGCTCCTGCCAGCAAAATGCGAGCAAAGAGACTCACCCGTGCCCGCCCCCCCATCCCCCCTCACAACCCTGCAAACACACTCGGAAAGCCCATGGTGTCCCTCCCGAGGTGAGGAGGCCAGCTGAAGGGAGCAGCAGTTCTGTCTGCAGGTCAATTTGGTGTGATTTCCTTTGTTACTCCCTCCTCCCGCTCCCCCCACCCTGCAGAAAGATGCAGCCGGGATGGCCGGCATTCTCCTAAAATTTGGGGGATGACTTCAGGTTCGTCTAGGGGTGTGTCTGCCTGGTCTGATTTTACCGTTACCACAATGCTGTCAAGCTTTCTGCATTTCCTGGCAATAGAGTTGGCTGAAGAATCTGCCATCTGTCATGGCATTTAAAAGATAAAAATGGAATCATAAATAGTGCCAGCTCCTCGGGAAAAAAAAAAAAAAGTCCAGCCGGCATGTCAAAATGGAGGACATTAATATGTTCTTTCAGGGCCCAGCCGCCAGCAGCTGAAGTCAGCTTGCTAATCGCCCCATGTCATCTGTCCTAGAGTGGGCTGCCAAATCTCTCTTCCAGGCCAGCAGCACCAAACAATGCGGGGGAAATTTATGATTCACAAAATATTTTTGCAGAAGGTAAAATTCAGCCATTAAACCCTATTTAATTAATGCCGCCACATCCTACATTAAAAAGAGAAAGAGGGAAGATTCTCTACCACAGAACTCATCTCTTTTACCCAGCCAAATTCCTTGCCAAATTTAACAGCAAGCAACATAAATTTGGGTGATTAGATTGGTTGCATATATTTAATTTTTCAAAAGCACCATGATCACACTTTCATTAAAACAGGCACTCAGCTCTGGGTTAGAGCCACCTGACAAACACCACGGTGGCCCGTGATTGGGCGAGCGAAATGACAAGATTAAAATGTGGATCTTGGGCAGATGCGAGGCTCTTCCATTATAAATATGTAAAACTGCTGGCCCCGGATCAGAACGACACACTGCAGGGCTTCCTCCGCACAAACAGAGTCTCCGCTAATTCCTGCCACGATAAAGGTACAGTGCAAAGCATACTTCCTTTATAATAAACTCTAGGTTCCCAAGGAAGTCCTGATGCACAGTTATTACGTCAATTGGGCGATGCCTTTGTCTATCGAAATTTAGGAGTCTGTGCACAAACTGGGAACGCCCACATCACTCTCAAGATGGTGGCTCGAGGCCTGGAAGAAAGACAAGCAGAGCATCTGGTGCCCTGCCCAAGGCGAGGGAGGTGGGTATTCGGACGACAGGAGTTTCCCCCACAGGTAAGTGGAGGACGGATGCTCTCTGCCCTTCACGGTCCTCCCTGTGGCCCTGTTTCCTAATCTGAGTCACTCAAAGGCCATCCCGGTGATCCCTGCCGCGTGCCCACACTACCTTCACTCCTGAAACCGCCACGCCCCTCCACAGCATGCTCTCAGCCCTCTTAACGGTGCAACCTTCATGCAGTTCTTCATGCTATTGTGGCCCCCAACCATAAAGGTATTTCACTTCTGCTTTCATTACTGTAAGGGTGTTACGTTATGAACCATATTGTAAATATCTGATATATAGACTATCTAATATGTGAAACCCCACCCCGCAACGGGGTCGCGACCCACAGGTTGAGAACCGCTGCGCTACATCCACATTTTATTCTAGTTAAATAAATGTTCTTAGAAGGAAATCTTTTCACTCTAAAATCAGAAATGCTCATGCACTAAAATCTCAATCCCACAAATGCTACAAAAATATATACAAGGAAACAATTTCTTAAATCCTGGGTAGACGTTTCTCAAGGCTGCAGAGACTGGGACTCATATTCTTTGTTAAAAAGAGGAAACTAAGAATGAAGAGCAGGTAGAGAGCACCCCCGGCGGTGGGGATGTCTCCGGGACCCACGTGGAAGAGTGAGTGAGGCAGCGGGGCCAGCCTCTCACCAGCCTCTCAAAGCGTGCACCTTCCTCCCCCTCCTCCTGCCAGCCCCCGCCACTTCACACCTTTGTATAGCCAGAAACACAAACCGCTGGCTCTAGGACACAAGGCCACAAACATCTGCTGAAGAAAACCTTCAAAAAACAACCCCATTATGCAAAACCAAACAGAAAACAGGATATCAAGAAACAAAACAAAGTGAAGGCCCAGTTAGTACACTGAGGTGAGGACCCAAGAGTCCCTTTGTCTACAGGGGGGCCTGGCAGGGCTTCTGGAAATGTTCATGGAGGCTCAAGAAGACACTCGTGCTGGACAAGGTCAGCTCGGGGACGCTAGTCCTGGGGCATCAGATTCTTGGCAAGCCTTCAAAAGACAGATTGCAGCTGAGATTGGAGTTACCAGACCTGGCATGAGGCTCAAGAATTTGGAATGTGTAATGCTCCCACGTGAGGTGCTCCCACGTGAGGTGCTCCCATGTGAGGTGCTCCCACATGTCGTGCTCCTAGTGCTCCTGTGTGTGGTACTCCCATGTGTAGTAAGGAATTTGGGCTTAGGTCTCTGCCATCTTAGCATCTCACCTTCACTTGCCTACATCTGTACATAGCCACTCTGGTGTCTTCGGCCAGCTCACTACAGTGTCCCTCCAGCAGCCATTACTGTCTGGAGCTGACAGACCTGTGGGCATTAACTAGAGAAACAGAAATGGACAGAAGCAAAAGGTCCCAGAAATGGGTATAAAATCAAACAAACACCCTGTGTCTAATAAACCTGTGCTAGACCATGGAGCACCCGTTTCTTTTTATTTATTTTATTTTATTTTATTTTATTTTATTTTATATTTTATTTTTTGGTTTTTTGAGGCAGGGTTTCTCTGTGTAGCTCTGGCTGTCCTGGAACTCACTCTGTAGACCAGGCTGGCCTCGAACTCAGAAATCCGCCTGCTTCTGCCTCCCAAGTGCTGGGATTACAGGTGTGCGCCACCACACCCGGCCACCCGTTTCCTTAGCAAACGGGAAAGAGCAAGCACTACTCCTGTCTGAATGTCCTTACTCCTCCCATGATCACGCTTGCTACTGCAAAGATGGACGGTAAGACAGTGGCCAAGGAAAGGCAGTCGCACCAGCGGCAACCCCAGGGAAAGACCAATGGCACAGTGCCAATTCCCTTCTCCCGATGCGCCAGACGTCGCTGTGTGCACGGCACAGGCTAATTCACTCGAACCTCCCTATGGCCCAACTGGCGAGTGGAATGAGCAGTGTCCCGTCCCGTAGAAGGACCAGTAATACAGGTGGCCGTGTAACCTGATGACGTCCATGGCACTGTGAATCACCAAGGCGATAAATGACCCTGAACCTACATTTTCACAACAGCAACGCACAACTTGAACACAGAGCCAGCGAGGAGAGGAATCTCTCCCATCTCACGCTTTCATTGACGGGCAATGTCACTCAAGCACAAACTCAGTAAAGAGATTGTCCAGTCAAATAATTGTCTTCCTGTTTTAGGGCATCTGCAGAGTGAAAGAGGTGCAGGAGGGATGGATGGATGAGTTAGTAAGGGGCTTGATTTGACAGCATGAGGACTTGGATTTGAGCCCTAGAACCCACGTTTAAAAACAAAACAAAACAAACAAAAACAAAAACAAACCCCTGAGTGTACTGGCAAGCTCTCCAAATGCTGGAGGCAGACGGGAAGCTTCCTGGGCTCACGGATGGGCTGGGCAGCCTGGCCTGCTGTGTAAGGTCAAGGGTAAGAGGAGACATTATCTCAAAAACGAGGTGGAGGACATGTGAAGATCGGCACCCAGGGCTGTGCTCTGTCTTCCATATGTACATGTGCTTGCACACACATGCGCACCACCCCACATGAGCACACACACACACACACGAGAGGGAGAGAGAGAGAATATTAGCTCATATCAGTCTGTATTTGTTGTTGTTGTTGTTGTTGTTGTTGTTGTTGTTGTTTAATACTGGACTTAATCAAGACCATCCCTCAGAAATCACTTTGAAAGTTAAAATGACAAGGAACCTCATCCTTACTGACAGACTCCTCCTCACAGCCAGGAACTTAAGTAGGTGAACTACGACCGAGAAGAGATTTAAATGTGGGTGCCTTTATAGTCCATATGAGTTCATGGAAACCCACCGGATAACATAGGAGTCTACTATGCTTACCTTACTTTATAGTTCACTCCAGAAGTTAAAAGGATGTGGTAGACATCTTACTGGGGATCAATAGTCCTGTATCTATGGCAGACAAACTAATGCTCTCTAACCGGTAAAAGTAAAGGCTGGATCAATACCCAACGGTTAATCCAAAATTGGCTGATCCTTACCTCTGGCTGGGGTCTCTGATTTTATGAAGGACTACATGCCCAGCTAGCCTGCACTGTTATTAGAATTTTAATATTTAATATGTCCACATTTTCAATGAATGCAGATTTGCGTTAGTGTTGTATCTTTGCCTTTCACCCCAGACCGTTATTCATGCCCATGATTTATTTGATACTGAATCCTTGAGCAGGTGCACAGTCCCCAATTATAACACGGTTTCTATGGGGAAATATGATCCACTTTGTGACAACGTGATTTATGATATAGTTACAGGAACATGTTGTGTCAAAAGGCAGTGTCTGCTCATGCCAAATTTATTATGCTAATATGTGCCTTCGCCTCAGATAGAAAAATGCACTCAGAGAAGGGAAATTACATTTCCGTCTTTCTGGAGCGAGGCTCTTCTCGGTTCTTTGTGCTCCTTTCAGAGACGGCCTTGAACACAGATCTACGTATGACACTTCGCTTTTAACCACAGCCACGGTTGTTTGCCATTTTAATAGTGTGTTTTCACCTTTCCTACGGTCCGGGAAATAGAAGAAAACACCGCTAGAGGAGAGCTGGGAAAGGACTCGATGTTCCTTCCTCTAAATGATTATGTTGTTTCATGTATCTGTAAGCAATGTCCCATGTCAGAAACACACAGCAAAGTGGCTAGTGCAGTGGGGTACACCAACGTCACTCCTTTCCTCTTTCTAAGCATTAATTTAAGGAAGGGGTTCAGAAAAAAACGTCATGGGCTCACCTGAAGCTGTCCCTGGGCACAGGCGTCCTGCTCTTGTGTACGTAGCAGACTGTCTGTCCTGCTATGTCCATCTGGCTAAAGCTGGTGATGGGGACTCCAGGATAGTGGACATACTCCACCTGGCCATACTGTGGTGGCGAAGTGACGAGGTAGAGCAGTTCCTCAGGCTTGTCTGCTCCATCCACTGCCAGAAGAGTGGCAGTCGTCAAGAGACCTCGGTCACCTTTGGCTACCACGAGTGGTTTCGCATGAATGACAATATCACCTGCGTGGGCAAGAAAGTTTTAGTTAAGACTCATAGTTAAGATACCCGCTGCCCCTATTGCTGAAGACACCACAGGCTTCAGACCCAGGACTTGGAGAAACTGAGCGGCGCCCGCGCTGCAGCCTTCAGTACTCTCCCAGTATTGAAGGCACTGTGCAGGCTGCCGAGGGAAGAGAGCCATCAACAGCTCCTACTCAGCTACAAACGCTCTCACCCTCTATCAAAGAAGCTTCTTTTTGCAGGACATGGAACCATGACAGAAATCTACAGCCGGTCAAAACGCAGAGAACAGCTGACCTGGGAGAGGGAGGGGGAGGGGGATAGCGGTGGTGGTGGTGGGGCAACCCCAACTGATAGTTTAACATTACAACCTAAAGCTCAGGGAACAGAGTAGAAGAGAGACCAGAAAGACTGGCAGCTGAACGATTAGGATGTCTGCTGAGATGGTGCCTTCTATATACGAGGGAAGATGCACACATGAAATCTTAACAATATGGGGACCTAAACAGGACTTGCGAAACGACAGTACCTTGTGACATGCCGATGTCTAGGGGGGGGGAATTCTCACAAGGCTCAGTCAACCCTTGGAAGGGGAACTGTAGACAATCATGGCTGCTGTAAGAGGCAGAACCAGTGTTCTCCAGGAATGAGCCACTGCTAACTTATCCAGTCCCAAGGGGTCAGCCCTAAACACACATACGTCTGGGTGCCACTAAACAGATTCAGCAGGTTGTGTGTGTGTGTGTGTGTGTGTGTGTGTGTGTGTGTGTAGCAATAGTAATAAAAAGAAGAAGGGGCCAATAATTTGAGAGGGGGTAGGAGTGGCATGGAAGAAATGGAGGAGTTGGAGAGAAGGGGTGAGGGTGGAAATGAGCACATGCAATATTCATGTATAACATGGTCAAAAAAATTTTAAATTAAAAAATGTGATTTCTGGGACGGTGAATGTGATGGGTTTATAAAAAGAGAGGAAGGGTTTAGGGGGTGGTATATGGCCGTGGGGGGGTGCCTAGATGGGCCCGTGCCCAGGTACTTCTTCCCCACTGAGGGACCACACACACACAGGTATGGTATAGAATAGAGTTTATTCAGGGCAGAGAATGGGAGTTAATGATGTAGCAGAGGCAGAGAGAGAGAGAGAGAGAGAGAGAGAGAGAGAGAGAGAGAGAGAGAGAGAGAGAAGAGAAGAGAAGAGAAGAGGAGAGGAGAGGAGAGGAGAGGAGAGGAGAGGAGAGGAGAGGAGAGGAGAGGAGAGGAGAGGAGAGGAGAGGAGAGGAGAGGAGAGGAGAGGAGAGGAGAGGAGAGGAGAAGAGAAGAGAAGAGAAGAGAAGAGAAGAGAAGAGAAGAGAAGAGAAGGGGAAGAGTGGAGGTCGGTCATGATCACGTGGAGAGAGGGAGGAGGGGAGGAGAGCCCAAGAGGGGTAGAGAGGTGAGAGTGCAGAGAGGTAAGAGCGATGAGAGAGAGGAGAGGAGAGAGAGAGAGAGAGAGAGAGAGAGAGAGAGAGAGAGAGAGAGAGAGAGAGAGAGAGAGAGAGAGAGAGAGAGAGAGGAGAGAGAGAGAGAGAGAGAGAGAGGAGAGGCAGGTAGCCCCTTTTATAGTGGGCCAGGTCTATGGGGAGGGGCATACCTGGCTGTTGCTAGGCAATTATGGGGTGGAGCTTAGACAGAATACTAACAGAATGTTCACTGTCAACTTATTTGGATTTCGAATCATCATGGAGACATAGCTTTGACTGTGTCTATTACACTGTTTCCAGAAATTTTAACTTTCAAGGACTCTCCCTGAATGTAGATAATGTCATTAGTGGGCAGGGCCAGAATAAATGAAAAGAGAAAGCAAGCTGAGTTCCAGCCTTCGTCTTCCTGTTTCCCAACTGTGGATGCAAAATGGGCAGCTAGCTGCCTCAGGCCTCCACCACTACGCCATCGTCTGGCCCCTTAGCGCTAAAAGCCAAGATAAGCCCTCTTCTCCCAAGTTTCCTGCTATTGGGTATTCGATGGCAGGAATGGGTACTGTAACTAATACAATGTCCAAAGTAAATGTAAAAGTCAAAGGCCAAACTGTACCCAAAACTAGCCTGCTGTGGGAAGACCTTTGTTTTGGAGACAAGATTTCTCTGTGTAGCCCTGGCTTTCTTTCCTAGAACTTTCTCTGTAGAGCAGGGTGGCCTCAGACTTGGAGATCTGCCTGCCTCTGCCTCCCAAGTGCTGGGACTAACAAACAGGTGTGCCACCACTGCCTGGCAAGGCCTAACTAACAAGGAAAGAACAAGTCCCAAGGACTGAGCAGACTTCACAGGAGAAACAAAGGTTCGTTTTAGAATACACCTATTCTGTAGTGTTAAAGGACATGCGTATGGGTTAGAAAGATGGAGGGATTAGCACACAGGCTGGTGACACTTCACAAACTGGGGGCAATATTCCAGTTTCATTTACCAGAGATCCATTAAAAACAATCATGTCTAAAATACAAAGCTGTGGGTTGGCGATGTAGCTCAGCTATAAAGAGCTCGCCTGGCAAGCACTGGGACCGAAGCTCAGCTCTTCCTCACCACTACATAAGGAAATAATGAAAACGGGCAGAGGCTGCTTCAGGTCGGGCACAGGAATGGGGCCTCTACTGCGGGGAGGAACTTTATCCCACACCCAGACTACAGATTTGGAGATTGGGGTGTAAAGGCACTGCTTACTGCTAGAGTCTCTCTCTCTCTCTCTCTCTCTCTCTCTCTCTCTCTCTCTCTCTCTCTCTTAAATTAGATATTTGCTTTCTTTACATTTCAAGTGGTATCCCCTTACCGAGTTACCCTTCCAAACACCCCCTATCCCATCTCCCCTCTCCCTGCTCATCCCCCTCCCCAATTCCCTGCCTTGCATTCCCCACTTCTGGGGAACTGAGCCTTCACAGGACCAATGTCCTCTCTAGAGGCTATCGCTTAATGAAAGCTGGAGACGGGACTGGCTGTACATCACTCACAAGGCACAACTCATACCCACTGTGCCGTGCCACGCCCTCTTCAGTAATTAACACCAAATGGGCGAATAGCCAACAGGAAAGATAAAACATGTGAAAATAGACTAAAATCATAAACGCCAGTAAGATTCTTTAGGGGATGTGGATGGTCCCATATGTTCATATGTTTTAACGCTTGGTCCCTAGTTAGTTGGTGAAGGTGATTAGGAAGGATTCAGAGGTGTGGCCTGTTGGAGGAGGTGTGTCCCTAGGGGGTGGGCCCTGAGGTTTCAAAAATACAGGCCATCTCCAGTTAGCTTTCTGCTAGCTGCTTGTGGACGTTCGTTCTCAGCTACTGCTCTGAAGCCATGCCCGCCTGTGTGCTGCCACGGTCCCCACTGGGATGGGTGTGGACTGACCCTGTGAACCTGAATGTCCCACTGTCGCCTTGGTCACACTGTATCTCTTCACAGCAATAGAAAAGTAACTCAGACAAGTCTCTTAAGAAAACAAAAGTGAAAGGGGAACATCAAGATGGCAACGTTTATTTTGACATTTAGTGTGTGTGTGTGTGTGTGTGTGTGTGTGTGTGTAGGTCAGGACAATTTGGTTTGCAGGAAATTGGTTCTCTGCTTCCACCATATGGGTTTGGTGGGTTGAAATCAAGTTGTCAGGCTTGGTGACAAGTTCCTTTACCCAGTGAAATATTTTGTTGGCCTGAGATGCTACAATTTTATATGAGTATTTCTGACAAGAGCCACTAGTGAACACACCCACCACATGACATGACACACCCACTACATGACATGACACACACACTCATACGTTCATCATAACACACACACACACACACACACACACACACCACTACACACATAAACTTATTCAGCACACAACATCCCCCTATCCCCATCCCACCCCACACAAATCCTTTCTCTGTCTTTTAGGACATTTGCCAATGTCTTGAGATATCTTTGTTTGTTTGTTGTATATGAGTGTTTTCCGTGTGCGTGCATGTGTGTGAGTGTGTACACGTGTGTGCATGAACCTTGAGTTACAGATGGTGCTGAGTCATCATGTGGGCACTAGAAACCAAATACAGGTCCAGAGCAGCGAGTGCTCTTAGCCACTGTGTCTTCCGTCCAACCCAAATCTGGGAGTATCCTTGGTTGCCAGGGGTGGCAAGATTGCGGAATTTTGTTTCAGATGACCAAACTGGTATTTTGGGCATACTGTGCTTTTTGTTTCTCTCCAACTGAAATGCAAGACCATCCTAAATTCAAATGAAAATCTAAGCTGCAGATGCTCTGAGATCACCACAACAAACACAGGGCGGCAGTAAGAGGAACTAAGAATGCAGGGGAAATTAAACCTTGCAAGGGCACTTCCCAGGAGCACAGCCAGGAGCACAGCCACCTCTAGGGGGAGGAAGAGCACCCGGCTCCTGCCTTGCAGCGGCTCTCCAGCACTGCGAAGGCTGGGTATGGATAAACTACAGACCTGTGCATCCTAAACGTCCTCTAAAGACATCCTTTCTGCCGCTATGGTAATCACAACGTATCACATCACATCTGGAAGGTGAACGGTTGTATGTCATCAGTCCTAGAGAGAACTAAGCCTATAATCCGAATGGCGGTGTCCAGCCAGCTGCTCGGTATGGCGCCATTTGAGATAAGTTATGCTTGGGCCGGGGAGACATCGCCACAGTGAAGAGCACTGGCTGCTCTTTGTAGAGGACCTAGATTTAGTTCTCAGCAGTTCACAACCATTTGTAACTCCAGTTCCAGGGTATCTGACACCTTCTGGACTCCACAGACACCTGGCACACAGTAGTACACAGACATACATACAAACAAAGCTCATACGCACACAAGAGGAGTTTCAATAAAAAGTGTAGATCTCTTATAAAGTTATACTTGTGAAGTCATGAGAAACATAAGCGACTAATAAATGTCCTGTTAAGGAACACAAATTAAAACAGCAGAAAAACAGGCTGCAATGTTGGACAGGGATGAAACACCATACCAAGCAGCAAGAGAAGCTCCCAGGTGCCTGTGGCATGGCTTCTCCTGTTCTGAAAGCTGAGGCAGTGAGATGGCTGGGCCAACCAGTCACCTGCCAAGAGCCAACAGGCTGGAGCACTCCATTTGCCGGGACACCTTACGTACACATGACCGTCCTGCTTAAGTTTCTGCCGTGGTAATAAAAACACTGGCCCAAACCAACTTGAGTAAGGAGATGGTTTCATCTTACAGGTGACTCGCTCCATCACCAAGGGAAGCCAGGGGTAGGAACTGGAGGCGGGGACTGAAGCAGACACCACAGAGGGACACTGCTTACTGGCTTGCTTCCATGGCACGGAAGCCTGCTTTCTTCTATATCCCAGGACCAGGGGATATAGGTTTCAGTCACCGGGTCCAGGTTTAGGGCTTGTGCCATCCGCAGGTGAATGTGCCCTCCCACAACCATCACTAACCAAGAAAATGCCCCCAGAATTGTCCACAGTCCAATCTGACGGAAACAGTTTCACAATGGCGACTCCATCTTCCCAGATGTCACGTTGTCAAAACCCAACCAGCACAGTCATATTTTTGCAGAGAATATATATATATATATATATATATATCATCAATAATATATATATATATATATCATCATCTACCTCAGCTCTCTGACTGTCTTTAGTCATAGAATACATTTTATAACTGGAAAACCAAAACCAAGTAAATTAAATCTAAAATAAGCCCCCTGGAGAAAAAAAACAAGATTAACTCATATGAAGAAAAATTAATTCAGGACAATTGTAATTATTGCACACACACAAAATAAAGTTTTTTTTTAATTGCATGTAAATCACAGAATTTAATCCTGAGCATCCTGGTAAACAAGGCAGAATACGGAAGCCTTCAGTCCACAAAGCATGCATCAAGGATCAAAGGCGATTTGATCTGAAAATGTTTAGACCCTTGGAGTGTGAACAAGGTATGGTTCTTTATCTCCTGGTGTAAATTACAATCATAAACTATAGAACAGTGACAGTTGCATATCAAGAAGGTATATTTTCCTTTATTTCTTTGTTTTTGTCCTTCTGTTTTGAGTGTATTGGTGTTTTGCCTAAGTGTGTGTGTGTGTGTGTGCGCGCGCGCGCGCGCGTGCTTGATCCCTATGGAAGGCAGGAAATCTTCATTGCCTCTAGTACATAACAGTCAGTGTGTATTTACACTAGCTCATGTCTACTGACAACTACTGGTCTCTCTAAACGTGGACAAACACACTCTTACCTTTGCCTGTGTCTTCAATGATGATGTGACAGTCAAAGGCAGGTGACCTGTTGTCCTCATCCCAGAGGTAGAAGGTGAAGCTGTCTCCGTCCTGGGAACCCGTTTTACCAGCATGCGTGTATCTTAGCAAGTTCAGGTCCACATCCTCCTGGGTGCACTGCATGCCATCGGAGAAAGGGACCCAGTCCCTCCCTATCTGAAAGGTGCCACAGTTAGGTAGGCATCCTGGCTTCCCCTGCTCTGCTAATGGATATGTTTCCCATGCCCTGAAACCTCGGAAAAGAACACTGGGGGGGGGAATTCTACACTAATTTTTGCCATGGGGCCTTATAGTTTCCTTTCAACGAAGTATGTTAAAATAATTAAAGACCTTGGGTGAGAAACAGCCTCAACCAGAGGACTCTGACAAAGTCGTTCAGCAGCCCTGGTATCTCCAAGGTGTTCATCATCAGTAATCACGGCTGATAAATAACCCAATTAATGAGAGCAGGTGGGCAATCAGTTGCTGGACTGGGCTGCTCAGAAATGAGGCGTTCCTTTTGGAATTCCCTTTTCAAAATTTATTTTAGTTTTTTAATTTTGTGTATCTAATAAAACACCTCTTCCTCTGCATGACTTGCGCTTCCAAGCTCACTGGGTCAAAGAAAGCCAGAGTGCAAGGGCAGCTTCCCTCAGCCACTATCTGTCCTTCCAAAGATCCAAAGAGAGCTGTCAGATTCCCATTGCCACCACCCCAAACACACACACACACACACACACACACACACACACACACAGGCACACAGGCACACACACACATACACACGCACACAGGCACACACACACACGCACAGGCACACATGCATACACACGGTAAACAGAAAGTATAAACTCAGCGCCATCCACATTTCCATCAGGATCTAGTCAACCATAGTAAGCATGTGTTTTGCACCATTTTCGGCAGAAATTGTGGCATTTTTGTTAGACGAGGTTTTTATGCTGGCGGAGTGGCTAACCACGGGGGAGTATTAGGGAACCGAATACTAAGTCTATATACCGTGTTAATAATCCCACTTTAATTCTCTTCCGTTCCATGCACAGCTTTCCTTAAGACTAGCTCGCGGAAGTCATTCCTCACCACTGGAGGAAAATGTCATTTCCAGTGACTCACCCCGCACAGCACACGTCAGTTTGCCTGTCTGGTCAACAGACTAAAACACCCGTAAGTCATTTCTTCTTTCTCTTCTCCCGGTCATCTGCCCCAGTTTCCAGGGAGCCTTAGCTCTCCCCACACACAAGCCTCACTCCTCCTGAGCTCTTCTCTTGGTGGGATTTCTTCTTCTTTACTATGTTGCCCACCTGACACTTGCAGACCTATATCTGACTGCAGATCCACTGGGTAAAGAGATTTATAGTACAGTGGTTACACTGCCTTTTTTTTTTTTTTTTTTAAATGAGGTCTATTTACAAATGGAGATTTTCAGACTTTTAAAACCAGGCAGCATAGGATCCTATTTAACGTTTCCTCTTGGTAATATTCGCCTAGAAAATAAATATAAAGGAAGGCATCATTTGCCCTCTTATTTCTAATTCTTCATTTACATTCCCAAATACGAGTTTGACTTGACAGAGTCATCCGATGCCAGAAAGAAGGAAAAAAGAGAAACTCAAAATGAAGAAAATAAAAACCAAACCAAACAAACAAAGAATGAAGGGGAGCTAACAAGAAAATAAGAAGCTGTGAAAGGCCAAGGGGCCCAGAGGCCCAGAGGCCCAGTCCCTTAGCCTCAGTCCGCCAGCCTCGGGGAGCCCCAGGGAGATGTGAGAAGATGGTGCGAAGCCTGCTGGGACCCTGGACCCATCTGGATCTTCTCATATCCAAAGCAAGTCAGGCCCCAAGCCACCCAAACGTGTACACGCTCGCTGTGTTTCTGCTTCATTACGCTTTGAAATGAAATAAGGACACAGCTGTACCTCCATCTAAATCAGCGATTGCTCTTCTCCGACTGTCCCTGGTACTCACCCTCTGTGACAACCAAGCTGTTCCCCACAGGATGAGTCCGCACTGCCTTTCTATTCTAAGCCTAGCCTGTGTTAGATTAAGACTCAAGCATTCAGGTAATCACGCCCGCCGAGGCTGGCTAGACATTGTCTAGCCACCATTCAGATAAACGTTTTTGACCCATGGGTCCGCCGACCTTCTCAAGTAGCTGATCTATGATTCGTGTTGGATCAGCCATTAAGCATCAAGCCTGCAATCTGACTAGACTAGACGGTCACTATCACAGGGCTAAGAGGAATCGAGAGGACTCGAGCGAGCTCCTGGACCCGTTAGCACCAGAGCACGAGTGATTTAACCCTTCATGCGCCCTCACGCCTCCACGATTTTTGCTTTCTATTAAAGGATTACGTTTGGGAACGCGTTCAAATCCAGGGATGCAGATTTACGGTCACACGGTTTGCCAGATTCTAATACAGCAGTTCCTAAGAAAGGACAGCCATTGGTGAGTAGGGTAGGAGGACTCCACATGGAGTGTCCCTAGTGTAATTTTTAATTCAAGATTTTGTCCTCTCGTACATTCGCATACGGCTGGGAAGAGGCTTCATAACAAAGACGCTGATCGATACAGATTTTAAATGTTGCCGTGCTCCTGAGAATGGCTTAGAGTACGACAGAGAGAGGGAGGGAGGCAGAGGGAGGGGTACAGAGATGGAAGAGGAGGACACAGACGTTAAGGAGCGAGGGAATAGAAGGAAAAGAGGGAGGGGAGGCCTGGGGGAGGGAGGAAAAGAAGTGGCAGCAGATTCAAAGTTTTCTTAAGAGGAAAAGTAAATACTCTGCCTTTGAGTGAAAACTATGCATATTCTAGAATAAATTCAATGGTACAAATGTCTGTGTTGATAAAATTTACACCTGCTTTGTGAACTGAAGGTGAAAGGGCTTTCGTGTGGGCCATCCACCCCCAGTCCCCAGCGAGCCTAGGGATAAATAGATTGCTCCGTGGTGAAGAACACAGACTGCTCTTGCCGAGGACCAGGATTTGGTTCCCAGCATCCACACCAGGCAGCTCAGAAGCACCGATAATTCCAGCTCCAAAAGATCTAAACTTCACGGGCATCTGCACACATGCGGCACATATAAACTCACACAGGCACACGTCCATGAAAAGAATAATAATGAATTAAATTATTGTTTTAAAGGGCCACTTACCTTAAGTTGAAGCTGTCCATTTTGGGGAAGTCTTTCAAATAAATAGTGAATCTTCTCCCTGGGTGAGTCTTTATCTACGGCTGAAAGAACAGCACTAGACAGAATGCGAGTATCGCCTGCAGTCACTGAGATCTCAGCCTTCCTGTAGAAAGGAAAGTACAGGTGTTCATATGAAAATGGAAGACACGGGCCATCGGGGACACACATACTGGTTATCACGGGCTATCATAGGTCCCGTTCTCAAGAAATAAGTAATAAACAACATCCAAAGCACTGGAAACAGTCATACCAAAGTCTGGAAAGGGGGTGTGGCCTGGGGGTGTGTCCTACTCATTTTTATATGAGTAGAACATTACATCTTTCTGTTAGATATATGTTGTTATACAACAATTTTGTTTCTGTTCTTTCTTCTAACGCTTACAATGTCTCCATGAAGAAAGAAGGTCAGGTATTATACATCTAATCGTATAGGTAGAACCTTACTGAAAGCAACTTTTTTGTTTGTTTGTTTTGTTTTGTTTTGTTTTGTTTTTGTTTTTGTTTTTGTTTTTTGAGACAGGGTTTCTCTGTATAGCTCTGGCTGTCCTGGAACTCACTCTGTAGACCAGGCTGGCCTCGAACTCAGAAATCCGCCTGCCTCTGCCTCTCAAGTGCAGGGATTACAGGCGCGCGCCACCATGCCCGGCTGAAAGCAATTTATATAAGGTTCCAATGCTCTTCTTGGAGGCAGGCCCTCCTGAGGGAACTCTTGCACTATCTCTGAGCCTCTAGTCTCACTCCTCCTCCTGAACAGGTCACTGGTGCATATGGTTTTTATAGCAGCTCATCTTCCTGAAGAAACGGATCCTCCAGGCTGGATGGCTGACTGAAAGCATGAGCCACCAGGGCAGCCGGCAGCTGCTGCTTCCCTCTGGTCACTGCAACCTTTTCCCAGCCACACCCAAGTGAGGAGGGGGGTCTCTGTCTACCAGCGTTCTAGCTCTCCACTGTATCACAGTGAGCTCACCTGTCACTACTCCATCTGCCTCTGAAGCTTTGCTTTTGAGAAACATGGGGAACCTTGAAGTCCTTGGCCTTGGGACCAAAGACTCCAAGTCTCACAGTTGACATCAGCAACCACCAGGTCTTCTGCAGAGAAACTCCCTCTACCTCTCCAGTGGGGAGGATGAATCACAGCATTCTAAAAGGCTGATGAGTCAGGTGCCCGGGGCTTGTGGCGGTTAGTGGTATCTTTTATAAGATGAAGCCCAGCCTCAAATCACTATTTGATGAGGTTGGAAGAAGTGTCAGAACTACATGCCAGGGATGGCAAGTATCACAATCTGGGTTGCCCTAAAAGGGGCTCAGGGGGAAAAGGACTGTGTTACAGGTAGTTTATATAGAAAAGAGCCCCGGAAGTAGACAGATGGGAGCTGGGGAGAAGAGAAAGGAATAGCAATGACTTTTTACTACTAATGACACTTGAGGCTCAATCCTACTTGAATCTTTGAACTCTTGTTATTTTAAGAAAAGGGACCTGATTAAGTTCCTTGTGATGTCTCTAACCTTTAGATTCAAGACATTTGGCCTCAGCCTCCCGAGTGGCTGGGACTACAGGTGCACGCCTCAGTGCCCAGCTAGCATCTTGGGAAGACCCATATACACCATGACCTGAATTAAGCTTCTGGAGGGCAGGAAGGAGGGAGATGTCTTATCTACTATCTCCCATGGTTACTAACTGTCTGCTCCATGGTTACTGACTGTCTGCTCTATAGTTATTGATTGTCTGTTCCCATGGTTACTGACTGTCTGCTCCCATGATTACTATTTGATTCCCATGGTTACCAACCATCTTCTTCCCACTATTCCTGACTGTCCGATCCATAGTTACCTACTGTCTTCCCTGTGGTCACTGACCACCTGATCCTGTGGTTCCTGACTGTTCCAGCATTACTGACCGATCCCATGGTTACTGACTGTTCTCACAGTTACCAATTCTCTGCAACCACAGTTACTGTCTGCTCCCACCATTACCGGCTGTCTGCATGAGTTGAGGGAGGTTCCTAAGGATGGAAATGGAAGCACAAATTGTGAGCATCTGAGGCAGAACCCTGAACCTGTGCACAGGACAGGTGGGTAAGGTGCTGGGACTCAAGGACAGAAGCGCCCACCACAGAATCTAAAGGAACCGGCAAGGAAATGGGGTCAAGTGCTGGCAGAGACCAAGCTACTCTCGGCAGAAATGAGCAGGGAGTCAGCTGCCTTTGTGCTTCGAGAGCAGAGAGAACGGCTTGTAATAACGGCAATGAAGAATATCTGTGATCACTCTCATGTCCAATCTTTGGAGCAGTTTCACACATCTTACTTGTAACAAGAGTGCCCACGTCATCCCCATCCAGAGGAGAGGCAAAGGAGGGACAGGGTGTTCAAGGCCTCGCCTCTGGTAAGCAGCTGTCTGCGTCACTCTGTCTCACTCGAGGTTTCTTAACCACTAGCTATGCCCTGGGTCTTAATAACGAAAGGGGAGAAGGGAGAAGATGGGGAGGCAGAGGGAAACAAAGAAGGAAGCGTGTTCTGAGAGGACGGGGGAGCAGATCTACTAAAAACCACAGGTAGACGAGAAAGGGCGACGGCTGTTCCCTTCCTCAGGAGAAAGGGAAGGAAGGGGGAAGGGAAAAGGGAAGTGTCTGAGCTGGCAGCAGACCAGCCCACCAGATCTGACCATTGCACTTTGTGCACATGAACTGAAATGGCACACCGCGGCCCACAGGTGTGTTCAACAGCAATGCTAATTAGAACATTTCCTCTTGCAAAGGATGGTTTCTGAAGCAGCGGTGAAAGAGATTTGGTATCCTGCGGCTGTAGCTGTTGCTGGGGGTTGAGCGGCCAGGCTGTGGCTCTTCAGTGGGCCCCTTTCCTTCCTTCTCTGGTCTTTGATTTTCAAGACAGGGTTTCTCTGTATCACCCAGGCTATCCTGGAACTCATTCTGTAGACCAGGCTGGTCTCGAACTCAGAAATCTGCCTGCCTCTGCCTCCCCAGTGCTGGGATTAAAGGCGTGCGCCACCACTGCCCGGCTTCCTTCATAAAACCATGTGTATGACTGATTTAGTAAAATGTCTGACACTTAGTAAGTACTTAATAAACACGGGCTTTTATCTTTCTCCCTTCTTCAAGTGATGACTACAAAGAAGATTGTAACAGTATACTATCCTCCCATCCCCACTGTCACAGGCTTTCCAATATAGTCAAGGCTGGCCTCAAACTCACTGTGTCACCACAGGCTAGCCTTGAAGTCATCAATGCTCCCTCTTAGGTTCCAGAATTACAGCATCTTTCACATCAATAAATCAATGGCACACCAATCTGACATCCCAGCATTGAAATAAGGACACACATGTCATATATGGCCTTTGTTGAACCGATGTCTGAGAATCAGTCTTCCAAAATACCATCATCAGCATTTCCCATAACACTTTCTTCAGAGCATTTGGCGGCCAATAAAGAATGGTGTTGATCTGACAGTGTAAGGTGGGGATTTGTCTGGTCTCCTTTCCCGATATAGTCCCAGAGACTTTGGGAGTTTAGAGGTTTCCAGGAAGGTGTTCCCATCCCAGCAAAACTCAGCCTACTTAATGCTTAATGGCTACACCATTAAATAAGGGGGAGTCACAGTGGAAGCTCTACAAGCCAGACACAGGTCTGCAGTTAGTTCTAAAGACCAGCTAGACCTCCTAAAGAGCTTTGCAGCCTGAAGTGTGACACTTGACGATTGCAGAAGAAACGGCTGGCACTAGAGAAATGCAACCCTATGCAAGTTTTACAGTTCATGGACTAGAATGCTCAGAGTAGCATTGTGATATGTAGTAGTAGGATGGTGATCCGTCTGGGACATAGTCCAGATTGGCACACAGTGAGGTACCAAGATGAGCAAAATGGGACTGAGCATCTCCCTTGATTACTTTTAGTTAAAAGTTTGATGAAATCTATTGTGAGGACTGTTGGCAGTTAACATTGTAACTGGAGTTATAGATTGTACTGTGTGTGTGTGTGTGTGTGTGTGTGTGTATGTTATAGTGTATGCATGAGTATGTGTCTTTTAAGGACTGACTGTTTAGCCTACGCTTCCTCGTTTCTGCCCTGGCTGTTCCTGACACCTGAGCAGCAGGGCAGTTGTAGAAGATGGTCTCTGTGGGAGCCTGGTGTCTTCCCGGGGACCTGGTGTCACAGATCTTTGTGGAAAGCAGAAATGGCCCATTCCGGGCAGCTCACTTGCTCAGCGTTGGCGTCTCATCGTTCACTGGGGTGATGTTTACTGAGATGGTTTTAAGGACGGTATGTTTCCCGTCTGACAACTGGATCACAAAGTTGTCAGCAGAGCTCTCTGAGTCGTCATGGGCGTAGGCCAGCTTCATTCCTGGAAGAGGAAAGAGGAGAGGGTCTTCCTTATTGTTGACTGTCTCCATGCCGCGGTCCCTGCATTTTAATACCAGGTTTTTGTGTTCAGAAAGCTCAGAGTATTATAGGGATACGAGGCTCTGTTTTGTGGAGTCATTCAGAAACCCATTACATTTTCTTATTTAAATAAGGAAACTGCATAAACCATAAAAGAACAAAGCTATTACAGTGTTTAGATGAATATGAGAAATGAATTCTTGTAGGAAATTAAAGTAAAATCTATCTTGGGCCAGTCATCAAAATGAATGGTAAGAAGTTCCAAATGGCACTATACAAACTACCTTTAGTCGTTTTTTTAAAAAGCCTACCTTATGATCCTTTAGATATTCAGTTGAAAACTTTAATTTACTGTTTTCAAAATTGACTACAAATCTCCAGAAATACCAAGGAATTTATACAAAATGTTTGCTGACGTGCAACTATTAATGCCAATAAATAAATAATTATTCAAAATAAAACAACTCCAAAAACTTGTAGCATAGTATATCCATATAATAAAACACCATAGTTGTCAAAGCTTCCCCAGGTACTACTGAGGATGTACATGAGACGATTGTAATATGAGTTACCTAATATGGCAGGGGTTTGGTAAATACTGTATATATGTTTAAAGGTGGAATATTTGTGAGAATATATTCACATTATTTGGCTTGCCTTTAATATATTCATAAATGAACCAAAAAGTACAAAGAAAACCTAACTTTTGAAAATGTCATTAAAATAGACATTAATTTTTCAAATTAATCATGCTATGCAAACTTACGCAATGTGTGCATGATACTTATGTAATCTGATGACAATAACCAGTGATATCATTTAAAAACAAAAACTGTCTCAGGCCTTCAAATGGCACCCTTACAACTTTCCCCCAAAAGCACAAAACAAATAAATACATGTAAACAAAACGTTTTGAAACTGTATTCTTTCCCTTTTAGATACAGATGCCCTGTGACGCTAAGGCTGGCCTCGAAAGCCCTGAGCTCTCAGACCTCCTATCTCAGGCTCCTTAGGCGCTGGGATTACAGGCGTGTGTCATCTAACACAGCTCAGAAATAAACGATCAGCAAAAAAACAGACATTCCTGAGTACATTTTAAGCTGTTATTCCCTTTCCCCGTGCCTGTGACAATGTTATTTGCTGCACATAAGGACGGATTTGGTCAGATCAGCCTTCAAGTTCCAGAATCCATTTCTTCACAATTCATAACTGAGATGATGAATCGGCTTTTCATATTCAAACATGAGATGTCATCTGCAGTTATTACAAAATAACCTTTGGGACAAAGAGACTGCATTCTAATTAGAGAAATAAATACTTAGAAGACAGTAGGAAACCAGCCAAGAAGTACCAGGGCAGAGTAGGCCCAGAGGAGGGAGGTCTGGAGAGGAGTTGGGCTTCCTGTGGGAGGAGAGCAGAGCCTGCCTTCTGAAGGTGCCATCTTGGCCCGCCCAGGGCGAGGGAGAGCCTCCAGGTCGGGCAAAGGAAAGGCGGAGAAGAGTGGAGTAGCAGGTCAGGCACCAACTCTAGAACTGCATACTTGCTCATATTTTTAAAAGTATTTTTATACATTGGAAATGGGACAAGGCCTTTTTTAAAAAGTAATTAAAAAACAATTCAGCCTGCTCCGGTGTGATGGTTCCCTACAGAACGCATTATCTCCGCAGAGACTAATGAATGGTTATTATATGTGGATCTATATTTGTTTCAACTGTAAAAATTTTGGCAGACGAACCACGATCTTAATCGTAGGAAAAGGAAATTTTGAATTATGATCGAAATTCTGCGTTAAAACACCAGATATCACAAATAAAATTGTTAATGGTATTCCAAGAGTCACAGAAAACACACCATTACATCTTCAACCGCCTACGCCGTCTGGCTAGCGCTGTATGACCCTTGTTAATCAAGAGTCCATAATTCAGACTGAAGAGATGAGGTACATGTTCCTCCTTACCCCTCATTTCTGTGATTTGTTAGTATCTGTAGTATGGTAAAAACAGCTCTTAAATTTATGTATTAATTAACAGAAATGTGTAAGCATGAAACAAACATGTTTTGATATATGTGACATGCTTGGATCACACTAACGTGCATTGCTTTACCTTCTATGTGAATGTGTGTACTATGTTCAGCTACCCTGCATATTATTTACTATAATCACCACAGCATACAATAGATGCTTCAAACATTGCCCTCCCGACTCCTTCCCAACCTCCTGTCTTTTTCTTTTTAATTGTTACTAATTACCTTCTGAGTTCAATATTTGGGGTTTCAAATATCCTCACAGGGCTGAACTTTTCTACCCTTTGATCACCAGCTCCTCATTTCCCTCCTCTGCCTCTAACCTCTGGCAACCACCAAGCCCATTTCTGTTTCTACTACTGTGACTTGTTGAGAGTCCCCGCAGCGGTGAGCTACGTGATTCCATCAGGTAAGCAGTCGTGGAACCCGATCTACCGTTCTTAAGAAGGTCCACGGAGAAGTTATGAATTTCATGTTCCAGATGCTCGGTCTGAGGAGAGGCCTGGCTGACGGCCGCATCGACGAGGAGGCCGTGCTGGGGCTTGCGCGCGATGCTGCAGAGCAAGGGGTCCTCGGGGACATCCCTGTCGGCCGCACTGATGATGGAAGGACCCAGCTCCGTCACGTGACCCTCGTACACCTGAGCGGAGCAAGCCGGCAGCGTGAGCAGGGTGACACGGGGACCTTTCTCTAGCCATTTATTTGGGAAAGGCTGCTTAAAAATCCGCCCCACTTATAGGCAGACATCCCATTTCAACTTTCCCGCGGCATTTTCAGATACTGGGTCCTAGAAAGAGAAACTTCTCGTTAACAGGAATGTGAAAGGATATCTATCATCTCCCTCATGCCTTTTCTGAAGATTTCAGACTTCTTCTTAGTTCCATGCACAGCACAGCATGTCTGACTGAAACGTCCACGTGGAGCGGGCGAAGGTGTGGAAGGTAAAGGTGCTTGCCATGCAAGCCTTAGCAACCCGACTTCAGTCCCTGAACGTCACAGAAAAGTGGGGAGAAGCGAGTCCACAAGCTTGTCCTCCACCCTTAACATGTGGGCTCCCGCGTGTGTGACCCCTCCGAGATCACAGATAGATGCGTGCGAAACCACATACAACGAAAGACTTGATTAGAAAATTTAGAACATTTACACTGTAACCAATTCAAAGGGTGGGGTCGGGTGGGACAAAAATAAGCTGACTCTGCATAAGTCAGGAAAGTTCAGGGTAAAAGTGAATCTGGAATTTGTTTTTTCATCAGACACTAATCCATTATTTAACTCAGAAGTCCTAGTTTCTACGATTTTTAGGTTTCTATCTGCTTTGGAAGTAGCAAATTCCTTTGGCATACACGGAGCAAATGTGGTGTTTCTTTTTGAAATTTCATCTATTTATATGTTGTATTTTGATCACACTCCCCTATCCCCTCCTACTCCCCCTTGTGCCCCTCCCCCTCCTCACTCAGGTTGTTATTAATAGCCTTCTGAGTCCAATATCTGGTGCTTCCAATTTTTATTAACATAGTAGGTACGTTTTATTTCCGGTGCTGGGGAGATGACTCAGCAGGTACGAGTTCTTGCTGTGAAACTTTGAGGAGTTGAATTCAACTCCCCAGCACCCAATAAAAATCGGGGTGTGGCCATGAGAGCACCCATAACCTCAGTACTGTTACAGCTGAACTGAGGCAGCAAGACTCCCAGGACTGCTGGCTGCCAGCCCAGCTCCAGGGGCAGTGGGAGACCCTGTCTCATGGAAATAAGGCAGAGAGTGGTGGTGCAGGACACCTGGCATCCTTCCACACACAGACACACAGACACTGACACAGACACAGACACAGACACAGACACACACACACACACACACACACACACACACCTGTGCACACATGTTCACATGCACACACTCTTGTCCACACACACTGGAGTGCTTATTGGATCAAGAAAGCCATGGCCATTTGGGACTTAGCTGTCCTGCTTACCCCACCCCCTTTTTTTCCCCTCAGAGAGAGGTTTGAACAAGAAAATAATTGTTTTCTATTCTGAAATACAGCAAGGTCTAAATAATCAAAGTATATAAATTCTACACATGCTTCCTGGGGACATGCAAGGCCACCGTGCTACCTTCTGGAGGTATAGATGTTCTCAAGAATCAATGTCAAGATGGCCTGGGAAGGCCTGTCCATTGATAGTGTCACAGGGGACGGAATCCCAAGAGCTGCTGGACATCAAGAAACACAAAAGAGTGGAGTCAGCACGCTGCCTTCACAGCTGAGGGCACCACGTGGTGAGAACCTATGCTCTCTTTCCAGTGTCTTCCAGTGGCTCTGAAGGGACCTTCCTGCAGGCGCACCGTGATATTTGGCCAAAAACAGTGTTGCCCCTAGCTGACCTTTTTTTTTTTTTTAATTAAAGACCAAAAAAGCATCATAGATTAGTTCCTAATGATACAGCTATCGAATAACTTCTGTCAGTGTCTCACTCTCCTCATCCCTAAGAACGTGAGTAAAGCAACTCAAAAACATGTCGTTCTCCCCCGTTCTTTACAGGGCTTAACTATGAAGGACGCTTCCCCCTCAACTGTGTGGTAACGGATCTCGTTTACAAAAATGGGAAATTCATCCACAAGATTGCCAAGGAATTTTCTAAAAACAAAACAAAACAAAACAAAAAAAAAACAAACAAAAAAAACTCTATAGGATTTTTTTTAAATCAAATTGTTTCTTGACATTATGAAAATAAAAAGTTTGATTTCACTTGTATGTGCATTGATGTTTTGCCTGCATGCATATCTGGGTGAATGTGTTAGATCCTCTGGAACTGAAGTTACAGAGAGTTGTAAGCTGCCATGTGGGTGCTGGGAATTAAACCCAGGTCCTCTGGAAGAGCAGTCAGTGCTCTCAACCCCTGAGCCATTTCTCCTGGCCATTTTTAATTTTTTTCACAATAAAAATGTTTAAATGAACATACATAACAAGCAGGTATCTACTATGACGCAGTTTGCAAAGGATTATAATAAACTGATGGAAGCCCAGCCATCTGTACAATAAGGATATTTCCTAAAGGAAAGACAAATGTGGTTATATGAAAAAAAGAACGCTTGATGCTTAAAAGTTGTCTCTGCCAAGGCTCCACAGGCCTGTGCATGATTTGCATATCTGAGAAAGCTTGGGTGAAAGACTTGATCACTCCTACAAGGGGGTGAGGGACACCTTCCCAGAGGACTCATTATTCCAAAAGCCCTTGCCTCGGGCAGATAAGACAGGAAAAATAGGTGTGGAAGGGATCATTTGTAGATTTTTTTTCCTCTCACATAATCACTGAAGGGCTCTCCAGAGTAAGCCACCAGCCAAAAGAAGAGGAGAGGCAGGGGCTGGCTCTTAAACCTCATGCAGGGGTGACACTCATGGGCCATTAAGAGTCAGTACAAAATTAAAATCAAATAAAGATGCTCACATTCAGAATGTGATTATTTTTAGCAAAAAAAAATGAGGGAAAATAATGACTTTGGTCAATATTAGAAAAACAATGGCATGCTAAATAGTACAGCAAATGCTTGTTCATTACAGACATACTGTGCTTGGCCGACTCAATCACCATGACTGACTCTCAAAGAAAATTCCACGTGTATTTTCAAAGAAGGGGAAACAGAAGCTTGAAGAGAAATAATCTGCTCAAATGTGAAAAATATTTAAAACAAAACCCAAGTTCTTTTGAGGCCAAAGCCTGTGTTCATTTGACATGTTAGTGCACATATATGAATTAACCATATGTATAGGTTCATGGCATTTAAAAGAAACTATACAGTGATGTGTATGTGTATGTATATATGTATATATGATCTTATACTTGAGAAAGTAAAGCATAAAGTAGCAGGTATTTTTCTCTTCTTTGTAAGTAAAAATATACAGAAAAAGTATAGTATACAGACACAAATCTGACATGTTCATAAATATCTTGGGTTACTTAGCTTGTTTACGTTTCATTTCTTCAGTAATGATATGACAATAAAAAAAGAAAAACAACCTAAAAGCCTATTGTGAAAATAACTATGAATGCATGGAAAGCAGGTGGAACCTACAACCCAGTACATATTTTATTACAGACACACACACACACACACACACACACACACACACATACACACAATGCATGCACACACACACACACACACACACACACACACACTCACAGAATCCTTATCATGACCATTATTATTATTAGGCTAATAGCTCACAAGTGATTAATTATATGACATAAGATTCTGACCTCCTCACTCTTCACCAAATTAACACATTGAGGGGCCCTGAGCCAACATAAAGGGGTTCAAAACCAGAGAATGATGAGGTACAGAGGACTATCCTGGCATGTTTCTTACCGTGATATTCTGTACCACGAGGTCAGGGGCTTCATCGTTTGTGGGGTTGATGATGACACGAAATGCTGTCTCCAAGGAGCGTCGCTCCCCGTCTGTGGCATAGATGGTGAACTGGTCGGCAGTTGGTTCCACCCTTGCGTGCCTGGACTGCACATAGTTAATGTGTGAAGCCTTCATGTCTGTCCACTGGAATGAGGCTAGCAGACACCAAGACAGAACAGGGAGATGGAAAACAGCACTTCCCAGGTATCTGCAGTTTTCAACAGCTGCTTCTCGGCAAAGCAGATACACAATCATTGCCAGGACAGATGTTATGCCTACCAGCCATCCACATAAGGGCAGGGGTCACAGATCTTAAGAAAGGATGAAAATCTGCCTGAATAATGGACTTGTGATAACCAATAATTGGGAGGCAGGAACTTCATGGTCAGTCTCCAGATGCTTGGACTGAAAGTCAGGGAAAGTACTCTTGGCTAATCTGTCCTTCTGACACATGGCTCTTGTCATACCGGGTTAAGAAGGATACCACCTCTTTGACATTAGGCAGAATGACTAGAAACCAATGACATGTTCCCGTAACATATAAGGAGAAACTCAGTGCATTGAATAGAACTTGTGGACCTGATATTCAGCTAGCCTTAAATCAGAAGATGGAAAATGTCCTATGTTAAGAATTAAATCATGAGACAAGATGAATAACCTTTAATTTGATTAATCTTTAATCTCACTTGTATTTTAAAATAGAAATGTCTTACACGTGAAAAAAGTAACTTACATATAAAGAGTTATCTTTGGAAGATTTATGTCTTGCTTTTTATTTCTGTCTCATTTTATTAAAGACTCTTCTGGTCGCTGAGAAACATTTTGCTTTCAAAGTTAATGTAATCTACTCAAATATTTCAGGTTTCTCTTTCAGTACCACTTTTAGCAATATTTCTCAGTATTTTTTCATTAATATCTATTAAATGTGCTGAAAGACTACAACTATGAGACTCTGTGGTTCCCGCCATATTAATTATATCCCAGAGCTGTGTTGCTAGGAAGGCCTTGGAATAGGTGGGCACTTTAGTGTATAGTCATACATTTTTCACACATGAGGTTTCCTTCAACTTATTTCACTTATAAATGTTCATACATGGGAAAAGTCCAGATAAAAATCCAACTGAGAAACAATTAAGATTCAATGTATCAGCCAGAACAATAACAACAATCTCTTGAATGCATGTGGTGCCTTGAATATTTTCGAATCCTTACCCATGTTCTAAGCCTGGTCTAGCCACTCACATCCATGAACACTGGCAAGACATGGTGGGTCAGGAAGCCATGACTTACCTATGCTTATGCCCATATTACTTTTCTCAAAGCCTGCGGAAGGCAGCGTGTTTTCTAGGTAGCCAAACTGGGGATGAGAAGCCAATACTAATTCTAAGTCATCCGGAGCAGTGTCCCGGTCAGTGACAGTCAAGTGGTGAGCAGTAATGGCTGCTGAGAAGCCTTCATCCACTGTGAACAGCTCACCTGCATCCAAAAAAAAAAACCAACAGTCACGGGCCAGTGGGATAGTTCAGTGGGTAAAGGTGCCAGCTGCCAGGCCCGGTGAGCTGAGTTCAATCCCCAGAACCAATGTAGGGGTAGGAAGGGAGAATCAGTTCCCGCTCTCAGATCTACATGAGCACAGTGGTCAGAGTGCAACAAAATTTAAAATCATACACTTGCATCTCAGCCTGAACTGCTCCATCAGGATAGGAAGAACTTGAGGACATGATTGCACCCCCCCCAAGCCAGAGCAAATATGCAAAAAATCCTACAGGCACACGTGCTTCCATGGGAGGTGCTCATTTTCTTGGGCATAAATTCTCCTTGCGGCGAAAATATTCAGGGGAAATGAGTGCGATTCAATTGGACTCACAGATGTGTATACGCTTTCGTATACAAGCCAGCCAGATGATACCGGAAAGACGGCAGCAATGCTAAACGCTCTGCCACCGCCCTCCAGTCATTCTCAGGGAACTCTGATTTCCCCTGTGTCTCTATAGAAGTGACAAATGAAAATAAGAATTGCCAAACTGTTTTAATGATAAGCCACTAAATGTAGTTTATGTACTCCTCAAGATCGGTCGTTCCCTCTGTTTGTCAGAGCGTTAATTGCCTGAGAGCGATTATGAATTGCTCATAACGAACATCTTTTCATGCCTTGGTGCTTAATTACTCTGCTGGGATAATGTTTCCTTTCCAGAACATTGCTTGGGAGATACTTTGCAAATTACAACAAGAACATTCATACATATGCTTTTTTTTTTCTTTCCGTGAGACAGAACATATACATAATGCCCATGAAGAGATGACTTTCTGAAAAGCACGTAAGGTTAAATGTATATAAAATCGTCTCTATGGTTAAACACATTCTGTTCTAATAGAAATTATTGTGGATAAAATAAATTATTCTCTCTCCAGCAGGCAAATGATGTTTTCCTATGTGAAATGAACCAGAGTATTTGAGGATCTCAACATCCACGTTGCAGAATGCACACACAAAGACGCATGTGGTTGTGATCTCTCTCTATATGGAAACATATAAATTTTCAAGCATGAACATTCTTCAGTGCTGCGATATTTTATTATAGATTTTGGGTTTATTACATACTTCTGATGAGATAATTACTGGATGACAACTGCATTTAATCTGAGCAAAGAGAACTATTTCCCTGACTTTTTTTGGTATGACACTAAGACAATTATACTTATAGGAAGAACACAGTCACCTATTATAATTGAAGGCGGCTGGTTGTCAACTGGATGCACTGTGATGTTGAGCTGGTACGTGGGAAAGGACTTATGAAGAGAGACAGACGAATCAGGCCCATCATAGCAACAGCCATTCACCAAAGGGTCAGCTTCGCCATCCGAAACCACCAATACAACAGTGTCAAAACAAGGTTCGAGGCCAATCTCACCACCTGGAAAACATAACTGCGCTGAGCCTGAGCTCTGGAAATAGAGAGCAGCATGAATACATTCCCTTGTACCTTTTCTGCGGGCACCGCATGGAAGGGAAAGGAACTTAAGGGGATAAAAATATGAAACTCGATTTTATCACTATAAAATTAAATATAGTCAGGAAAATAATACAAAAATGCTTGTCCATCTGTTGCCTCTTGTGAAATCCCAGCCAGCCTCGGGCCATATGGAGGCGCAGAGCAGGGCTAACGAGGGTCTGACAGTTCACAAATGAACAAGGGGAGACTCGGAGCTTGACTGGGGAAGATTTCACTCTTCCCTCTTAATCCTTTGATGCTAGCAATGACCTCAGGGAAAGGCAGAAGGTGCCTGTGTCCCCTTGATAATTATCTCTCCATGTGTGTAAACCACCAGCGATAAATAAGCACCAGCCACACAGCAGGCCTGAGACACAGGACAGGAGGTTGGAGAAGTGTAAAGAAAAGTAACCCACATCTTCGTCTGTTCTTCCAGTGTTTCCCTGACTATGCACTAGCCAGTCGCTTATCAGCAAACAGGACAGTCTATGCTCTTCAGGCGGCAGAAAAGCCCTGAGTGTGAACTCTTGGCAATTCTTAAAGAGCCAAGTGGGGGCAACAATGCTGGGAGCTCTGAAGAAAAGGGGAGGGGAGGGGAGGACGGGGGAGGGGGAGAGGAGGAAAGAGGAAGGAAGGGAGGGGAAGGGGAAGAGGGGAAGAAAAAGGAGGGAAGGGGAGAGGAGAGGAGAGAAGGTAAAAAAAAGGAAAGGGAAGGGGAGGGGAGAGAAGGGAAAGGAAGGAAAGGCAGGGGAGGGGAGGGAAGGGGAGGGAAGGGGAGGGGAGGAAAAGTCCAAGTTGAAGTTGACAGAGTTCAATAGAAGCCTCCAGAAGCTTGAGAGCTGCTGGCAGAGGGAGTGTCAATTTTCTTTACTAGTGGAGTGTGACCCCTGGGAGATTGAAGAGGGTCCAGCGCAGGTGCCACATCCAGGAGCATTTGGACAGCGCAAATTTGACTTGATGGCTTTAGATGGATAGATAGATGATGGATAGATGATAGATAGATAGATAGATAGATAGATAGATAGATAGATAGACAGACAGACAGATAGATGGATGGATAATGATGCAAATAGATAATAGATGTACACTGGTAGATAGATACCTAGATGCATATATAGAGATAGGTGGGGAAAAGGTAGGAGCAGGTCTGGGAGAAGAGATAAATATGCTTCAAATATACTATATGAGATTTTGAAAGCATCAATTAGAATATTATTCAATTACAGCAAATTTTATTCTTTCAAATTTGACCTCTTAATTGTTCATGGTGTTGATAAAAAGGAAGTTGACTTAAAACATTTACCCATTAGTTATTCATTTGATAAACATTTACTCAATTCCTACTATGAAATAATTAGTCCTCTGGGCATTTTGACAGAAAAAAAATAGAGATATTCCGCACCTCTGAAAGGCATGTTTTAAAAATGCTTAATGTCAAAAGACCTACTGTGTGTTGTTTATCATGTAATGAGAGAAAAACCGAAGGCAGTGTGCTCAACGTACCACAGATGTATGCATCCATTAGGTTGAGCCTTTAGGAATTGCTACTGTTCAGAGATTTTTAACCCACTGAGTGGCAATTTCATACACAGGGAGAGCTTTTTCTATCTTCATAGGACATAACTGTAAACTCAGCCAAGCACACATTTAAAATACTTCAAAAAAAGTCTATCTGTACTGAATATGTAGATTTTTTTCCTTATTCCCTAATCAAAAGAATCCCACAATCTGTCTGAGTTGTAAGGATTATTGAAAGAATGTGAGGCTTTCCATAGGTTATAGGGAAATACTAGACCACTTGCTGGAAGATTTGAACACCCTGGGATTTGTTATGTGGGGTTCCTGAGACCCATCCCCCAAGTACACTAAGTGATAACTCTATTTCAGTTGGATAATCGACAAGGTTTTATGGTTGGGAAAAAGATATAAATGCCAGATGACAGCGCCTGGGGCAGTTGCATGTGCTGGTGCATGCTAAGTCCTTCCGAGGCTTTTGCTGGCTTTATGCTGTGCCCTGAAGGAAGAATAAGCCTGCCAGGCAAATACCTGGGAGGTAAAGGGGGGGCCTGCAGGGAGGGGAAGTCAGAGAAAGAAACACTGAGAAAAACATCCTGAGAGAAGGAGAACTTAGTAGAAAAGGCAGACATGGCACCCAGTAACTGATTTCTCCATTCGAGACAGGCTTCATTCAGTGCATCGGACAGCGGGCCAAGCAGCCAGTCACCAAGAAGGCCCCTTCAAATGGAATACAATCTAAGGACACAGGAACTTTCTTCGTTCTTACTTACTATAGTACTAGAAACTAGAAATCTTAGCAAAAGAAATTGTACAACAGAAAGAAAAGGCATCGAAAATGAAAAGGATAAAAAAGTTAAATTATTCCCATTTATAGATATCATAGCAGACTCTATTAAACATTTTTAGAATGTATACATTGGTTCAGTAAATTAGGTAGAAACAAAACACACACACACAATTCTTTCCTTTCAGTTTTGTAAGTGTTTCTAAGCACAAACAGTAAACATGGTGAAAAGAAAATTAAGGAAGCAACCTCCTTCACGACACTTAAAAAAAAAAAAGACTTCTGCAACAAAATTATAAAACACTGATAATGTTAGGAACACAAAAAGTGAAAGATATCCCATGCTCACACTACCCAAAGTGATGGAGAGATTCAATCTCACCAGAAAATGAAAAATGTTAATCAAGACCACAGTGAGTAATCATCTTACTCGGCTGAACATCCATCACCAAAAAGACAATAAATAACAGATGCAGAGAAACAGAAACCCTGCTAAAAAGGAATGTAAAATAACAGGAGTTTGTTGGGGAAATGTTATGCAGATTCCTCAAAAAAAGTTACACAATCCCAGTCTTCATTGGCTACCCAAAGGAGATGAAATTTTTATAGCAAAAAGACACTTATATCCCCATGTTTATTGCAGCATTAATCATGATAGTCAAAATGTAGGACCAATCCAGATACCCTTCAATGGATGAATAAATAAAGAAAATATGATATGTTTATGCTATGCCAGTCACAGCAACATGGTTAGAGTTCAAAAGACATTTTGTTAAGTGAAACAATCCAGATATGTGAAGCAAAAACTCAGAAGTACAAGAAGGAATTGTGGACAGTATACAGAAAAGGGGAGGAAAAAGAAATGAAGAGATACTTTTACAGTCAGAGAAGTGTGTTAGGGACAGGAGTGTGGAGGCTGAGAGAAGGGTCCTTTGTGGAAGGGGGTAAATGGGTGGAACCAATGTGCGACTATAAAGCGGTCACAGCACCGCCACCTTCCCTTCCTCAATCCAACCAGCCTCTAGACACCTCCTCTCAAATTCATGGCTTCTTCTTCCAGTGTGTGTGTGTGTGTGTGTGTGTGTGTGTGTGTGTGTGTGTTCCTAAATACATAAATACAATCTGCTCATCTCTACAATACTACTTGTATGCTTACGTTCTCAAGGTTGACCATTTTAGTATTAGATAATCCGTTGGTGTATTCTTTCCTAGAGAAGACCATTTCCCACACTCTCAGCGTCCCTTAATTGTCTGTAGTTATTTGTCTAGGATTGAGGCTTCCCTTGTCTAAGACTGAGGCCACATGAGCCTGCTCCCTTCCAAGTTAGCTTGTCTACAGGAATTATCCTTCTTCAGGGCAAGTTTATGTACCACGTGGATGAGTCTGCAGATGTGTAGCTTCTCTAACATTTCACGGCAGACTTTCTGTTCTTTGTTATAATCTTTCAGACTCCTCTTCCACCATGATCCCTGAGCCTTCTGTGCCAGAGTTGTGCTGTAGATGTAGTGAGTTGGGACTGGGTTCCAGGACTCTGCATTTTAACTGGTTGCGGTTTTCTGTACTTGTCTCCATCTATAGCAAAGAGAAGTTTCCTCAATGAGGGTTGAGGACAATATTTACTTGTGGGCATAAGCACAAATGTTTAGCTCATTGTTAAGGATTGCACTGGTTTACAGTAGTGGTTGCAGGTTCTCCTCCAAGAATCATGGCTGCACTACTCCTAGGTAGTTGGCTAGGTCTTCAGTGGCAGGCATGATTTCCTTGTTGTTGATAGGGTCTTGAGTTGAACTAGAGAGCTGTTGGTTACCACCAAGGTATGTGTGCCACTACTTCACCCTATGGTTATCATGTCATACTGATCGTTGTTCCGGTGTACAGGAGTCATCGCTGGAGAGAACCATTGCTTACTTCCATCCTTTGGAAGCTTGTATGGCACTTTATTGGTGGGTACCATGAAAGATAGTCCTCTGGGAGGAGGCTTTAAGGCAAGCTCCAGTTCACGGCCCTCTGGGCCCTGTGTTTGAAGTGCATGGCATCTTCAGCTATAGGGACTTACCTTCTACCTGTGAGGGTGAACAGTTCCCCATAGACATGCCTGCAGGCCAAGCCAACATAGATAATTCCTCACTGAGACTCTTTTCCAGGTGATTTTACGTTATGTCAAGTTGACAGTTAAAAGTAATCAGTACAAGTGATAAAATTAATCAAAACACTGAGGCAAGGGTTGGAATAGATAAGTCACTAAGGCGTCAGATCTTTCATGCCAGGACTCTTGATGTCAATCTGAACAGTGCTAAAAGAGTACCGGTGGAGCAAAGAAGGGACATTTGAGGAAATGTGACATTCAAAACACCCTTTGAATCTACTATTCTTTCTAATCTAATTAAGGAATCTATGTGAAATCATTTCTCCACTGTACTTCTAAGCCTTATTACTTAATAGCTCCTTATATGGACATCACACTAGAAGAGACTCAGATGTTTGTAAACCTGCCTTCCAGTATCTGGAAGTCAGTGTAAGAGAACCTGGTTCATCCTACTGTGGTTTACCTTGCTTTGTGAACCTGCTGAAGATATTTCAATTATTCAATAAACAATAACCATTGGACTTTGAATCCTTTTCTTGTAAAACTATTTGTATGGAAATGCTGGCAGTACGTAAGCTTGAGGCTGGTCTGGGTTACATAGCAAATTTGTCTACATCATGTCGTGTGTGATGGTTTGTATATGCTCGGCACTGGGAGTGGCACTGTTAGAAAGTGTGACCCTGTTGGAGTAGGTGTGTCAGTGTGGGTGTGGGCTTTTAAGATTCTCATCCCAGCTGCCTGAAAGGCAGTAATGTGCTAGCAGCCTTCAGAAGATGTAGAACTCTCAGCTCCTGCTGCATCATGGCTTCCTGGACACTGCCATGCTCCTGCCTTGATGATACTGGACTGAATTTCTGAACCTGTAAGCCAGCCCCAGCTAAATGCTGTTTTTAGAAGACTTGCCTTGGTCATGGTGTCTGGTCACAGCAATAAAACTGTAACTCAGACACCATGTCCTAAAAATCTGAATGACGTTGAATTCAAAAATAGAGGACTAATATCATTGGTGGAAGAAATTGAAGACAGCATAGAATTCTGGCTCTGGCATGATTTTTACTGGGTGTTTTTATCCAGCTTTACAGGGAGAATTAGGAGCTAAATGAAGAGGAGGAAGATGTGAAATGCACAGTTAAGTTCATCGAGGAATAGATTATGCTGTAAGCTATGAACAAAACAAGTGTCAGTAAATGCCCACCATTTTAAAAGGTCGCAGCATCCTCTGATGAGGAAATATGGAATGTGGCTGGATGACATTACATTTCTTTCAGGAAGCAATAAAATCTGATGGTGGAAGTATCCAGAGCATAAAACTGCAAACTCATTTGAAAGCCTTGTGTGTGTGTGTGTGTGTGTGTGTGTGTGTGTGTGTGTGTTTGCTTAAAGAGAGACCCATGGGAGTGTCATACATGCTTGAACATGACGGTCTAGGAAGACATTTTTCAAGATTCTTCCACACAGGCATTCAGAGGCTGCTTTCGTCATGGTCCAGGACCACCAGTACTTAAGATGGCAGCCAGCGTTGGCTTTGTCTATGTGGTTCTGGTTTTACTGGCACACACAATTCAAGAGTAAAGAGATCGTGGAACCATGCACGCCAATTGTAAAGGAAAGCCTGTGAGTCCTGTCTCCCAGTTTGAGGCTGTATTTGGGAGTCAGTGGACCCTTTTGAGGCAGAAGCTAGCTGGGAGAAGTGGATAAGCGACAATAGGTGGGCTTCGGGGGTCACAGCTCAGGTCCTGGCTCCAGCATCTTGAGCTGTCACGTGAAGGGACTCTGCCTCAAGCTCCTGCCACCAAATGAGATTCTCTGTCAGGCCTTTGTGGCTGTGAATGGCTGAAAACCCTCAGAAATCAACGCACAAAATATCTTCCTTGCCATCAATTGATTCTGTCAGGTATCTGTCACAGTGACTCAATGGTAAGTCATACGGTGTCCCACTTAGTCAGCCTTCCCATGCCTTCTTACTTCCTCCATAGAGTTTTCAGACCAAAGAGACTATAAACAGGAAAACTGTGATAGTGTGTGATTTAACTCCAGTAAGAGGAAATACATGATACCACTTCTGGGCAAATGTTACTAATTTAGAGCTAAGTAGATGACTTTGGTTTTCAGTTGCTGTGACGAAACATCATAATCAAAAGTAACTTGAGGAATAACGGGGTTTATTTCTATTACCCTCCCATATAACAGTCCATCATCAAAAGCAATCAAGGCAATAACTCAAACAAAGCAGGAACCTAGAGGCAGGGACAGATGCAGAGGGCAGGAAGGGATGCTGCTCCTGGATTGCTCCTCAAGGCTTACTCAGTATTTTTCATATAGAACCCAGGACCACCAGTCCAGAGGTGACATTGCCCACATCAATCAATAACTTAAAAAATGCTCTACGGCCTTGCCTACAAGGTGATCTGATGGAGGCATTTTCTCAGTATAAGGTCCCTCTTCCCAAATGACTCTAGCTTGTGTCAAATTGACACAGAATTAAGCAAAAAAGAAAACATGCAAAGAGGACATTACGAGGTGTCACTGGGCTACAGTTCTCCTTCCATGTGGAAGGGTTCTTCTATCTGTACACTTAGCTAACAGTCCTTCAGCACAGCCTAGACTGTACTCCACTACGGCCCATGGGACTCAATGCTGTGCCTTGCAAATGTCAGATGCTGAGTTAGTATTTTCTTTCTTTTTTGCTGTTTTTGTTTTTTGTTTTTGTTTTTCAAGACAAAGTTTCTCTGTGTAACAGCCCTGGCTGTCCTGGAACTCACTTTGTAAACTAGTCTGGCCTCGAACTCACAAAGATCTACTTCCTTCTGCCTCCCAAGTGCTGGATTAAAGGCATGCACTACCAGCCCCAGCTTGGAGTAAGTATTTTCTTTCTTTAACTGAACACTTCACATGGTGAGAAGAAGTGTCAACTGAGTAACAATGCATTGAGATAACATCAGTGGGAACCCAGTCTTATAAGCATGCATTTGTGTTCTGGCTGTCATGAACCATCTCAAGACATCATCTTGCTTTCAAGGAGCTTAGAAAGGAGACTAGTTACTCTGAGGGAGTGGGCTGGTGCTCATTAGACTTCTAAATGTAATGATGTCATTGCTTTAGGTGGCTTGCTTTGGTAATGTCATCAAGATTTAGAAATCTGTAAGTTAAATGGTCAAGTTCTTCTAGTTGGCTAAAAAGGGACTTGGGGTTGGGGGTGGGGGCATTTAGAACAGTGGGTCAACTGCCGCTGATCTTTCTACACTTTCTGAAATTCTCTATCAAACTCAGGTGAGATGTACCTCTGTCCATGGTGACCGTGCTCTAAGTGTGGTGCAGGCTGCAATCTGCTTTACCTTTCATTGCAAAAAAAACCCACAAAGTATTAAGATTGTAATCTTATGGGAGCCCATGACAGGGAGTGGCGTTAAGACTCGAATGCCTTCACTGGTCACAGGTTGTCACTTACCTGTATGTTTGTATGTCACAGCCCCTGAGATGACATCTCCCTGAGAGAACCTGTCCACGTGGAGTCCAGCCTTTCTCACCACCCCATGCTGAGGCTCTCGGGCAATCAGAAACAGCAGTTCCAAGTCATTGCTGTCTGCATCAGTAGCGGATATGTATTCACGGGTGATAGTCACCTCTCCACCCTCTGAGCAGTGCATCATGGGGATGAGGTCAGGCTTCAGAACAGGTGGCTCATCATTCACAGGGAATACCTAAGCAGGAACAAAAGATTACATTCTTAAGAAAAAGAAAGAAGTGACAAATGCCCCCGCTGGTAAACCATAGCTCATAGTCACAGTGACAGGCATTTTTCATCTTCTGGACATGTGGAACAATGGCCATGGAATTTGGCCAAAGCAGCCTGAGCATTTTTTTTTTCTTTTTTACTTTCTCCATTTGTTGAGGCATGCTCCACATGAGAGACATCTTAGACAGGAATGGGAGTCTGTGGTTATAGCAGGGAACCCATTATTTTCAGAAGACAAAGCAGAAATGCAATATAAAGCACTCCTCATTTTAACACAGAGACTTTCATTAAATTCACACACACTCCAGAAGAATTCTGGGCCCATCAGTCCAATGCATGTACATTCATAGCATCAAAGTTATTTTTATTTTAAATTATTTGGTGATTCAAGGCTTTCTGCCACCTTCAGTTTCTGGCCACACAGATTGCCCTTGGCTCCACAATAAGCCACCAGCTCATGTCAAACACCTTGAGTGACAGGGTACATTCCAAGACCATTCAATCAGCTCCAGGTTTTATCTTGAAAAAAATTTTTTCTCTCGCATTCAAGGAAAGGAAGTTTCAAGTAAAAAGGAAAACAAAGGAACATGGGGTTGTACTGGGTCTCTGGATTTAAAAGGAATATGTAAAATCATAAAATGTACACCCATGAGATAAGAATGGAGGGAGTTCACAGAGTTCACAGTCACAGTCTGATCATACCTCAGGAGTTTCTGTTTGTTTGTTTGCTTGCTTGCTTGGTTGGTTAGTTGTTTGGTTGGTTGGTTGTTTGGTTGGTTGGTTGGTTGGTTGATTGTTTGTTTGGTTGGTTGTTTGGTTGGTTGTTGGTTGTTTGGTTGGTTGGTTGGTTACTTGTTTGGTTGGTTGGTTGGTTGGTTGGTTGGTTGGATGGTTGGTGGGTTGGTTGGTTAGTTGGTTGGATGGTTGGTGGGTGGGTGGGTTGGTTGTTTGGTTGGTTGGTTGGGTAGTTGTTTCTTTGTTTGGTTGGTTGGTTAGTTGTTTGTTTGGTTGTTTGTTTGTTTGTTTGGTTGGTTGGTTGGATGGTTGGTGGGTGGGTTGGTTGGTTGGTTAGTTGGTTGGATGGTTGGTGGGTGGATTGGTTGGTTGGTTGGTTAGTTGTTTGTTTGTTTGGTTAGTTGTTTGTTTGTTTTGGTTGGTTGGTTGGTTTAATTTTATGGCTGTTTGGCTGGTTGTTTTCGTGGTTGGTTTGGTCAGATCTTGACTTTGAGCCTGTGTACCCTTTCAGCCCTACACAATCTTCCACATACTTCAGCCAAAACAATCTTTATACAACATCAAGCTGTTGGCCTGCAGGAACCTTCCGCATCCCCTCTGCTCCCCCGACCCCGATGCTTCCCCAAGAAGTCTCTGGTGTGACTGCTGTGGCTGCCTTCACTACTACACCCCACTTTGACTAGAGCACACACTCCTCACCATCTCCTTTGGCCTCTGCCTCACCCCCTGAGCCTGCCCAGTACATTCTGTCTCCCTCTGTCTGTGCAACTAATTTCTGCCTGGGATCCCATGTGTGTTTTTCAGGGAAGGGCTTCCTGTTCACTCAGGTTAATTAAGACACTTCAATTACTTATGCTGCTGTTCATAAAACACACACACATTTTAATCAATTATCTTTGTGATTATCCAGTTAGTAGCTGTCAGAATCTGTGGTCTGCAACGTCAAGAATAGGAACCTCATTTATCTTGTTCATAATTGTTCTATAAGCATCTAAGACCCCACATATATTACAGGAGGCACTTATTAAATGTTTGTTGAATAAATAAACGAGTTGCATGGCTACTATGCATTCAACGGGTAATGACTGTTAGACAGGTACCTAGAGCACCATGAGGATGCCTTCCTGTCAAGGGTACAGGGATGAGCTCTTAGATGTTGCAGCTTAGCTACTTCATCAAAGGTTTAAAATATATAATAGTCTGCTTTCCTTTTGACCTATGAAGAAAAACAGTTATCGTTGTTCATGTCTTCCGTGAGAACCCATTAAAGACTCACACCATTCTTTCTTGACTATAACAAATTTTATCAATTCATTTTTACATGGATGGTAACTCTAAATGGTCATTGTGAGAAAAAGAAAAAAAAAAAAAGAAAGCACAAGCAACACTGTCCAAAATGGTTTGGTGTGGCTTTCAGAAACCATGCCCTTTAACTTAAAAAGTAGAAATACTCAGTTTCTTTCACCAAGTTGCACTGCTAATTGCCATACATAATAGGATAGTCATACATATGACAGATAACAGACAGGATTGGGCTCTTTCCTTTAAAAAAAATGTAAAAAGGAACAGGGAAGCTTTCTTTGTATGTAAAAGTTTTCCAGAAAGAAAATATTCCTCCTGGCAGCTGAAAACAGCGTTCTGTTTCCCACAGAGACACCATTGGTCATTGTGAGGACTGAGGAGAAAGTGAGAGATAGCTTGCATAGTGCCTGCCACAGAAAGCAGTCAAGACCAGCCAAGTAGAAGCATGACCACATGACGAGGAAGAACACCTCACATACACTGTCAAGTTCATGACTCTGAACCAGCAGTTCTGGAGTCCAGTGTACTAACTAAAGACAGATAATTCCTTCCCTGGATATTTTTTAAACCAATCTATATAAATATTAACACTCTTTATTAATGGCCAGCTATAAAATATCTTACAAATACATAGCAATTTTATATCACTAAAAATCTAGACCGTATTCAAACAGGAAGAGATGGTAGAGAGCATGACGAGAATATTGAGTGGTCCTTCAGGGAACACAATAAGGTTCTTGGTCAGCAACTGTGAACACTTGCAAATCATACATATGATGTATGTGCCCAGCTACTGACTCAGCAAAGAAGAACCAAAGTTCTTGGAAGTCCTTTGAACCTGCCTCAACTTTGTCAGCAGACTTTCTTTGTCAAAGGAAAGGGGTAAATGACTTCAAACAGACCGCATACGAGGCTTGTGGTATAGATGCCCCTAATGGAGCCCCCCCAGGCATGGCTTCTTCCATAAGCGAGGAGAACCCCAGTGGTTCTAAACAGTCTTCCCAAGTGCTAAGTAAGCTTGAGTGTCACAGTTCAAAGATATTAGACATACTTTATATTTAGAATGGACCACTTTAAAAATTATCTGGATTTAAGCTTAAATTATTCTAACGTTAGGTAAACTGGGGGTAGAGGTAGGGAGAGAGAAAACAAATATGCCTGTTTTAGAGATATAATCTTCACCTCTATTGCCTGGCTCCACACACACACACAGGTGTAGCTGGCAACCTTTTACTTTAGAGTCTCTGGGTTTTGAGATCCTGAGAGGTTCCCAGAATAGAGACTTACAAATGACTCAGGGAGGAAAAACCTACCTCAATGTGGAGACTAAATTCTGCTGAATTGGTGCCATCTGTGACCTCCAGGAGCACCTCATCCTGAAGAACCTCAGATCCGTCATGCTGATACCTGCAGGGAGAGTATGGAGGGATCTCTCAAAACTGCATGGGTGTAAATAGAGCCATGCAACGCAGTCACCCCTCAGTAACCGTGGCCACGACTTCAGTAAATAAATATGTATATAAAGAAGTAAGAAAAGAAACAGTTTAAAGTTCAACGGAATACTACTCAGCTATTAAGAACAAGGACATCCTGAGTTTTGCAGGCAAATGGATGGAACTAGAGAATATCATCCTGAGTGAGGTAACTCAGCCCCTAAAGGACATTGTATGGTATGTTCTCACTAATAAGTGGATGTTAGCAAAAAAAAAAAGAAAAGTACAGAGTACCAAGGTACAGTCCACAGAACTCAAAAAGGTCAACAAGCTGAAGTGCCCAAGTAAGGACACTTCAGTCCCACTTGGGAGGGAGAAGAAAGCGATCACAAGTGGGGAGGGAGGGAGGAACCTGGGAAGGAAAGTAGATGGGGGGGGTTGGAGGGGAGAGGGGAACCTGATCTGGTATTGGGTGAGGGAAAAGGACCAAAGCCCTGAGGGCCAGCAGAAAAAATGGAAACAGGCAACCTCAGGAGATAGGAGGTTGGGGGGACCCTCCAGAATGCACCAGAGACCTGGGAGGTGAGAGACTCTCAGAACTCAAAGGGACCTTAGATGAAATGCCAGACAATAGGGAGAGGGAACTTGTAGAGCCCACCTCCAGCAGGAAGACAGGGCATCAAATGAGGGATGGGGTTGCCATCCCACAGTCACAACTCTGACCCATAATTGTTACTGTCTGAAAGAATTACAGGGATGGAAATGGAGAGGAGCCTGAGGTAAAGAATGTCCAGCAACAGGCCCAAAGTAGGATCCAGTTCGAGGAGAGGTCCCAAGGCCTGACACTATTACTGAGGCTATGGAGCACTCACAAAAAGGGACCTAGCATGACTGCACTCCATAAGACCCATCAAGCAGCTGAAAGGGTCAGATACAGATATTTACACCCAACCAATGGACAGAAGCTGCTGACCCCTGTTGTTGAATTAGAGAAGGCAGAATGAAGCTGAGGAGAAGGGAGACCCTATAGGAGTCTCAATTAAACTGGACCCCTGAGATCTCAAACACTACACCACCAACCAGGCTACATACACTTGCTGATATGAGGCCCCCAACACACATACAGTAGAGGACTACCGGGGCTGTGTTCATTCAGAGATGATGCACCTAACCCTCAAGAGACTGGAGGCCCCAGGGAATTTAGAGGTCAGGTGGGGAGGGGGGCGAGGACATCCATGAAGAAACAGGAGGTGAGGAGGAGGTATGGGATGTGGAACAGTTTGGGGGTGGACAGGGGTGGGGAGGAATAAAATATTGAGTGTAAAAGAAAATTAATTAATTAATTAATTAATTTTTTAAAAAACACTCTAAATACAAAGATATTTTACCACTCAAGATCCCTAAAGGCCACCTGGGAAAACATTGTGCATGTATTGGTAATTTGTCCCCAAATCATGAAAACAGCCTTTTCGGGGCTTGAAAGAGAGCTTAACAGATAAAACTCTGAACTGTTCTTACAGAAGACCTGAGGTCAGTGACCACCACTCCAGTTCAGGGGGGCTCTGATGTCTCTGGCTTCCATCCGTGCCTGGACTCATAATATACATACTTGCATAGGTATGCACATGCATGCACAATAACACAGAGACATGCATCATTAAAAATAATCTTGAAAATAAATTTCAGAAGGCAGGCCTATGACAGTGGTATTTGGCGGGGGGATCTTTGTATCGGTGCAGCACACTGTGTGGAGATGGGGTGACTCCTAGAGGAACACTTTAAGGACCCCGTGAGCCCTGAGCCACCCATCTTTCCTCCTGCACCCTGTCCATTCCTCTCTGCAGCCTTGACCTCTGAATTAGGCACCGCCTCCCTCCGCCATATGCCATGCTCCACTCATGAGCTCTTTATATCAGCTGTTAAAGGGCCTCACATCTCCTCAGGCTTATGACACCTTTATTTGGTCTAACCTCGGGCCCATCTTCCTCTTAATACTTAGCCACATATTTTTAAAAGAAATTGTATAGCTCCAGGCTTTTCACACACCCTCTGGCCCACAGCAGTGATGCTCTGTCCATTGTAAGTAGCACTTGAATTTAATGGGACCATTGACTTGTTCATAATAACAAATGGAATTATGCCCTAGGAATTGAAAACAAATGTTTCAACAAAACAGTATAGTATATTGAACCTATATGATACTCTTATATGAACAAAAGGAGACTGTCTCTTATTCAAAATGGGTCACCAATAGAGTGGTAATGGATTTAATTCCGTTGGCAGGAAGGCCACACTGCCACGCCCTTGTCTATCATGCAGGAAGCCCACACTGCCACGCCCTTGTCTATCAGGCACGCTGCCTTCTCTCATACGTTTTTCCATGCCTCTTGCTGCTTTGTCAAAAATAATTATGAATTATAAAGTGCTGATCAATTGTACAGCACTGCCATCCCAAAACAGCTAAGTGTGCCTGAGAAGGCACGTGTCAAGCACGGCGGTGGGGACAAGCAGATCTTTAAAACCTCGCTCCTCAGTATTAGCAAATGCCTCAGTTCTGCCGCCCTGGGGACAGAATGACGTGTCTTGTCAGACTTGATGACTGAGGTTAAATCACTTTAATAAATACTTACCTGCAACTCTCTAGGAAGGTCAGTATACACAGGATTCTAGCAAATACTTCTATTTTTCTGTTCATCTTAGCACTGCCTAAATACATCTTTTCTAACATATAGGGAGGAGCTGAGATTTCAAAAATCCAAACTATAAACCAAACAGGAAAATCTTAATGGGAATAGATGAATAGGGACAGAAGTCATGAGGAATTATAACTCTGTGATATAACTGAGCCACTGAGTTTACCCGACCTTGTATGAAGCTTCGGTCCCTTGTGAACTTCCTGGCTCAAAACCAAACATTTGACAAGAAACACTTTTTCCCCACAGGTCACCAAGAAAGGGTGAGATGTCCGTTTTGTCAGAGTTGGTAAGTGAAACAATAGCATATCTGTCTGTCTGTTACTTTTAAACAGTTTGCATTGATTTTTCAGAGATGTTTCACTTGATGTTGTGAAAAAGAGTTCTTGTAACTGTATTAGGTAGAGGAAGTGAAGCTTTCAAACTGGAGCTACTGTGAGGCCAAGGAGCAGAGCTGCTCCAACTCCAGTCTCGGGAGACCTGAGTCCTGCTTCACAGCCGCCCCACCAGCACACCCCATTTCCTTACCTGCAAACCTATGCTCAGTAGAATGAAATAAAAGCTTACATCTAAAACATCAATGGACAAAGCTAATTGCACCCCCTACTACACACACACACACACAAACACAGACACACAGAGACACAGACACAGACACACACAGACACAGACACACACACACACACACACACACACACACACACACTCCCTTCCTCTTTTCTTACTAGGCTGGCATTGAACTCACAATCATCCTGGCTCAGTATCCCCCAAGCACTGGGATTAAATGTAGAGGCTACCATATCTGGCTGATCAATAGCATTCTAGTCCTGAGATGCCAAGGTTATGAAATTGCTTTTGCTTAGAGCCAATTTCAATTAGCTGCACAGATTATTTTAGTCTCTACAGAGTTTGTGATATGTGCCATTGTAGCAAAATTAATATCCATGGCAATTAATTTTTATTGCACAAATATTCATAAACTCATTCCCTCTGCTATTATATAAGCCAGAGAGAGAGAGGAAAAAAAATGTCTGGTGGAAAATGAATTTTTCTTTTTACTTTTTTGATTTTCAACTGACTCCTAACCGTATGAACGGGCATGTTGTTCTGGAAAGGATCAGGCAGGCTTCTTTCCCTCAGTGCGTTTCACAGTTGATGCAGAGAGAAAGCATAGAAGGGGAACACAAAATCTTCTAACCTAACTTTTAAGGTATGGAGGTCTCGCCATGAAAATGTGCCTCTTGGGTTTAGAGGAAATCCGTCCAGCTCTACCCCACCATGCAGAGGCATCTCCTGAAGAGAGAGGTAGATGCTGTCCAGAGGGGTGTCCACATCAGAAACCAAAATGTGCTCCGTGCTGATGGTGCATTGACCGCCCTCAACCACTTGCAGGGTGTTGGTGAATACCTAGAAAGAAGGAAGGAGACACTCAAGACCTTGTTCCATGAGGTGTCCCTGAACACGGAGTTCATCAGTTCCCTAGAAAGCATCCGGTACCATCTTCAAGGGTCAATTAACTGAAGAATGTTTCTAAGGAGATTCGTTCATAGCTGAATGGTTTGTCTAAAATCATTTTAATTGAACATTTCCAACTCCAAGTGTTGATACATACAGACACCAAGACAGATCGCTAACTTGAAAGCGCATAGGCTTCAAGTGTCCCAGAGCCTCTGTAGCAGAATCAGTGAAGGGTGCGGGACTGTGAGTTGCTGAGGGAGTACCTCCCAGCTTCGCTCACTCAACCTTTGCCAAGTTCCCATGGGGGAAAGGATCCACCTCTCTCTCCCTCTCCCTCTCCCTCTCCCTCTCCCTCTCCCTCTCCCTCTCCCTCTCCCTCTCCCTCTCCCTCTCCCTCTCCCTCTCCCTCTCCCTCCCCCTCCCCTCCTCCCCCTCCCCTCCTCCTCCTCCTCCTCCTCCTCTCTCTCTCTCTCTCTCTCTCTCCCTCTCCCTCTCCCTCTCCCTCTCTCTTAAACCCCCAAAATTCTTTAGAACTTGGGAACCGGATGAAGACTCCACTCTACGTTTTGTAGTGAGAACTTGGAAACTGAAGGCAAGAGAGTTACATCCATGGGAAATAGATTTATTCAAACCCTAGACTTAAATAGTAAAAGTTGCAAGGACTTTCAACAACAACAACAACAACAACAACAACAAAAAACCCACCTCCCTAGTCTTCACCTAACAATTCAGTTATAAGCATAAAGGACGTTAGATAAAGCAGCTTGGTGTATTTTATTAGCACGGTAAGAGTGAACAGGGCATGTTCATGATTAAACAAGTCTAGAACACTATAATCTACAGTGTACTGACTATATTTATAAGGCATACGTATGTGCTCCAGGCTCTGAGTGCACAGTAGAAACTGTGTAGAGTTTATTTGGCATATCAGCTTCCAAAATGGATATTGCTACACAGAAAAAAAAAAGGTAGCAGAGTTAGGATTTCAAACTGTGATCTCTGAGGGCTCCCCGCAGAAGACCTGCAGAGAGCACACCGCCAACCCCAGGACACTGGGCTTTTATGGAAAGAATCTTCTTTCTCAGCAAGATGAAGCCACAGCCTCCACCCCAGTGTGTACCCTCCCCTGGTGATCAACGGGGCACAGTGCCAGAGAATGTCCACCAGCCCTGTGCCACGTATGGGTGTGTCCAGAGAAGCATGCTTGGTCACATAAATATGACTCTCAGTAGGCTGTGGCCGTCATACATTCCTCAGTAAACTACCACAAGCAAAGAAACCCAAAGGAGGAATTGACTTCTCTCCCATCACCAGTGTGAGGGCCCTCCTTAAGTTCTGCCCCCCCCCCCGACTTCGCCATGCCTACATCTTCACTATAAGTAGAAGAAAGAAACAGAAAGAACCCTTCTCCAGAGGGAGTACGCACCGAGGACCAGGCATACCAGCCCTGGCACCAATTTAGTATACAAAATAAAGACTATTGCACTAAAATATACTTTACTACATACAATCATTTCAACATATTTCTTTTAGAGGAAGTTCAAACATTAAAAGCCTGAGGCTTTGTGAGGTGCACTTAGAAGTCTCCAGGTTTGCATAGTATCAACACGCCCTAATGATCGCCATTCAACTCAATTTCATATTGTACTAATTCAATTTCTAATATTCTCGGATCTTTGAAACACTATTTCATTCATCCCTCGCCTACAAACAAAAGAGAGAAGTCAGTCTCCACCATAGCCCTAACACCTCCATCTTCTTTCAAATGAAGATAACTCTTCAACCTGCCTCATAATTTCCTCATAAAGAGCATATTTCTTTGAGGTTGGGCTGTTTTGCATATACTATTTCTCAGCGAGTGTTATAGGGAAAGCTTTGGTTTGGTTCAGGATCTAAAATGTATATATGGAAAAAGGGGGTCTAATTGAAATCTAACCAAGTTCATTCCATAGCTGTTCTGACTTATTTTCACAAGGATTGGGCCAGGTCCCAATCAGGGAAGGAGTCCCAGATTGAGTTTATGCCGATGTCTTAGCTGCAGTTCGTCAACACTTCTTTAACCACAGATTGCAAGCTTGACATGTTGAGAGATTGGGCTGCTGTCACAGTGAGTGCAGTGCCTTGGTGGGGACTCTGCAAATCAACAGTGCAACCTGCCTTGTATCCATGGTACCTGTGGGCTCAGTGCTGGTAGAGCTCTATATTTTCCAGACAATCCCCAAGTCAGCCTTATTAAGAAACCTCCAGACTCTTCAAGGTTCTCAACTTAACAACATAAAATGTTATTTAGACCCATCAAGCCATTTCTGCATGTTGAGTAAGTGCCTTCCTTCCCTTGGGCCTTCCAGGAAGAAGTCTGTTGGCTGGCCTGAGTCAGGTGTAGCAATGCTGGGTGACCAAGAGAGAGCGCCAGGGCTGGCTACATTCTCATAGGGAGATACCAGGGAGATTCACCAGTTTCCTCAGGAATAAAGCCGGGAGGGCCTAGAGCCCCCTGGTCTATAACAAATGAGAGATAATGTTCCTTTGTCTTTCCACTTTGAAGGGGGAAAACTGCAATAATCAAGAACAGTAGTCTAAAATGTGTGTGTGTGTGTGTGTGTGTGTGTGTGTGTGTGTGTGTGTATGTATGTGTGTGGGTGGTGGGGCAGGGCATCCAGAAAAAAAAAAACTCTCAAAGTGAAACAGCCTCAGAGAAGACATAGCAGGTTGCAAGGCCTTTATAGTTTGGTTTTAAGAAAAACCAAGTCTCCCTAAGACTTTTGTAAACCCTGAGCAGTGGCACTGGATAAGAAGAAAGGGTGCCCATCCTAATTCATTTGGGGAAATTAAAAGGCTTCTTTGGAACACACAGCAGCATAGCTGGCCTGCGGCGAGAGCAAATAGGTTCTTCTGGTTGCTAAGAGACTCATCATTTAATCTCCTTCTCCTGATCAACAGCCGGAGCTCAGCAGAGTGAAAGAGATTTTGATAAGGCTTTGAAAACAATGCCAAATTCAACACTGAAAAATTCTCACCTTTCAGATAGGAAGTCGCATGGGAAAAAAGAGTCTCCCACCCACACCCACCCCTTTTATGTATACTGCAGCTAGAGAATGAAAACATTACTCTTTCTCTCTCTCTCTCTCTCTCTCTCTCTCTCTCTCTCTCTCTCTCTCTCTCTCGCTCCTTTTGGCCCTCCATGTCAAACACTGCGTACCTCAGGAACCTGATTGTCCACTGGGAGAATTGTGATGTTGAAGCAGATTCCATGCAGAGCACCTCCATGCTGGTTCTTGACGGACACCGTGAACTGCACTTGTCGAAGTGTGGGACCTATGTCTTGCATGGGTGGCATGTAGGCCACTTTCATATGGTTCACGGCATGCTGTGAAGCAAATTGAGATGGACACGTGTGCCAATCGCAGAGATCAGAACCAAGCCCCCTCCCAACAATGTTAATTGATATGGAACATGCCAAGTATCCCCATAGATGGAAGGATTCCCAAGGCTCTACTTTGTAAGCCACATTGTCTACACAGAAGAGGAAATGGATGAAGTCAGGCAGTATAGCAAATGATGGCGTCCAAGCACTTCTGCACATGGTAAGCTCAGACTTTACCCTATTCCGCCCTGCAGTTCTATACGAATACAAGCTGTGTGTGTCTGCAACGCCCCCGAGTCCACATTAGAAAAGTTGATGAAACAGTAGCACTTAGCACATTTACAACTTCTAATCATGAAGGAACCAGACATAATTAGCAGAAACCAGAGATGTCTGATGCCTGAGCATTCATATAGCAGACTCCTATGGGGTCTGCGGAGGAGAGTTCACAGGGGGAAGCAGAGGGATGCTGAAGGATTTGGGAGAGCGGTACGTATTATGCAATGAGCTGCATCCCCAGAAAATGGCATACCAAACATGGAGTGCTTAGAACCTTGGGGATCTCAATTTATTTAGAAATAGGGTCATTACAGACGTATGTAGGGGGAATTTTTGAGTCATGTGGGCCCTCAATCCAGTACAGCTGGACTCCTTGTAACAGGAAGAGACAGATGGGGGAGCCTTGACTGACAGGAGGCAATGCTGAGCATGATGGAGCTACAAGCCAGGGAATATCAAAAAACTGCTGACAAAGCCCTAGATGCTAAAACGCAGGGAGGGAGAGCTGTCTACAGGGTTCAGAAGAGTACAACCTGCCAATGCCACAGTCTCCACACTCTGGCTTCCGGAGGTGCAGGAAAACCAGGGCCCATTTCTGAACTACAAAGTGTATGGTATTTTGTTATGGCAGTTGTGGGAAACTAACACAGTCGATGAATGCATGACCTGCATTTAGTGTAATAGGCGTGGGTCCTGAAAGCAGTGTCCTGCCATTGGCAAATGAGGCAAAGGCTTGTGGATTTACAACAAAATTTGAAATTGTATTCCACATGATGACGCCTTGCAAACAGATGTTACATATTTACCAGCATTCGAGCACAAGGAGAAAGGCAGGAGGGGCTGTGGCAGAAGCGACTGGCTAGCATCTCAGACACAGCACTGGGCACACCACACCCGTATTGTGTTAGCCAGTGTTTTTACAGATTTTCATACCTGAGTGAATGAGCTTAGCCCTGGGGCTGCAGGATTTTTGGTTAGCTTTGGTATGCTGTCCACCATGAATATCTTCCCAGCATCCACGTGTCTAAGAGAGATGCAGACCACACAGGCTTATTTTTTTTTTCAGCTAAGAAAAATTAAATCAAATCACCCACCATGGCTGGAATCGTGAAGATCCTTGTGCCCACAGATCACCAAGGAAACCAGGAATGTTAAGCATACGGGATTATCCTCTCAAAGGAAAGGATGTAGGACCTGTCTTTCTATCCGGAAGGCTTGGAATTGGAAGTGATTAACAGCTTATTGATCTGTGTTATCTGTGTGGCCAGGCCACATGAAGCTCTCACAACCAGAGCCACAGGTGGCTAACACCTCCAAAACCTCTACACTCGACCCAAGATCGGGCCAGACCCAAGATCGGGCCAGACCCTTTCCTAGGCCCGTAAGCTAATGCAGGCAGCCTATCTCCAGAACCCACTGAGTCACAATCTAATGACGCCTCCTCGTGCTCCAGAGATAGTATTACACCAGGAGACTTTTTCCAAAATTGTACTGTTTGAAATATGCTGGCAATAAACCACCTAGTGTCATATCTAGAAGTTTGATCCACACTAGCTAAATCAGGCTCACCTTTGCATGATTCATGGCTCTGCTCACCATGATGCTTGCAACGACCCCTGCATTAGGATCCATTAAAAAACAAAACAAACCACTTCATTGTGGGGGAGAAACCAGGGCCTTTTACTCTCTTAATGTTGGGCTTGTAGCCTTAGGTTCACCATCGTCTCTGCCACCCTCATCACGGCTGAGCACAGTGTTTTTCTGTCTCATGGTTTAAAGGAACCCTCAGGCTCCTCCCAAGTGTCTCCTGACTGTTGTGACTATGACACGAGTCTAAGGAACATTTACGCTACCGTTTCAAACTGAGATTATAAAACACCAACACTGAATAGCCCGCCATATCTAAAAATATTATTTTGCAGACATAATAATGCTTTCCTGTAAAAAGGAAAAGCAAGGATTTACTTTAGAAAAATGGTGTTCAGACTGTTTTACGCTGTGCTGGAAACTACAAAGTACGTGGCAGTCACTAATTGTCACTCACTTAATTATGGCAAGGATGAATTTATGATAAAAGAGAATGCTAAATTGGATGTAAGTTCACATCTACCCATTGAAGCAACTGAATCACACTGCTACACACTGACACTCTTAAACCAGTGGGCCACATAGTAGCTTTCAAGGTCACCTGTGGCTGAAGGAGAAACATGGGGGACGAGTTACTGTGTAGATGAGTCCCCCATCATGTGATTCCGTGTCTAGGAAATGTAGGTGCTTTTTAGTGATGTAGGCCACCTCCGTTTCCTTGACAACCAAATGCCGAGAGATGCCAGGAGCTTCTTTGGGAAGCTGGTCATCTACTGGGGTGATATGGATTCTCACCACCTGGAATAAAAACACACAGCTCCATTAACTTGAAATACAGGAAAACACCAAGGAGAGTGCCCCAGGATCACCTAGGAACAGTTAAGATGACTTCTCCAAACTGTCATTGATAAAATACTTCGGTTAAGTGATTTAGAAACGACGAAGGTTTCACTCATCTGATTTTATGTTTTAAAATTAGAATCATCATGGCAGACATGGTGACACACAACTTTAATCTTGGCACCCAATAGGCAGAGGTGGAGGGATCTCTGTGAGTTCAAGGCTATTCTGGTCTCCATAGCAAGTTCTAGGATAGTGAGGAATACACAGAGAGAATATATATATATATATATTTCTAGCTAATCCATTAGAAGTGTGCCTAATTCCTAATGCATTAGGAAATAGGCATGTAGAACACAAAGGACAATCCTGATTTTATTCCCCATCTCCTTTCTGGTAATAACCTAACCTATGCATCTCCGTTTCCTCCCTCTACTCCATCATTAATCCTGGACACCTTGTTGTCACTCTTGGTTTCTCCTCCCCCCCACCCCCATCCGACCCATTGCCAAATTTCCTGTACCAGTCTTGTAATTTCTTCCTTATGTGGGTGCAACAGCCCTAACTCCTTGTTCTTCTATACTTGCTATTCTAGACTTTTTATTAACTTGCATTAACTTAAAAACACTCGAGTCAAATTAGTTAATCCACTTCCTCCAAAGTCTTAGAACAGCCATCTAAGGTGACATTCCTTCAACTCTTTAGCATGATATCCAAGATCTTTCTTTCCCACTTCATTTTTTATTGCCTTTCAACATAAACTCAACACTCTGGTGGCACTTGGTGGATAGACTTTCTTCCCCTCCCTTAGGTTCATATCGTATTGTCTCTTCAATCTAATGATTCTCTGTCTCTAGGAAGCCAGTTATTTTTGCTCTTACAGGATTGTCTAGATTCATCTTCCAGTTTCTCAGCTGGAACTGTTTCTGAACTTGGTTTATCCCTTGCGATTCCATTGAGGGTTTGTGTTCTAAGATTCATCTTAGAACTTTGCGAGTAATGCAACAGTATTGAGAGGATTAGGTCAGAGGGGATCTGCGCCCATGAACGGGTTGGATTCCCTGGACAAGCATTTGAAGGGGAAAGCTGTCCTTCCATTCTTTGCTGCCTTGTGTGTCTTCTCAGGAGTACACAGCAACATGGTTCCACCTTGGAAACAAAGAGCTACTCTCTCCAGACAGACAACAACCTGGATGCTACCTTGACCCTGGACTTTCCAGTCTTCTGATGGGAAGAAATGTTTCTGCTGTCTATAAATTATCCAGTTATTTAATTAGAGTGATTAAAAACTAAGGCCAGTTATCACAATAAAAGACTACAAAGACAATGATAATTCTAGTCTCCCGAATCTGTGTCATGATTTTCCCCCACCTACAGTATTTTTCTAATCTACAAAGTTCAGAAATTCTCTATGGGCCCTCACAGCCATAGTGTGGATTGGTGAGGCTCTCCTTAATTGAAAAACTGGATTTAATAAGGAAACAATAGTTATTGTGCCTTCAAAGAGACCATTTTCCATGCTAATTTATTCTCCAATGTGTTCTTTATGAAGGAAGAATGGAAGAGCATGCTTTTTATCCCCTGTGGTAATTCTTGGTGGGCGCATTTTTCAACATGCTTTATGATCGCCTAAGTTGATGTGTCTTTACATATTTATGCATGCTCAAACAATTAGTGTGTGTGTCTGTGGGCAAGAGAAATTCCATTTTCGCAAACTCCACAGAGAAATAAAAGCATTCTCATTGTGCTGAAATCTGTTCATAACAAAGATATTATTAAGAACCCATTCCCAGGCAGAGTGGGAACCAGTTTCCAAAACAGTCACCAGCCACTGTATTCCAGCTTCCCTCAAGTCCTCCAATGTCCTTGTGACTGCAGCATATACAGACAGATGTACAGGGACTCAGAATGACAAGAAAAAGGTCTGCATGCCAACGCCTCACTCAGAACCTAACCCTGGGATTCAGGCTCTGGAATTATAATCACCAGGTGATATCTGACCTTATGTGGCCTGAATTCTTGATCCTTCATGTGCCCTGAGCTTCGATTCTAGCTTGGTCTTAGTTTTTCTTTGTTTGAGAATTCCCAGTGTCATTTCTCAGTACCAAGAATTACTTGCACTCTTAGGGCTGGCCACTATATGAACTACAGTAGTTTTATGCAAAAGGAAAAGACAGTAAATGTTTATTTAATAGGATGACTTTTAAATGCTGATGTCAGGGAGAAGTGGAGACACAGGGTAAAGAGGTAGGGTGAACGCACAATCTGAGCTAGAAAAACAGTCACCCCTTGGTGTCTGCAGGAAATAGGCTCCAGGAGTTCCACTGGCCCACGATGCATCTGGGACTCTGTGCATGGTTCAGTCCCTTATATAAAATCTGCTGTATCTGCATAGAGCCTACATGTTTCCCTTTGTACACTTCATATTGCCTCCACATCACTTGCGATATCTAATATAATGCAACTGTAGTGTAAATAGCAGTGGTTGGTATGGCTAAGGGAATAAGAACGGGTGAGACAGGATGTGCAGGTTCAGAACAGAGGCAATTTAAAAATAGCATCTACCATCGGTCTGTTGAATCATTGATGGGAAATGTACCATATACAAAGGGAGTCAGCTGTGTTTAAGAGGAAAAAACAACAACAAAAGTCTAAACCACGTGCTGCGGAAACCCAGGACAACTTTGTAGCCTTCCCACTCAGACTCTCTTCCCTAGTCCAGAAATATAAGAACAGCAAAGCAGGGAAATGTGTTAAATATGTTCCTACACAACATGCAAACACATCCTGGGGCTGGATGGGTGGTTCATCAGCACTTACTGTTCTTACGGAAGTCCTAGGTCCCATTCCCAACACCTACATGCGAGTTCACAACTGTCTAGGAGATCTGATGTTCTCTTCTGGCCTCCACAAACACTTGAACATTTATGGGCGTAGTTGTGTGTGCACTGCACACAAATAAATAAAAATAAACCATAGTAAAAGAACCCATCCACCGTGTGGAATAAATTTAGTACCAGATCCTTCGAGTTTAGACTGATTTACCTAGCCAGATTTAGAAACAATCGCTTCAAGAGTTTTCATTAATTTGGTTCTATCATAGAGAGATGTGATAATTCTCTTCTGGTATATGAATAACACGATTTCTTAAACATTTAACAAGAAAAAAAAGGAAAGAAGCCTTCAGATCTCGACTTCTGAAAAGACATAGTCTTCTAACTATGGTATGATGTCCTAGCAGCAGCTTCAGCAGATGCACAGGAGATTTAGAAATAGATCCTGCTGTCTGCTACCGTCTCCTGTAAAAGCTTAACCCAGAAACAACAGGTATGGTGCACTGAAGGAACAAGGGGTGATTACTTTAAAAGGAGTTGGCTTGTTAGTAAAAAATAGAATCAGACAAATTCACGGTTTTCTTTGTAGCGTATTCCCCAAAGGCATCACTGACTTGGCCAGGTCCCAAGCCTTGGGATTCTATTCTTTCAGATCCTTCCCTGCAGTGTGTCCATATCAGCAGACAGGTGTATAGCTTGGCCTTCTGCACACTGGCTAATATCTGTGGCTGTAGCTTTGTAGGAATCCATTGTAGCAATAGAACACAAGCTTTATGCATTCTTTCCTAAGTTGGAGGATTGCCAGCGTCCACATATGTACTACCTTGGAAGGTAACAGGTAAAACAACCGGCCACAATATCGTACAAAGTCCAGGATCACTTAATTTCAATTGCTTCTTTTGAAATTTGACCCCCTCCCCCTCCTCACCACCGGTTCCTCGAAGAGTGCACACTGTCACAGTTGTCCATATGCTACACTGACTCCCATCATCTAGGCGATGCTTGCTTCATCTTATCTCTTCTTACTGTAGACTTAACTTACATCCTCTACAGCCAAGCAGCTCTGAGATCTTAAAAACAACCAATAAACCCTTTTCTCTGTTGAGTCATGACCAGGTGCTCAGACATTACCAGTGCTTTCCAAGTCGCATGTCACTTTCCCACAGTAACTCTCAGGAAGCTTCCTTCCATCACTTGCCTGGGACAAGTAGAGAGGACCAGAGGTTTATCTGTACCGTTGGGAACAGGAGGAAAACTCAAGAGGTCTCACCCTTGACTCTGTAATTAAACACTAGCTTTAAAAAAATGTTTTCCTGGGTGTTGAGAAGCAAGCAAATTTGTGAGGTTGTCTATGTAAGAATTCCATAGTCACGTAACCTTAGAAACAGTTACTGCGTAGACTTGCAAAGGGCTCTAGAAAAATGTGGGCATAGTCCCGGGAGGCGGGGCACGCTTATTTTGCCTAATCCATTGCTTCTCAAACTTTGAATCTTGAAACCCATTTTCACATACTTTTAAATAACATCTCTTAGAGCTAACACTGGTGTGTAAAACTTTGAGAAGATGTTCTGAAATGGTCTCTCACCTGTGGCACTGAGAGATTTGGAGGTTCGTGGCTGTCCCTCAGGACAAATTCAAAAGAATCCTCAAAGATTTCTCCACCAAAGTGACGATAGTAAATGATTCCATTGAACAGGTCTCTCTGAAGGAAGCCAGGGACCGGATACCCTAAGGGGACCACAAAATGCCATACAATTTTAGGTGTTGAGGCACAGTGAAACTCTACTCATAAGCTAAGGATTGGCATTAAATACTTTTAGCAAAACTTAGAGCAGTAATTAAAATTGCCCTATTTCATGTGAAGATTAACCATGGAAAAATATTTTTAAGGAATAGCTTTTATTTCAAATATACCGAGAAACACTTTTATTTGATTCAAACTGTCAAACTCTTGACACCAAAATGTAAGCAAATATATTAATAAAATTATTTGAGTAACTAGAATAAACCAAATCTTTCCCTTCAGGCTTATTTATTCTATTGTCATCCTTGGCTGGTTTAACTTTTAATAGCATGATGGTTATCTTAGTACCAGAACTTTCTAGGTGTACAACCTTAGGTAGTAGATTCTCAATATGTCTTAAGCTTCTTTTGTATAAGATGGGAAAATTTTAAATAAATTATATATATATACATATATAATTATAAAATAATACTTTGCTTCATAATCTGATGTCTACACTTACACAAATTTGATCACAATGCAAAGGTCTTTTAAAAAGATTTGATTCAGGGGCTGGAGAAATGACTCAGTGGTTAAGAGCACTGACTGCTCTTCCAGGGATCCTGCGCTCAATTCCCAGGAAGCACATGGTGGCTCACAACCATCTGTAATGGGGTCCTCTTCTGGTGTGACCAAAGACAGCTAATGTATACTCATATACATAAAATTAATAAATAAATCTTTTTTAAAAAATAGATTCAATTCCATTCAAACTGTCTTATTTGCCTAGATCTTACCTATCAGTCTTGGCCCTGGCTTCTTCATGATCTCCCCAGCCTGTGGGTACTTTGTAATATTAAAGAAGATGTAGTCATCACTGGAGTCCATGTCTGAAGCTCTCAGCATGGACCCTTGGATCAAGATGGTCTTCCCCTCTTCTAGTTCAATCACAACATTGGTTATGAGGAATGGGGGGCTGTCATCTTTAGGCAAGATGTTGATAGGAAACTTGTGATGACTGCTGTGTTGGCCATCGAATATCCTGAAAGCCACAAAGTCTTTGGTGGTGTCACTGTCATCATGATGATAGCGAACAACTCCAGCCTGAAGATCAGCCACGGTGAAGAGAAATCCTTTCCCCTCTGATGGAGAGAGTGGAGATGGTACTGAGTGGTCAAGGCAGGGAGCAGAGGCAGCCACTGAGAAAGGAATCACTGCACAAAACGGACTATGGGAAACAGTGACAGTACAGATGCCCCTAAACTCACCACGAGGTGATGCACCATAAACCATCATGAACTGGAAATGTTCTAAGTCAAACACATATGGAATAGTTCCTATGACACCCTCAAAATGTAAAATAAAATAAACAAAAATAAAAGCCAAGGATAATCTGTAACCTGTGCAGTTTAGTGAGCACCAGTGTGCTACATCCAGTGTTGGATACTACTTGTGTGGACTTGAGACAAGTATTTGACACTCTGTGAAACTGGGAAAATAATATGGTTACAGATTGTTTTAGGTGTCAGTTAAGAGATACCAGACAGTTATGGACCTAAGAATGCAGAGGCACTATATCATTTATCTATCTATCTATCTATCTATCTATCTATCTATCTATCTATCTATCTGTTTTATATATATATATATATATATATATATACACATATATATACACACACACACACACACACACACACACACACACATATATATATATATATATATATATATATATATATATCTTTATTCCTATTTCTGTCTCTCACTGAGTCATCTTCTCCACATCCCTTTAAACTCTTACTGACCTTGTTTCCCAGGGCCTTGATCTTGGATTGGACAGAGAATTATTCCATCAGCTATCCTAATTCTCAAGCCCTAGTGGATTACTAGGATTACTCAATGGGCTTTTCTGGACATAAAGAGTAATTCTTTCCAGAAACAGATCATGAGGTTTCTCAGTCTTCATAGGCGCGCGCGCGCACACACACACACACACACACACACACACACACACACACACACGAAGTCATCCCTATGCATGCTATTGTTTTTCCTTGGCAAATCCTGGCATAAATAAGTAGATACAAATGTGTGTGTGTGTGTGTGTGTGTGTGTGTGTGTGTGTGCAGATATGCTGTGGCAACATGAAAGAACTGGAACATCAGTAAGCCTCTGATAAACATGGGTGAACTCTTAGGTCACTGCCGTCATGACATCAGTCATAGGGAAGCAATCTTTTCAACCCAGCATCAGCACCAAATGGGAAACTATTACAAGTGTAATCTCAGGCTCTGACCTGAGCCCACGTATTTGGAAATTCTGGCAAAGGCACTCCACAACCTATGCTTTACTAAGCCTCACCTCCAGGGTGAGCACATGCTAAAGTTTGAGAGGCATCTCTCCAGCTTTGTTTTTTGAGAAGAGTGTGATATTGGGATCTCATGGATTTGGCTAAGATGGTTGACTAGCAAGTGCTGGGATTAAAAGCATGAACCACCACAGGGGCCTTCTGTGGAGCTCTGAGGATTGAGCAGTAAGCACATGACCAACTGCCTTATCCCTAGTTCCATGATTTGCTCTTGAAGAGGCCCTGGGTTCAATTTTGAATTGAACAGGTAAATCACTCACCTCTTACTGTAAGTCGTCCATGCTGCAGGCCACCAATGGTGACCAACTGCACAGCATCAATGTCATCATTGTCAACGATCTGAAACTGTTCCCAAGTGATGGCCCGAGACTGCCCCTCCAGGAGATTCAAACCTGTAAGAAACACAGAAACATGTCCTCTGCAGTTCGGTGCCTCCAACATATCCGTTTAAGGTTAATGAGTTTTCACTCATGAACCTATCTGGAAGTTATATTTTTAAACCCTTTTCATGAAAATTGAGTATCGCTTGTGTTTTTTAGTAAACTTTGCTCTAATTTCAGTTTGACAATTGATTCCTTAAGACGATGCAGCCTTAACAACCACGATGCTGCCTGAAACTAAATACTGAAGGAAAGAGCAAAAGTTAGACCACAGAGGTCCCTAGTTATAATGAGTCCATGAGGAACTTGTCAGACTCTACATGGTTTATGTGGACAAGAGTCAGAAGGCGTTTTGCACATGACATGACTTATGGAGCGTACGCATCCCATAGGGTAGGGAGTGCATAGGGCTTCAACACCCTCATAAAGGACGACAGTGCCTGGCAGTGTTTACGGTGCTAAATGTAGAATGCTTGGTGCTTTGCAAAATTGAACAAACATTAGGTTCAGCTTTAATTAGAGATGAATTTATGCACTGAAGGAATGAAATAAAACTCTCCTCAGACTCAGTATGCCGGAGGAAAATTGTAACGTTCCATTCACACTTGTAATACGAAAAACACAGACTCTGGATGAAGCCCTGTATCACCATCAAGCATTCTTATCTCTCAGTAGAGCTGGGACTTGACAGACACCTCATCCTTTCCTGACCCACCTCAAACTCTTCTCAAATCCGGTGGTCGAGCCTGCTTCATGGAGACACCAGAACAACAGAGAACCCGTATATCTTAGTGAAAAGTTGTGACCAGCTTATCCATATCACCTGCTGTCGCTTGGACTATGAATCATCACCTAAAAGCCCACATCTTACAGTCCCTGGTCTCCAGGGTAGCAGTACTGAGAGAGGTGATGGTGGTTTTAAGAGGCCTTGGGGCAGATCTTTAAGTCACCATGAGCAAACCCTTGAAGGGGACTGTGAAATGTAGCCTCCCCCCATGTCTTGTTGCTTCTTGCCCATGAAGTGAGTAGCTTTGCTTCTCCACAAGCTCCTGCCACCATGTGCTATCTCATCACAGCCCCAAAGTGACAGGGCCAACCAACCATGGGCTGGATGATCTAGAGCTGTGTTAGCCCCTCTCCTTTATAAGTCAGTTTATCTTGGGTATTTGTTAAAAAAGACCTCAGACTAATGCCCGCTGCTCTTCCTTTTCAGGACAGGGTCAATATATGATCTACCTCAGTCTGTTTCCTGAGAAAATTGAACTAAGGCATCTATAGCTGTAAAATATAAATAAATAAATAAATAAATAAATAAATAAATGAATGAATGAATAAATAACAACAAACAAGAAAAAAACAGTAAGAAGTGAGAAGAGGGAGGGGAGAGGAAGAGAGAAACGGAGGGGGAGAGGGAGGCGCGACTACAAAGAAAGGGGAGGGGCAAGGGAGAGGGCCAAGGTAAGAGAAGGCAAGCTTATGCAAATGATTTCCATGGCTGCTGGGAAGCCTCCTGAGTTCTTGAAGTGGTGCTGGGATGTGTGTACACACAGCACAGCACATGTAAGGCATCATGGATATATCATAGGAGATCATAGGAGCTTCCAAGTACACTAGAAGACAATCAACACATCAAAATGCTAACAGCAATTCTATCTATATTATACGTAGGGGAAAAAATGAAGAGCTAGCCTATTTAGTATATTCTCTAACTTTTCAATCATAGCAGATACCAAGCTCATAATATGTAAAAATCCATTTTAAAGGGGATTGTGACTTCTTCAGCAGCCAGACACAGACCTGCGGCTCCCTTGATGTATCCGAGCATCCTGTATCATACATACAGATGACTCCATCCTCACTAGAACACAGTAACCTGCATAAAAGTGGCACTGCTACTCAACTTTGGTTGACCAGATCCTTCATTTCTCTCATTATCCCTCGCACAGCCAGAATTATAAGCCGAAGCTGAGACTTGAAATCAGACATGACTATATTCCTCCTGCTTGGAAGTACGTCTTAAATGTCATTAATGTTCTCGGTGAAAAGGAAAATCCATTTGCATTCCACATTTGCATCTCATCTAAATATGTAAATCACACTCCCAGTCCACTTGGAGTTGCATGGCAGTGTAAAGCCCCCTTTGCAAAGCCGCTTAAGTTCTTATTTACTTATTTTGGTTCCACGCAACCCAACAAAGACAGGACAGTGGGTTCCAGGCTGCACCTTGCTCCCACCCCGCTGCAGAATCTGACTTGGAGACCTTGCCTCTCTGTCCTACTCTCAAGTCAATATCACAAGAGCCACTTCCTCCCTTCATTCAGTCAGAAGGGGCCACATTTATGGTCTCTCTGTCAAAGAAGAAATATAGCCTGAAGACCCAAGGATGTTGGATTTCGGTTTCTCACCGGCTTCTAGGCAAAAGAACAGAGCTAACAGTCTGCTGCTCTTGGTCTGTCTGGGTTTCCACTGCCTCGTGGATGAAGTGGGATAAAAGGAGTTTTCTAACCCAACCACTTTCCTTGCATTTCCCTTAGGACCACACCCATACCTGTATTCCAGGACACCCGGGGTGCATTTGTGTCTGCTGTTCTGATGGAGATGTGGACCGTGATGGGGGCGCTCCTCTCAAAGAAGAAGTCGTACACCTCCAGCTCCATCTGGAAACAGACAGATTAGCATGAACCACACACAGACACACAGACACACACACACACACACACACACACACACACATACACACTCATTAAAACCTCCATATGAACAGGGTGTTATTTTATTATAGGAAGTAACTTATTTTGTGAGGTCATTCCTGGGTATTACTTTTGGTTGTTTTTAATTATTTAATTGATCATGATATTTAGGGTATAATATCACACAGACACCCATGCCAACTAATCAGATCAGGGGAACTGGCATATCTGTACCATCATCTCTTGTATGTATCATTTCCCAATGTTGGGAAAATAAAAATCCTCTATACTAGATATTTTGAAATATATACTTTAGTGTTATTTATTATTACATATATATGTATATATGATATACATATATATATATGTAAGAACATAGTATACATAGAGAATATCTACACTTCAAAGGCACAAGTCTGAGTGTGCACAAGGTCAGAGGAGGATGTTTTGTGTCCTCTTCTATCTGCCTTATTTTCTTGGGATAGGATTTCTTACTGAACCTGAAGCTAGACTGTCATCCAGCAATCTCCCTCTCCATGCTTTCCGTGCCTTCCAGGACTATAATCCCAATGTAGTCTTCGGATTTCTCTGGGCAACAGAGAGCTACAGCCACATTCAGTCCATCCAGATTTCAACATGGCAGCCATGGGCTGGAACTGAAGCCACTGCTGAGCAGGCTAGAAGGCCTTCTTTTAATCTGGCACCCCAATGTCAGGAAGCCCTGAACTGTATCACACTGTGACTTACAGAAATCAAGTCTCCTCTGAGGAACTGAGTATCTACCGTCACATACTTTTTTGAACTCCACCAGGCCGGACACTCCTTTTCCCTTCCTTCGTACCTTGTAGTGTCTCCTCTCAGGGTGGCTGCTGTTTGGTGGCTGGTAGGCAATTTGCATGTTGCTGAGATCCTTCCAGGTGAATGAAGAGATGGGTCTGGTGTGGTCCAGCAGGTGGGTCATGTAGCCCTGGAGCGGGGCTTTAGTGACGTTGAACACCAACAAGGGTTTTGGAGTCTCATCCTCCTCACAGTCCAGAACGGAGGTTGTCAGGGGGGTCAGGATGAACTGGTCCACCTCCAGAACAAACATGGCCATGAACGCAGCCCTTGGGGCCTGGTTAGGAATGCCAACTCGGATATAGACAGGCAACCACGCACTCTCTGACTTTTGAAGGGGAGAAAAGATTAAAAGGAGAGAATGGTGTGAATGAAGTTGTAGTACGCACGGTGAATGTCATGGCGTGTACTGAGGCTGCAGCCCAGAGGATGCTCCAGCTGTGACCTCCCCCCCCCCCAGCTGATGTTAGAGTGGCCAGTTGGCCACCAGGAACCACCTCCATGTGGTGACTTAATTATTCCAGGAGGAAACTGCCACTGTAGAGCTCCCAGCGAGTCCACTGTGCATAAAAGGTTTGAAATGGGAGCACTTTGATATCAGAAAGAACTATGTGCGTGATCGTATCATTAAAAAGTATGTATTTGTTTTGGTGTGTGTCTGAGTATATGCACCACTTTCACACAAGAGCTGATAGAGGTCAGAAGAGGGTATCGGCTCCCCGGGAATTGGAGGCATGGGTGGTTCTGAGTCGCAGTGTAAACCCTGGTTCTCTACAAGAACAATGTTCTTAACTGCTGACTGCCGTTCCAGCCCTGAGATTGCTTCTTCAGTAGCTGGCATTTGTATGATGTTAAATAAGTTCTATAATGCCTAAATTCCATGTTTCTCTCACCTATAAATGAAAACTCTAGACTCCTGTGTATTAAATGAATCTGGGAAAGTAAAGCACCAGGCAGTGTCTGGCACAGAAACCACTAATGTTGGGCCACGCGGTCTCAGAGAGGGCAGGGAAAGGCTGGGGAAGGAGGGTCTCCACCCTGTGAACTTGTGCAGCTGAAGGGGGATTACCCATTTGGCTAGCGAACGAGGGAACAGCAAGTGACCACTTAACTAGACAAGCATCCTCCCCAATGATGAAGCCCCAAATGTGAGATCTTCCAGACTCATAAAAGGGCACCGCGGCATGTGAGGTCTCAGTGAGGGCGTGGCGAGGAGAAGCTGAGAGCACTAGATCTTCGCTGTTATGGGACTGATGTGGCCCACTGTTGAGAGAAGCAGGCTCAGTGGTCCAGGTCGTGTTTGTCCCACACACCTGAACTCTCACTACGGGCTTGGTGTTAATAAGGAACGTTCAGGCAAGTTCTTCTTCACTTTATCTAGGTGAACAACTGACAGAAGATATCCTGCAGGCATCAGTCTTGCCTGAAGTACAGGAAGAGAGAGAGACAGAGAGACAGAGAGGAGGAGGAGGAGAGGGAGGAGGGAGGAGGAGGGGAGAGAGAAGAGAAGAGAAGAAAGGAAAGAAAGAAAGTAAGACAAACAGACATTGGATTTCAAAAGTAAGGAACATGATGTTATATTCAAAATGTATGCGAGTCTGTTGGTTTCGGACTCTGGAAAACTCTCATTCACTAGAGGAATATGGCTATATTGAGATAAAAGATGACTTGTCTGAGATGAGGGTGCTATGCTGACTCCCCTGCCAAGGCCCCCACACTCGTGAAGGCTAAGGCTGGGGTAATGTCATACCCCTTGCCTCAGGCATCAGGAGAGAATTTCCTGGTAGAGGAAATTCCAGGCGCGGCATGCCCAGGACTGTTCAGGGTCGACCCCCAAGAAATCTAAATCATCAGAAGTAGGAAAATGGCTAATCCTCATTTACTACTCGGGAGCCCAGAATTCCCACTTCTATGTTGGAATCCCCTGAGATTTAAGATGTATAGATTGGAGATATTGTTAGATCAGATCGTTTTAGATTAGAGATATTGTTAGATTCAATTTGTCCTTCTGTGTGTTGGCAAGCAACATGTGAGTGTTCCCATGTCACATGGAGCAGGGGCCTGCTGTGGGGTCATCCTGAGTCTTGACCTAAGAGGACCATCCTCCACCAAACTGGAAAGATAAACCATATTCTACTGGCTGCAGAAATATTGCAGGCGGTAGCTCAGGTTAGGTGGGGGTGAACCCTCTCTTCTAAAATAAAGGGATAGGCTCTGAGCTGGAGCTTTCCAGAGAAATCAGGAAATCGCCCCTGAGGCAACAAAGCAGCTTTAAAACATCCGCCAGGCTCAGAGAGCATGAAATCATATCCTATCAGTTCCTGAGCAAGTAAGAGCTCTCTCCCCACTACCCCATTCCTCTCAGTGCCCCAGCTGAAGCACCAGGTCAAAGGTTCACAAAGTAGCCAGCAACATCTGGAAAAAGAGCCACTCAAAGGGGAATCCGAGGAGACAGCCCTCTTTTTCCCTCTAGTGACAAAGAGGAGCAATCCCCAGGGACCAAAGTATCTGCCCATGATGTATTACTGGAAAACAACAGTGACGATGGATTGTGGTTTTTAAGGGCTAGAACTGAACATTGAAAGCAATTAAGTATAGAACTAAACCTTAACAAAAGTATTCTTTGAAATGTAAAAAAAGAAAGATACAAATGTATATAGCACTTACTTAAAAGATAGAAGATGTAGGAAATGACAAAGCACAATAGCTTTACATTAGAAATGAAATTTACTTTAGAAATGGTGTTGATAGAGCCTGGGAACTGCCAGAAGGAAAGATGGATTAGAGCAATCTTCACCAAGCATAGGAAGGACTCCAAAGAGCCCTTTGCAATTCTGGACTTTAAATAATATTAATATAGGTTAAAGAATACTAGTTTGCTTTCCTGTGGTATGGGGGATCAGACCCACACCATGTGCGTGCTAGAAAAACACTGGAGCAGCACTAAGTGATTATTGCCAGCCTGTGGAGTACGCTGTAAAATTAAATAAGACATAAAGTAGAAGAAAGTTGTGCTACTCAGCTATGAAAAACAATGAATTCATGAAATTCTTAGGCAAATGGATGGAGCTAGAAAATATCATCCTGAGTGAGGTAACCCAATCACAAAAGCACACACATGGTATGCACTCACTGATAAGTGGATATTAGCCCAAAAGTTCCGAATACCCAAGACACAACTCCCAGACCACATGAAGCTCAAGAAGAAGGAAGACCAAAGTGTGGATACTTTGATACTTATGGAAGGTGGATCAAAATATCCATGGCTCACAGTCAGCCAATAGAATGAATATAAGGTCCCTGTCTTAGTCAGGGTTTCTATTCCTGCACAAACATCATGACCAAGAAGCAAGTTGGGGAGGAAAGGGTTTATTGAGCTTACACTTCCACACAGCTGTTCATTACCAAAGGAAGTCAGGACTGGAACTCAAGCAGGTCAGGAAGCAGGAGCTGATGTAGAGGCCATGGAGGGATGTTACTTACTGGCTTGCTTCCCCTGGCTTGCTCAGCCTGCTCTCTTATAGAACCCAAGAATACCAGCCCAGAGATGGTACCACCCACAAGGGGCCCTCCCTCACTTGATCACTAATTGAGAAAATGCCCCACAGCTGGATCTCATGGAGGCACTTCCCCAACTGAAGCTTCTTTTCCTATGATAACTCCAGCCTGTGTCAAGTTGACACACAAAACTAGCCAGTACAGTCCCCAATGGAGCAGCTAGAGAAAGGACCCAAGGAGCTGAAGAGGTTTGTAGCCCCATAGGAGGAACAATAATATGTACCGACCAGAGCTCCCAGGGACTAAACACCAACCAAAGAATACACATGGAGAGACCCGTGGCGCCAGCTACATATGTAGCAGAGGATGGTCTTTTCAGACGTCAATGACAGGAGAGGCCATTGGCCCTGTGAAGACTTGATTCCCCAGAATAGGGGAAAAACAAGTCAGGAAATTGGAGGAGGGATGAACAGGTGGAGGGGGATGGGATGGTGGTTTTCAAAGTAATGTGGAAAGGGGGTACCATTTGAAATGTAAATAAAGTAAATATTTAATAAAAAAAAAGAAAGAAAAAAGAAGAAAGGACTTTCAGATAGGTAAAAATAAACTCATGAAATATACTGTATTCTGTAAGATGTGTGTGTGTGTGTGTGTGTGTGTGTGTGTGAGAGAGAGAGAGAGAGAGAGAGAGAGAGAGAGAGAGAGAGAGAGAATGTGTTATTGAGAATCAAATCCAAAGCTTTGCACATGCTAGGAAGATATTAACTTTTTAAGTAACATAAACATGAATAAGATGATGGAAAAAAATTCACATGTACCCATTATCACCGGAAGATAATTTATATCTCCTTAATCAAGAAAGAAAAATCCTAAAATTTTGAGAAAATGCCTTAGTAATTTGGACCTCACAGAAGCGACTTGGGGTTCATAGAGAGATTGAAAGTAAGAGTGTAACCCACGTTCATGATGTGGGATGCGACCAGAGCGGCCACATCCTCTTCGTATCGACGGAACCAAGGCAAGAAGCTCGGGAAAGGACAGTGCGAACAGCTGAACTAGATAGACCACCCGACACAAAAAGTGCCTACCAGCAACATTATATTTAGTATTGTTCTGGTCAAGCCAGTGTGGAGGAGAGCAGAAGTAAAGAGAATAATTACAGGAAAAGAAAGGCCCAAATTATCATCATTAGTGAAGATATAATTACGGTCTTTTGAAGCCCAGAGAATTGGAAATTTCTTAAAATAATTGAATTCAGGAAAGAAGCCAGATAAAAGAAAATTACACCAAAAAGTTGCCTTCCTATTTATCATCAATAACCAATGAAAAGACGCCATTCTGTTCCTGGTAGTTCCACAAGAACTTCTAGGGACTGGCTGAGTAAGTGCGCGACTCACACGGAGCAGGCTTCCTTTCTGCCCATGGGATGACATTTGTCACAGGGAGGCGAGGTGCTCATTCTGAATAAGAAGACTCAGCATGGCAAAGTTCTGACACGCCAGCTCCTCCTCCTCCTCTTCCTCCTCCTCCTCCTCCTCCTCCTCCTCCTCCTCCTCCTCCTCCTCCTCTTCAAAGAATCTTCAGTTCCAATCTAGCATTGGTTTAAAACATCCTAGAGGCTTTAAAAATCACCTATTTGGTTATTTATCTGGAACCCCAAATTAGGCAAGAATGGCAAGAAATTGTAGGATGAGGGGCGTGAAGGGCTTCGCGGGGCACGAAGCAGGGCACGAAGCGGGGATTCAGAGTGGGACGGTCCAGCAAAGAAAGCAGCACAGGAAACCGGAGAGCAGAAGGTTGGACTGTTGGTTTTTCACACAGCAGAAGGATTTAATACTATCTAGTTTTGTAGAAACTTGTTTCAACAAAACAAGTACATATTTTTATCAAATAGTTCTGCAAATTTTGGCTATATGGAGAAAAACTATTTCTTGCACTTCACTGCGCAATAAAACCTAACCTTAGGTGCTACAAAGACAAAGGTGAAGAGAATGGCCTTAAAAGGCAGAGAAGAAATTGGTCTGGGAGTGTTGCTCAGTGGGTAGAACTCTTGCCTAGCATACATGAGAGCCTCCATGCAACCCCCAGGATTGATAATAATTAATTAATCACAGTATATAATTATTTACTATATCATAATTAATAATTTAAATACTGATTGATTGATTGATTATTTAAAGCTTCACAGATGAATCGATGCCATGGGACAAAAATGAGCTCCCGGGCACACATTCCCCACGGCATGTCTCTGTGTAAGACAAAATGGTTATCAATAAAAATCAGCCTTATTTTCTTCCTCTATTTCCATGTTTTTAATGTTTTCCTTAATGAATACACTGTCTTCATATCTATAAATGAATCTGTTTTGTGACTTGTCAAAATGACTATGTAGTAGGTTAAGGCTTGGAAAACCAAGAGGTTCATTTAGATGGACAATCTCACAATGAAACTGACCTAAAAACAACAATAAAGCCTTTGACACAGTGAGGGGACAATTATGAAAAGTCAGTCAGAAAGAAAAATATCAGCTTTCTAAATGGAGGTACAAAGTCATTGGTGATGAAAGGGTTTCGTGACAAACCAACCAGACAGTATGTGCTAGTGAAATACAATCCAGTTTTGAGTGTGTCAACCATAAGACAACCACATGTAAACAGCCAGGCCACCACTGGGAAACAAGAGGCCCCACTATTATATCAAACCTGACTGACCACAGGGTCTTTCCACTCATAGGTATTTACACTATTAATAATATGCATTGCTTAGCATATGTCAAGCTCTGTGGCAAGGACTTTATAAGGAGTGTCTCATGTAACCCCCTCAGTTACTAAGAGTAAGGTTCCAGTGGCCTCATTTAAGATAAGAAAGTCCAAAATCAAATGGCTAGCTAAACATGTGTACAAACCCAAGTAATCTGGGTACCAGCTTCCATAACTATGAACCATAGATAGGGAAACCTAAGCTTTGAAAAGCTTCCCAGATGATTTGACTGATCAGTTAGGCAAGATTCCCTCCAACTTTCATTTCCAACTACAAAATTCTGTCGTCTTATTTCACCATTTTCTAATCTTTTAGGGAATCACCAATTCCCAGGTTTGTTAGGAGAATATTAGCCGGAGAATATTGCCGGAGGTCTTACCCGCAGTCCCCTGGGACATCTGATATTGGCATAAATACGGGGTGTGTCAGCAGGGTCACCGCTTCCCCAGCTTCGCAAGCCCACTGTAGAATGTGTGAACACCAGAGTAACGTCCAAAATAGTTCACAAAGTTTCGTCCGCTTTTGATCATCAGTTCAAAAATGCAGAGGAGGAGGAGGAGGGTGAGGAAAACGAAGGCACAGAAAGATGGAGGCTTTGGGGAACCATCCCCTCAGCCCTCCGTCCTAAAGTCGGAATCAGCACGAATGACAGTCTGCGGCAGCCAAGACCCTAGGCTGCCGAGCCTCTCGGGCCTGTGTGGCCTTACAGAGCAGACAATGCCTTGCTGTGACGGAGGGAAAGGGGGAACACTAGAAAAGGGCAGAGATAAACGTTTTCGAGGGGGGAAAGAGGAAAAAGGAGAGACAGAGAGACAAGACAGAGGACGGAAGAAGGTGGACGGAGGAGAAGAACAGGGGCCACGTGGCCTGAAGGAGCCGCAGGTAGCCAGGGAGTCCATAGGCGGGCAATAGAGCAGCGTAGGGTGCTTTTGCCCGATCTAGGCGTGCAGCTTGTATTTATATCAATCGGGATTTTGTGTTCTTTGCGCGGGCATTTGGGGGTTGGAGATTTACCGTTATAGATCTGGCTGGTATATGACAAGTCTCTGGTGTGATAATTTTAAGGGTCTAAGGGGATGTGAGCGGTAGCCGGCTTTCCACAGGGGTGCGTGGCCGGGGAAGTTGGAGTGGCTTGGCAGCATGTTGGCCATGGGGGTTGTCGGGACCACCACTGCCGGTGCCTACCCAGAACCAGCATGGATCGTTTTTGTTTTGTTTATTTGTTGGTAAAACTACACGCTACATTTAGGTATAACCTACAAGCCAGAAGTTAACGCCATCAGCAGCCCTGGCACGCTTCTTCATAGATCCCAGCATGGTCACCCATTTAGAACTGCTTCTTACTATGAACCAGGTAAGGACACCAGCGCACAGCTCCAAACTCTACCTTGTATACAGTTTTGCTCCGTCTGTCCGTGAGCTCCAACTGAATGAGGATGTAATCGATGTTGGGCGATGGGGGCTGCACGTGTTGGTAGTGAAACCCCGTCCTCAGGAACTCCTCACAGCTCACTTTCAGACTCGCCACCTGCTTCCACTCCAGGGCACAGCTTCCATCCGGGCACCTCAGTCCTGCCCCTCGCTCTAGAACACACAGCACTGTGTTAAGACATCAGCTTGAACGCAAAGATTATAACCAACTCAAAATGCATCTTCCTGCCTTGACACAGCCTCACTCTCTGCCCCAGGACACTTGTACATGCACCTCCCAATTATTTACACACTAGACTGTCATTCTTCTGAAAGGTCATAAACTCCCTTACTAAAAAAACAAACAAACAAACAAACAAACAAGAAAACAAAACAAAACAAAAAAACAAAAAAACAAAAACAAAACCCAGTTGACCAGTTATCTCATCAGGGTTTGCCTACCAAAAGCAAGGATGAGAAAAAAAATTTTTTTTTTATTTTTCTATATTCTTTGTTTACATTCCAAATGATTTCCCCTTTCCTGGTTTCCCCCCTACCCATAAGTCCCATAAGCCCTCTTCCCTCCACCGATTCCCCAATCAACACCCTCCCACTTCTCTGTCCTGGTAATCCCCTACAATGCTATATCAAGCCTTTCCAGGACCAGGGCCCTCTCCTTCCTTCTTGGGAATCATTTGATATGCTAATTGTGTCTTGAGTATTCAGAGCTTCTAGGCTGAATAATATCTACTTATCAGTGACTGCGTTCCATGTGTGTTCTTTTGTGATTGGCTTACCTCACTTAGGATGATATTTTCCAGTTCCAACCATTTGCCTAAAAATTTCATGAATTCATTGTTTTTAATTGCTGAGTAGTACTCCATTGTGTATATATACCACATTTTCTGTATCCATTCTGCCATTGAGGGACATCTGGGTTCTTTCCAGCTTCTGGCTATTATAAATAAGGCTGCTATGAACATAGTGGAGCATGTGTCCTTATTGCATGCCTGGAACTCCTCTGGGTATATTCCCAGGAGTGGTATAGCGGGGTCCTCCAGAAGTGTCATGCCCAGTTTTCTAAGATTTAACGAGAGGTTCTGTGGTATTTGAATACCTCTGACGAACAGGCCACAGCTCACTGTGGACATTCAAAGCTCAGCCACCACTTCTGTGTACATTATACAACCTCATGTGGATTATCCGCTCACAGAAACCCCACCTCCTTGTCCCTGGTTGGTCTTTTTAGCAAATGCTCCTTTAACCCTTCTCTTGCCCCTTGAACAAGCCTGTTCCGACTTTTTGAAGCCAGAGCTATCCCTAACAGACTCTGTCTCTCCCAGCTGCACCTTCACTCTTGCTGGGGAATGGTGCTCAGGGACTCTCGTTTCCAGAACACATGAAACACGTACTCCGCTACGTAATCCAAATGGACTGATATTCAACTTTAGCAGTCTCTGGTTGTAAGCTTCTGTCCAAAATTTGAGGTAATACTACGGTTATATCTAGGTCTTCCCATGGTTGCCAGAACACTGCTATTCAGATAGCAGGTGTTCCAAATGTACGGATTGTACGTCTAACACAGGGAGTGCTATAGAATATAGTAACTGAACGGATACCATGAGGGGCGTTTCAGTCACCGCTCTGGATGCCAATCCTGGCTGCTACCTACAGTCTTTACTGAAACACAACCCAATAATACTCAGTAAAGAGCACACTACTGTCACCTCTGCTGTCCGTTGCTATAATCATAGACAGAAACTCATGAGCACTGTAATGGGCCAGCCTGGGCTAAGCACACTGTGTCTTCATGCCCTCTTTACACAGCCCTATGGAATGGCTGCTCTCTTTTCTCATCTAACAGAGGCTAAACCCACTGATAACTAAACTAATAAAGGAAGGTACAAACATCAAAGCCAAGTGTTTCTGATTCTGATTCCAAATCCACAGCCCTAAATAATCTATATTTTTCTTTCATTTTTTAATGTATTTTTAGTTTCATTTTAATTTTGTTTGTTTGTTTGTTTGTTTGTTTGTTTTGGAAGTTAGTTTTTCCCCTCCACCATGTAGGCCTGATGATCAAATTCAGGCTATTAGGCTTGGAGGCCAGTGCCCCCAACAAGTGAACCATCCCATTAGCCTGTGTGTGTGTGTGTGTGTGTGTGTGTGTGTGTGTGTGTCTGTGTGTGTGTCTGTGTGTGTGTCTGTGTGTGTGTGTCTGTGTCTGTCTGTCTGTCTGTGTGTGTGTCTGTGTGTCTGTGTGCATCCAAAAGAAATTGTGCCTCAGTATGACACTGGAGGTCAGAGGACAATATGGAGGAGTGGGCTGCCTCCCTATACTGTGTGGGTCACAGGTGTTAAACTCAGGTCAGGCTTTACCCACTGAGCCATCTCACTAACACTATAGCTTAGAGTTTTCAACAAGTTAAAAGCTGTATTTGTTAAGCAGAACCCCCTGTCAATATAAAAGATGAGCACTTAGACATTTAGTTCAATTTTAGTAACCTCAATTACTAAGAGATACACACCTGTCTCAGAGAAAAAGCTGTGTGGCTGATCTCCACGAGGTCCCTCGGACTTGCGATTCACCACAACCAGCTTGCCGTGGGCTGGAAGCTGAGTCCTCACTGGGTCTAGTCTGATGGTGCAGTCCAGATTGGCTGCCCTATCATAATCAAATTGGAGCAGGTTCTTATCAATGGCTTGGGATAAGCCATAGAAGTCAGTCACTTCCAACACATTGCTGCTCAGACGGATGATGTTACAGTCTGGCTCCACGAGATAGACCCTCAAGAGAAAGGTTTCAATGTAGGTGTCTGTTTCGGTAAATCTGGAGAGAGAACAGGACAAAGGCCATGTGTGCTGGTGCTCAGATTCTTCTGAGACGTGTATACTTATCATAAAAACTGTACACGTGAACCAGATGTGATGATGTATGCTTCTAATCCCACCTGAAGTACTCCCCCCCCCCACCCAGTGTCACCTCAAAGTCTGGGAGGTGAGAGCCAGGGTCTTGACATCACACCCCAAGACTTTCAGACTCAGACAGAGAAGGTCTTTCAGACAATCCTGGCTTTTTAATAAAACTCACTGATTAGTTTTATTGCCAGTTTGAAGAACAGCCTATGATACAGACTGCATCTGAGGCCAGCCTGGGCAAGACCCTATTACAAAGAAAGTCAAAACCAAGGTAAGCGAACAGCAAAAGCTGCCCTTCACAAACTGTGTGCTTCAGATGGAATTTGGCTCCATTTCTTCCTCCACTTTTGGCCTCTCCCTGTTCCTGTGGCTTCATCTCCACCTTTGGGTCACTGGTTGCTGTTGTTGTTGTTATTGTTGTTGTTGTTGTTGTTATTTTGCTACTCCCTCCTTGCACAGCTCTCTTGCAAACCCTGCTCTCCAATTCCCCGTCCATCCTAATATCTAATGGCTGTGGAGACCTCCGAGTCTCCCTTCTAGCACATGCATAATTTAAGAGCATGAAGCTGGGGTTGAGTTTCAACTTAGGACTGAAGATGTACGGAGCGTCAAGATCCTCTATCCTTCGGAAACGCCTATTGGGATGCTGGGCTCAGCACTTGCCATGTTAACTAAGCAAATATTTATTATTGCCATAATACTGTGTTCCGGACATTTGCAAATGGCTGGTGATACCTCATCATGCTGTAGAAGTGAGAAGGGTGATAAATAATAAGCGTGCCCTGGCAATACAACTCTGAACTGGTGAGTTTGTACTGTGGTTCAGCTGTGTTAATAAGGCCTTCACCACAATAGCACTGGAATCTCACTATCCAACTCCTTTCACCAATGAGGAAACTGAAGCACAGAACAGTCAGATAACTTGACAAAGAAACTGAAGAGATTCAAGGAAAAAAAAAAACCTGCTCCTGGCCCCTTGCCTCCCTGCCCTTCTGAATGCTCAGTTACAAATGTCCTCAGAACCACGTAGACAGCTCCTGCAGCCCTGCCTTACACAGGCCCCTCCCTAATCTTCCTACATGCTAGAAAGTCAAAGGGTCTGGAAGCCGATAGGACGCATCAGTTTTCCCAGCCTTTCCTGGCAAGCTCTTTGAACCTTATTTGGCTTTGACTCTAAAGTTCGGAAAGATCAAACACCCCTTCATACTGATGCTGTAGCCTCCTAGGGGATCCCTTGTGCCGTGCCACTATTTGAGCACAACATTCCGTTTGTGGCTTTTGTTTAGTGGATACAACTGTTGTTACTCCCCAGTTGCCCCTCCTCCAGCTTCTGGCAACTGCTAATCTACTTTCTTTGTCTAAGAAACGACCTATTAAGATATCTCATAAAAGCCAGGCGGTGGTGGCGCACGCCTTTAATCCCAGCACTTGGGAGGCAGAGGCAGGCGGATTTCTGAGTTCAAGGCCAGCCTAGTCTACAGAGTGAGTTCCAGGACAGCCAGGGCCACACAGAGAAACCCTGTCTCAAAAAAAAAGAAAGAAAGAGAGAGAGAGAGAGAGAGAGAGAGAGAGAGAGAGAGAGAGAAGAGAGAAGAAGAGGAGGAGGAGGAGGAGGAGGAGGAGGGAGGGAGGGAGGGAGGGAGGGAGGGAGGGAAGGAAGGAAGGAAGGAAGGAAGGAAGGAAGGAAGAAAGAAAGAAAGAAAGAAAGAAAGAAAGAAAGAAAGAAAGAAAGAGAAAGAAAGAGAGAAATTTCATATAAATGGAGCCATATACTACTGGTTCCTTTTGTGGCTGGCTACTTTCACTTGACTTAATGTTTTTAGGGTTAGTTCATGTTGCACAAATCAGGACATCATTAGTTTTTGTGGATGAATAATATTCCATTGTATGATTATACCGTTCATCAATCCAATTTGTTTAGCATTTTATCTATTATGAATAAAGCTTCAGGGTTAGCATTTTGTGTAAACCTTTATATAAGCATGAGTTTTCTCTTGTATATATAGATTGGAGGTGTTTCATAGGATTATATTGTGAATCTATGCTTAATTTCTAGTTGACTTTTGTTTGTTTGTTTGTTTGTTTGTTTGTTTGTTTGAGACAGGGTTTCTCTGTGTAGCCCTGGCTGTCCTGGAACTCACTCTGTAGACCAGGCTGGCCTCGAACTCAGAAATCCACCTGCCTCTGCCTCCCAAGTGCTGGGATTACAGGCGTGCGCGACTACACCTGGCTTCTAGTTGGCTTTAAACATACTTGTATTATGTAACATCTAGAAGTGAAAGATATTGCGCTTCCTATAACTAAGCAGCTGGCAATCAGACTGAACGATTTCATTCAATCTTACAATAAATGTCTATCAGATTCTCATAAGGAACTTGTATTAGTGACTTTTGCCACATTAATGAGTTGAACTTTCAAGGTTAAGTAATGGATTATAGTAAGAGAAACCTCTGCATAAGACTGGAGAAAAACATGGTGAAGTTAGTAATCTGTAGAAAGGCCCCAAGGACCCTGGCTGCAGTGGCTGCCTCCCCCGCTCGGATCTCCAACTGCTGCCGAGTACCTTTTTACTAGATTATAATGACTCCCACGTGAAAACATATAGTCAGAGGAAATGCCCACGGAGTACACAGCATATCTCTCTGGCAGAAATAAAATAAAATAAATATTAAGAAACGGTCCTACGCCACTCACCGGTAAAGTCGAAGCTTCACGGAGTCTTCGTCCAGAATTGGGCATCCATTGTGAACATACTTTACTTCGTTGGGAAGGAAATGACAATCGAAGACCTAGTTCACAGGGATAAATAAGACTATGAGAAACCCAGGGCAAAGTTTTATTCCTCCAGCCTTATAGCACCTCCAAAAGCACGCCGTGACAGCTGCTGGTGGCGACACATGTGCAGTCCCAGCACTTGGGAAGAAGATACAGGAAGACCTTCACGAGTTCAGGCTCGGCTTGGGCTGCGTAGTGAGTCCAGGGCGAGTGTCAATACAAAAGAAACCAAAGCGAGGCTCCTCGGAGGGAACAGGGGTCTCTTATTCTGGAGCCATTTGGTGTGACCATGGCTTGGTCACACAGACTTAGGTCATTCTAAATCCCATGCTCCTCCGTGGAAGCAGTTTTACGGAGTTTTGTAGTTTTACAGAACAAAAAAGTCATTCAGTCAAGACAAGGTTAAAATACATTGATGGTGCATCAGAGGGGTGGTTATAGCAAGATGGGGGAGACTGTTTGCTTGGTTTTAGCCTCAGATGTTATCTGATGACAGCCGTAGCTTTGGGCTGGTATAATCCAGTGGTCTGCTAAGTTAACAGATTTCAAAAAAAATTTTTTTTTCTATTAGTCACAGGTTGCAAGTTCCCACAGGGTGGTGGGCAAGGAATGGCGACTTAATCCCTGGACCGACAACATCCAAGCCCTCTACACCCACCGCCGACACTTTAATTAGTCAGTCAGTCTTAACAGACACAGCTTCTTCCCATGAGTCTTGTTCACACCAGCCAGCCTGGGCTGTTTAGGGAGACTCCGTCTCAAAAAGAAAAGTGTGGGGGGCTAGAGAGATGGCTCAGTAGCTAAGAGCACTGACTGCTCTTCCAAAGGTCATGAGTTCAAATCTCAGCAAGCACATGGTGGCTCACAACCATCTGTACAGCTACAGTGTACTCATATACATAAAATAAATAAATAAATCTTAAAAAAAAAAGAAAAGTGTGGAGAATGGGACTGGGGGTGGGAGGTGCCTATGTTCTACGAGTGATGTGGGTGCAAGTATCTTTCTACTGCCATCAACCCCTTCTTTCCTATGTCTATGGCCATGTGCCATCTTGTTTATAGTTGTGTCTTGTTTGGTGGATGGCTAAATTATAACAATCCAAACAAGCAAATTAATGAATTTTATATCTCTAAATAACTAGATATCTATAAACTATTTATAAAAAAATCTGCTATCAAAAAAAGAGTATTTATTCTTTTCAGGAGCTTACAGCAATTGAATTAAAGAGGTCTTTCTAGGTGTCTGTACAACACATTTACCAACACACAAACACATTGTTCTGTGTGGTTTCCTTCTGTCTTTCTTTTTCAAATAAAATCTTTATGTTCAAAGATGGAGACGCAGAGGGTGCGTGCTGTTGACCTGAAGAGAGCCAAGGAGGAGCTGCGATTGCCTCTCACACTCTTACAAATGACAACTTTGATGGTTATGGGGAAAAAAAAAACAAATGGCCTATAAGATTCAAAGACAGTTTACTCTCCTTAAATACAGTAACAATTAACCTCATCACCTCACAAGGAATCATTAAAGAAGTGGGTTTCCGTTTCATTGTGTTGTGCTTTTAAGACTTCTGGTCCTCCCACTGCCCTGACCTAAGTGACAAAGTCCTGAGAAACATCCCTGTGTGCGTCCATGCAACCATGCATGCATCCATGCATCCATGCCTCCGGTGCATAACCGCAGTGGTGTTCTTAGCACCTTTTATGGCCTCAAAGATTTCCAAACGACATTACCCACCCCGGGACAACATTCTCACTAGTAAGAATGAATTTCTATTCCTCTTTTGAATTGACAAGCAGAGAGAAGATAAAGGGAAGCCCTTCCCATATCACTGACAAATAACCACGGCAATAAAGAGACAATCTGCTTTGTTAAAAGAAACATCTGTTCCGTGTTTCCTAATATGTTTTCCTTTTATAAAAGGCGACAACCATGATTGACCATAAATTTACTAACTAAAACAAAAGAGAGCTAAATCCTTTTCTAATTACTGTCTAGCTTTGGTTTTTTCCACTTCAACTGCTTTTCAATTACAATTTATAATTAAATTGTCACACATTCCTGACTCATTACTCACTTTAATGACAACGAAGTAGTTCAAACTAGAGATGTTTTCGTAATGCTGTATTTCAGATTCAAAAACAGCAAGCTCAGCACTAAACCAAGGTGATTTTTTTTTTCCACCCAGAAAATGTTTGCCTTGTTCCAGGTGTGGAGTGACAAGGGGTGGGGGTCCTGCCCTGGAATCTGAGACAGCACACTGCCATCGGCCTGTCCAATGTCTGTCCAGGAGACTGCAGAGACAGACAGAAGGCACCAGCATGAACCCCTGCAAGTGGCTTTCCAGATATGCAGTGGGAATGAACCTGTTGGTTCTAAGACAAACTTCAGTAATGAAATGAAAACACTAATTGAACAGATGTTAAACAAAGCATTTCTGTGCAAATCCCACAAAACTGTTCATTACACAGCAGGGTGTTGCTAATACAATAGTCTTGCTAGGAATGGGTTCACATAAGCCTCGCTTGACGCTTACTGTTAAGCTCTATTAAGGAATAATGTTTATTTAGCTGTGGGGAGGTATATGTGTGCACTTCTGCACTTTGCCATGCTTAATTCAAAAACTCATAACAGAAATCCCTGGGAAGGGCTCAACCTCTCTAGCTCTGTAGCTTTAGCATAAATTCTCCTCAAACCAGACTTTACCTGGGAATTTTTTTTTTTTTTTGCTAAAATTATCAGAATTTAAAATTAGGAAAAAGCACTGGAAAGAAATAATGTTTCTATAAACATTATCTATGATAGACAGTAAGCCAGTAATGAAGTTTAGAGTTTTAATGGGCTACCAAGAAATAAATTCTAGAATGTACAGATTGCATGTCCACCAGAGATGCTGCAAACCCATTTTCTCTATCACATTTACTACTAGAAGCACACACATACATCCAGTACCACACTGGATGCACACACATACATCCAGTACCACACTGGATGCACACACATACATCCAGTACCACACTGGATGCACACACATACATCCAGTACCACACTGGATGCACACACATATATCCAGTACCACAGTGGGCTTTTTTTTTTTTCAAATAATCAGCAAACAGTAGATGACAAGAGCACTTGGGATGTTCTGAACAGTCAGAGATTTTCCAATCTAGTTGGGTATTTATTGTCTCTGTTGCATAATATCTTCCTAATACCAAGAATTTTGCCTTAAAATCAGAGATGACTTGGAGGTCTTAGGTCTGTGATAATCATATATATATATATATATATATATGTATATATATATATATATATATACACACATATATATGTATATATATGCATACACATATGCACACATATACACATACATGCATGCCTGCATGCACACATTCATATATGTCATCATGCACACATATGCACATGCACACACACATGTCGTCATGATTTACCTTTGTCATTTTGGGGTATGCATATGACCTTAAAATGTCTCAAAACTAATAGAACCGGATAAAGAAACCAACCTAGCATTTGCTACCTTCTCTACCGATACTTCTCTTGCAGTGTGTGAGAGACGAACCCTGTAAGGCTGGGCACAGCATTCCCTCCAAGCAACTGCTCACTACAGACTCTGTCTCTGTCCCTGTCTCTGCCTCTCTCAACCTCTCAATATACTTCTCTTTCTCAATCTCTTTCTCCATCTTTCTCTTTTCCCCACTTCTCTCTCCCCTTTCTTTCCCCCTACCCTAAAATGAAAGAACAAGAAACCTGTGGTTTTCTTACATGCTCTTTTTTTCTAACTGGATTAATGGCTACTCTCTTAGGTCAAGGCGCCTGGTAAGACACAGAAATCCTCTGAATGAGAAGAGACTCTGCAATGACAGGGTTCTTGATAGCAGTGCATTGTTAAGAAAAAGTGCATGTCTGTATGAGCTTAACCGTTACTTCCTATATATAATATGTTGATATTATTCAGATTAAACCGTGTCAGTGATAGGCTTATCATCTGAATCCAGTCAAGGACACTAAGAAAGAAAGAAAGAAAGAAAGAAAGAAAGAAAGAAAGAAAGAAAGAAAGAAAGGAGGGAGGGAGGGAGGGAGGGAGGGAGGGAGGGAGGGAGGGAGGAAAGAGAGAGAACGAGAGAAAGAAAGAGAAAAAGCCTGGCAAGATCACTGAGAGGGTAAAAAGCATTTGCCACCAAGACCAGTTCACTCCCCATGCTTCAAGGGGAGAACCAACCCCTAAAACTTGTTCTTTAACCTCCACAAGCAGACCATGGCATGGCCATGTCCAGACACACAAAATAAATATAATTTCAAAAGTATTCAAAACATGTGTTCCACCTCTTTGACAAAAGCAATAGGATTCCATACCTGTACCTTTCAACGCCCTAGTTTCAAATATGCTACTTACTTGTAACGATGGCTTGAGAGATCCTTTATCTATTCCCTCTGTGTTCCCACACTGTATAGACACACACACACACACACACACACACACACACACACTTGCATGTGCATGTCTTAATAGAAACGAAATGTGACCTACCTGTGGAGTGAGTTTCCCAACCCTCTGGGTTATGGGCTCATTCGTCACCACCTCCACCCTGCAGGCATCCTTCTCTTTAGGGATGGCAAACCTCAGATGCTCTCCAGACAGGAAGGCAGAACTGCCCTTCATCACTGTCAGGCCCCGGTTGGTGCTGATGAAGGTGGCACTGGCCGGGTCCAGGAGCAGCAGAAGCAGCTGGAGCAGCAAGAACAACGGAGCCTTGGTCCCAGTGCAGCCCGGAGACTGCATGATGCCAGGGCCGGCTCTGTCCACAGGCACAGTCTGTTCAGCAAAGCAAGGTTGCTGCACTTCCTCCCCGGGTGTCAGCTCGAAGTTCAGGGGGCAAGACCAGGGGTGCTGACAGCATGCCCCAAGATCTTAACATGCTCCTTCCATTCAGATTCAGACAAGGAGGCCTTTCAGGCAATCGGGGCTTTTTAATAAAACTCGATGATCATTCCTGACAACGCTGGCAAGATTAATGTGCCTCCCAAGTGCTTTTCCTAATCCTGCAAACAGAAAAGGTTGGAGGAAAATGAGAGGGACCGAAGGTTTGTGCAGCTATTGAAAGAACTGATCCCAACAAAGGGATCTTTCAGGTGGCCTCTGATCTCAGCTAAATTAAAGGCAAATAAACGGACTTGACCTTGAGGCCTGGCCAAAAGGCGAGGAAGCCATTTCATTACTCGGCTTGCAGCTCTTGCTTCCGGATGCAGTGAACCGCAGCGGGGATGCTAACTGTGGTCCTGCAGGATCCCCGGCCTGATTGCTGGAGCACAGAGGCAGGTCCTCCGAGCTCAGTGTGAGTGGTGCGGTCCTTGTTTTCATTTCCCTATTTGCAGAGTGAGGGTTAACGTGTGTTCAGTAATCCGATAGCATTATTTGCACATTGTTTTAGAGCACGGGTAATTAAAACTGAATAGAACCCAGCTAAGGAGTATGCCTACCAGTTTGGTCCAGTGACCTCAGATGGGTAACAAGGTCACCTAAGAGACTCTTCAGTGGAAACTGGTGGAAGTGTTTTTTTTTGTTTGTTTGTTTGTTTTTCTAAACAAGCATTCAAGTATTGTTTAAACACAAAAAGAACTGTGGCGAGAGAGTGACACAGCTCTCGGCACTGTACGAGCACACATTGTACCCTCATCTACAAGGCTTATGCTTCATAATGTACTTGCTCTGCTCAGAGCTTTTTCTTTCCACAATACCATGGCTATTTTTTTTTTCTGTTCTTTAAGAACTGAGAAGCCTTTAAAATAAACGTATTACAACATATCTCTAAATCCAGGGTGCGCTTAGATGACAGTGGCTGTGTTCCATGCCCGTGGAAAAGCTTCCTGCCAAGCCAAGCGCGTGGCGGTTTAGCGGTAGAGCTCCCTGCCTGCAAAGCTTACCTCTTCGTTATTTCAACCTTTTCCTACAGAGAAACTGGAGAATAAGAAAGTGGGCATGAGGCCGGGCGGTGGTGGCGCACGCCTTTAATCCCAGCACTTGGGAGGCAGAGGCAGGCGGATTTCTGAGTTCAAGGTCAGCCTGGTCTACAGAGTGAGTTCCAGGATAGCCAGGACTATACAGAGAAACCCTGTCTCAAAAAACCAAAAAAGAAAGAAAGAATGAATGAATGAAAGGAAGGAAGGAAGGAAGGAAGGAAGGAAGGAAGGAAGGAAGGAAGGAAGGAAGGGGACATGAAAGGCATGTCTTTGGGTGTACACAAAATGCCCACGGCACTCCTTCCCTCCGTATCGCTCCCATCCCAGCATGCTCTGCACACCAGTTCAGACCCTCCACGGCCACCCCCAGACGCCCTAGTAAGTAGCACAGTGGTCAGTGGCATCAAAGGCTTTGGTGAGCACCCCAAGGAAGTAGAAATACATATTATTTTGCAGACATTGGATGCAATGGCCAAGAAGTCTCGGTCACCTCTCGTGGCAGCAAAAAAGCCTCGTCGTAAAAACTCAACACTTTGACAAGTAGTTTTCTTATAGTCTGTGAAAGAAGTCTGAAGAGACATAACCAGTGGTGGTGGAAAAACTCAGCCTGTTGACAACGTTGCAGATGGCGCATGGCTCTACAGAAGGAACGGCAAGGGGCTGGGAGAAGCAGGGGCTGGTAGGAAGCACGGTGATAACACCCCGGGTACGCAGGGCTGAGGAAAGGCAGAACGGAAGCCCCATCCTCATCTTGGGACAGGATTTGCTAAGACGCTGAGCAAGCTGGCCCGGAGAGCATTGCACCAAGCAGCAGGCTCTTTTCTTTCTTCTTTTTTTTTTTTAATCACCGAGTTTCTCGTTATCTTTACCACAGATGCTTTAAATGAAATGGTTTCAAGGCATTAGCTTCATTAGATCATGCCTTCGATGGATAAAGAAGAGTGCTTGTGCTAATTTTACAAATGCCTTGCAGGGTCCGCCTCTGCTGCAGTGGAGGGGAGTCTGTCCCACATCAGTGTGTGAAACCTTTCACAGATGGCGTCAGTCCTGCATCACCTGAGGGGGTGTAAGCTTTGCAGATCGGCCTGTTTTTAATGATGTCGGTCCTAAAATAAAGCTGTTCACAGGCTCCCACTGACCGGGCTGTCCACACTCAAGCTGAATTGGCTTATTTGTGTAAAAATGCAAATTGGGTTGTGGAATTTTTCACAACAAAGTCAAATCTTTTCTACCATTTCCATTTGTCCTCCAAGATCTCACAGAAAAGAAAACCAGTCAGAGGGAGAAGTGAGGGACGGAGAAAAAAAACGACTCTCTGGGATTTGGGCTAGCTCAGTCAACATGTAAGAGCTGCAAGGGCTTCCTCACCCAGCACTCCTGCTCAGCCCTTTTCATGGCCTCTTTCTACACAACTCTGTATTTAAAAAAAAAAAAATCTTAAATTTATTTGTGAATATGTAGGCATATGTGTGGGTGTATAGTCAGAACAAACCCTGGGGGTCTTGGTTCTGTCCTTCCAGCATGCAGTTCCTTGGGTCAAACTTAGGTCCTTGGGCTAGCCTTTGCTCTCTGAGTGTCAGCCCTCACCTGATGTTGTTACGTTGAATACTAGGGTTCATTCCTCGGGCCTGTTTGAGTCTTTCCTCTATCCCCAGGGATATTTCTTAGAAGAGAATACCATTGACATGCTACTGAGTCCTTCCCCCAAGTCGGTACCCTCAGAGTCATCCCCATCTAAGTGTGTAGCGAGCATCCCCTTCCCTAAGTAGCTATAAGATGCTCCTGGTTGCTCCTGTTCTGGCTAGGTTAATGAACGGCAGCTCCGACTTTTTGGCTGCTTCCGTTTTGCGTCACTCTTAAAATCCAGGCAAAAGCCTGCTGGTTCCAGTTTGTTCTTCGTGCTAGTCAGGTCCCAGGGCAAAAGCGATAATTCTAGCCTTCTGGTTTCTGAATGGCCTTCTCAGTACCAGAAGAACCAGTGACATTTTTTCATCCAGTGGGATCGGGTGAAGGTGATAGGCAATCGATTATGTGACCTGTTACAGAAGACCGTCTCAACCAAAGCATCAGGCTCTCCAGCTGACCTGGAAGCAGCTAGCCTGTATGAGTTCTTCTGCCACAAGGAAATAAATTCTGCAGACAATCAGAATGCGTATCAAAGTGGGTTTGCTTAAGTCAGTCTCCCCACTCCACTGGAGCCAGGTCAGCTGATCCCATAGCAGAGAAGCCAGTGAAACCACTAGTGGACCCCAGACCAACAGAAACTGTGACATGAAACCCTGGAGTTGATCCAAGCTTCTACAGTTGAAGTAATTTGTTCAGAGAAAATCAATAGTTCTCCTTTAGAATATATCCAGGAGCGAAGCACTACTTCCTGCTTTCGTCGTATCAGCCCGGTCGGGTCTCCACCAGCTCTGTTTACACAGCCATAGCCCTCCTGTCCGAGCCTCCCCCTTTGAACGTGTCTCAGTATCACGGCTAAGATTCCTAGAAAAAGTTGTGCATGCCGTGCAACTTCTCTGCTCAAAAGGTCCCGTGGTTTTGCATCTTGAATAACAGCAGAACACTTGCTATTCCTACTGACCTCTGCCGTTTCAGGTCCCCACTGTCTACTGCTCTGCAGCTCCACACAGCCGCGCTATCGTCTTGGCCTTTACTCAACGAGTAAGATGGGTCTCTCTCCTTCCTCTCCTACAAAGGCTTCTCCGATCGCTGGCTCCATTGTAGTGAATACCACCCACCCGCACACTCTCACCCCTACAAGCCCGTCTCCCTCCTCACTTTCAAGCTTTCTGTCAATCATCAGAATTGCAACGTGGCTACACTTAATTGTCTTATAAGAGGATCTTCCCGCACTCTTTCTCTGATTTGTTTTTAACTTTAGAACTAATGACCACTTAATCCGCTCACTTGTATGTTAGTCCTTGCCATTTCCTTCAAAGAGGGGAATTTTTAAAAGTTGTTGATATGGGATGGATCGCTGGGTGGGGTAGCCTCTGGATGGTCTTCCCCTCAGACTCTGCTCCACCCTTTGTCTCTGTATCTCCTATGGGCATTTTGTTCCCCTTTCTACAAAGGACCCAAGTATCTATACTTTGTTCTTCCACCTTCTTGGGCATAATTTGATCTGTGAAATGTGTCTTGGGTATTCCACACTTCTGGGCTAATATCCACTTATCAGTGAGTGCATACCATGTGTGATCTTTTGTAATTGGGTTACCTCACTCAGGATATTTTCCAGTTCCATCCATTTGTCTAAGAATTTCATGAATTACAAAACCCAGAGACTATTATCGATGCCCACAAGTACTTGCTGACTGGAGCCGGATATAGCTGTCACCTGAGAGGCTCTGCTAGTGCATGACAAATACTGAAGGGGACACTCTCAGCCAGTCATTGAACTGAGCACAGGGTCCCCAATGGGGGAGCTAGAAAAAGGACCCAAGGAGCTGAAGGGGTTTGCAGTGGCAGAAAAGGAACAACAATATGAGTCACCCAGTACTCCCAGACCTCCCAGGGACAAAACCACTAACCAAAGAGTACACATGGAGTTACCCATGGCCCCAGACACATCAGCAGCAGAGGATGATCTTGTTAGACACCAAAGGGAGGAGAGGCCCTTGGTCCTAGAAAGACTTGATGCTGTAGTGTAGAGGAATACCAGGACAGGAAAGTGGGGAAGGGTTGATTGGGGAAGGGGAGATGGGGAAGGTATTTCGGGGGAGGGGGAAACCAGGAAAGGGGACAACATTTGAAATGTAAATAAAGAATATATCTAATAAAAAAGAAATAATAAAAAAGGACTCCAGACCAAAAAAAAGTTATTTATAGGTTTGTCCCAGTGCCTAGAACAAAATATTGAACATCCGTAACTCTTTCTTAAATGAGTGAATAAGCTGGAGAAACAATTCCCTATATTTATTTATTCATACAGACTATAGTTTAATTGGTAAAAATGCTGTAAACTTTTTTCTGGCTGTGGTGGAACAAGCCTTTAATGCCCTACCTGAGGCAGGTAGAACTCTGTGACTTCAAGGACAGCCTGGACTACAAAATGAGACATTGTTTAAAAGAAAGAGAGAGAGAGAGAGAGAGAGAGAGAGAGAGAGAGAGAGAGAGAGGAACCATTATCAGGAAACATACTATCAGTCATGGGTCAGGATGCCAAGTGGGCTTGCTACATTTTTTTTGTCAACCTGCCACAATCCAGAGTCATTTGAAAAGAGGGACTCCCAACTGAGGCCGTGCCTCTATCAGACTGGCCTCTAGGCAAGTCTTGCCTGGCACCTTCTTAATTAATGATTGGGGTGGGAGGGCACAGCTCACTGTGGATGGTGCCAGCCCTGGGCTGGTGGCCCTGGGCCCAGGCTGAGCACGTCAGAGGGCTGGAGCAGTAAGCAGCATTCTTCAGGGGTCTATGGAACAGTTCCTGACTTGGGTTTCTGCCCTGACATCCTTGGATGGTGAACTACAAACTGTAAGATGAAATAAATCCTTTTCTCCCCAGATTACTTCCGGTCAGGGTGCTTTATCAGTGACAGAAACCCCAAGGCACCAAGTAAATTCAGCTCCCAACAATTATCAGAAAAAGGCCAGATCAACTTTGAGTCAACTACACACCTACAACGCTGGCCTTTTTAACTCTGGGAAATGCCATTTTTCTGAGACCTTTGCAAAAATAACTGTGCAGCCAACCAACCTTTCCCAGTCAGCTCTTCGTGCAAATATATGAAGAGCTATAAATTTCTCTATCCTGTGATCCCTAAGCAAGTTGGGAATCTTTCCCCCAGTGATCAAAGCAGCCAGATGCAGCACTCCTTTAGTGGCAAAACTCTAGACAAAGCTAATGCCATCATCAAGGAAATAGCTGAACAGAGTCAACCTGCTTATTCTGTGGACTGCGGTGTGGCCATACAGAAAAAAACGTTGCATCTCTACATATTCACACATGTATATAGAAAGAAAGCTTCCTTAGGCTCTGTATTAGTCCGCTGTCTCTTGCTGTGATGAGCACCACGACCAAAAGCAACTTGGAGAGGAAAGGGTTAATTTAGCTTACATTTCTCAATCACACAATTATCAGAGGAAGCCAAGGGACGGAAGTCCAGGAGTGTTTCTTACTAGCTGGCTGCCCCCGGTTGGCCCCGTGTGCTCCCATATACCACCCAGGACCTCCCACAGGGCCTGAGACTGGGTCAGTGGCTCATTCTCCAATTATATCAGAGTAAATGGGCAGTAAGGTCCAATCTAAGTCCTAATGTCCACCTGCCAGGAAGATGGGAAAACTGATCTCATTCCTGGAGTTCCCTTGCCAATGTCGTGCAAGGATCAGATTGGAGCTCTGAAGGTCTGGATTCTAAACTTGACTCAGCTTCCTCTTTTGAAAATGGGATCACCCACCCTGTTTTCCCATGAGACCAAATGACGGTTGGCATGAAAGAACATTGGTCATAAGCCCACATGAGTATAAGTTATCAATTATCGTAGTTTGCTTTCTACTCATGATTAGCACCATGGCATGAGCAAAAGCAACTTGGGAAGGAAAAGATTTATTTCAATTATAGTTTACATCCATCATGAATGGAGGACAGGGCAATAATCTAGAGGCAAAACTGCCTGCCCATGGGTGGCCCCACCCACAGTGAGCTGGGCTCTTTCACATCAATCATTATTAAGAAAATGCCCACACAGTCTTTCCTCGTTGAGGTATCATCTTCCCAGATGATCCCAGCTTGTATTAAGGTGACAAAAATAAAAACTGTAACGAACATCTCAACACAATACATATGAGCAGGAAAGCGGAGTGGGAAGAGTAAGTTGGATAAAAGTCAGGGTGCATTTCTGGTTTTCCCTTACAGTTTTAAAGTAGAGTGCAGAATAAGAAACTGAATTACAGCATTTCAAAATCAACCAGAGGCTATGTAATTGAAAACATAGAAAGAGCCTAAAAGTAACACTTTACAAACTCAACCACAAAGAAAGTGTGTCCTTCCCTCAGCAGAGCCTGCAGCCTGTTGGCTGCACAGTCGGGAGCTAGTGAAGCCTATGGATGCTTCTGTGTTTTATTTACATTTTAATTAGCTTCTGTATGGAAAACACTCTCTGTTTGGCTTGGTTTCTCTTCCACTTCAAGACATGGCAAAGCAGAGGAGGGAAAAAGACAGAAGCTGGACAAAAAAGAAAAACAGAAAATAGCAAAGACTCTCAAAGAGTACAATTTCATGAGTGATGAAGGGAGTTTCGTCTTCCCAGACAAGATGGTGGTGATTGTCTTCTCTCTGATGCAGGGCAGTGGCTGACGGCAGCCAGCATTACTTACCGACACCGATGAGAAGCCTAACACCGCTCCAGAATTTAGTTTTCTTGCTCTCAACATAGGACCAAGTCAGCTCCTCAGAATTCACCTGCCAGTGGCTTCCTTAGGTCACTGTTATGGGTACCCACGGATCAGAGAGTTACTGAGAGCAGAAAGAGCGCCGGGCTAGACTCCCCATGGGAGCTTAGAACATGGCTCTGAGCCACGTCAGTCTTAACTCTGTTTTTTCAATAGAAGCAAATCCCGTCAGCTTGTTTTCAAGGTTCAGCTGTTACACAGTATTTCAAACTCCTCCTGTCTCGCCTGCAAGCCAGCTCTGCTTTCCCTGACCATTCCCACCATCGCTTGTCCTTCATGTGAAAAATCACATATTCTAAATATTCCTATACAAGCTGATTCCAATGTGTGAAAATGTTCTGCAAGTGTAAAATCACCCTGTGTTGGACTCTTTCTCATAAAAACCCTCAAGGGTTTCTTTCTCTAAACTTTCTTTCTTGGAAGCCGTCCTGAACAGAAGAAAGTAATTTAGTATCATTTCATTGATAGGGAAGACCTATCTATGTACTTGTGTTTCTTTCCTAACTGTGTGTGGCTGAGCCCCAAGAGCTGGTGTTCTCTGTGTTGATATAAACTCTTCTGCCATTACTTTGGCACATCAAGAACCCACAGTAGATCCCTGAGCCCTGCAGCTTATTCAGCTGGAAACTCCCAGTGGCCAGTACCAATGATGCTCCCTGATCAGAGCAGCAAGCACTGTAACTCCTCTCCGGATTTTACAGTGGTTGTTACAGAAAGCATGGTACCCAGCAGACCTCCTCGGCCTGGCCCCGGCAGAGACACCAAGCCATCACATGGCCTGGTTAATTTGTCTTACAGCTGCAGAATTTGTATTTAGTCTACTATTCCTCTCAGTAACATGCCACACAGTTATTACCTCTTGACTGAGGCTGCCTGGCTCACCAGTTTATCGATGATGAATCTATCATCTATCCATATCTATCATCTACGTATTTCTCTTATCTATTTACTTGCTTACTTTGACTTAGAGTCTCATGATGCTGCACAGCCTATCTTCAAACACACAGTCAGCATCTGCCTCAGCTTCCCAATTACTGAGAATTAGGACCATGGGCCACCATGGGCCACCAGGTAATACCATACACCACTATGGACCACCATGCCTGGCTCTGACTTACAGCTAAGTTACAACATGTGCCCTAAGAGCCACTACAGAAGAAGATAAACCAATTTAAAAAATAGAATTTTGTGTAAAAAAAAAAAAAAAAAAAATAGCCAGCTCATGATCAGCCCATCCCCACCCACAGAAACATCCAGAGAGTCTTAGATGCTTGGTAAGAACGGGGAAGGAAGTCAACACAAACTCTCCACTCTTTTCCCCACTCAAACCTTCCAAGCTCCAATTAGAGTGAACTTCAAAGCTGCCTTGGGATTTTTATGGTGTGTTTTATTTTTAATGAGCAGAGTTTTTTTCTTGTGACTATTTTTCAAAAACAACTTAAATAGATTAAAAACTTAAAAGTTGTATAAACCTAGGGCTGAATATAATTGTCCGTGGGACAACTAAATTGAATTCAAATCACAAGTGATGAGAACTGGCCACCCGGGGAATTGAAATGTAAATCGGGAAGAATCCTGGAGAAGAGCTGGCCATCTGGTCATCTGATGGCGGCTGAGGAAATGAAAGGTTAGCAGACCTTTGCCAAGGGCTTTGGATCCACTCCCCCTTCTCCCTGAGGTAGGGAAGGCTAATTGCCCCTTGTTACAAGCCTCTGGGAGTGGGCATTCTAAATCTCCACAGGTCGAAAGGTCACAGCAGCACTATGAGAGAACTGACCAACTCAGGGCTCTCCCTTCCTTCATTCTGAGGACCTCGGGCCTTCCTGTCCACCCAGCCTTGAGCCATGTTGGAAACAAACAACTGGAAACAGGGATCTCAAGCTCCTGTCAGCCCCAACTGCTCCTGAGGCCTCAGGGGTGGAAAAGCTGTACATTTCACCAGACATGGGATTTGCAAAGTGTTTTTTTTTTTTTTTTTTTTTTAGAGAGAGACTAAAATAATGGGGAAAGAAATAGCCTGAGAATTCTAAAGTTTTCTTTTTCTTTAAAATGTTTTTAGAACGCCAATGCACATATTTGTGTGTTTTTTGCTAATAACAGTTTTTGCTAAGACCCTTAAATTATATACTCTGTATTTTTAATTAATTTACTTAAAAATTTTCATAGAGGAAGCCATGTTATAGGGTGAACCAAACCGTCTTTTATTCTTTTCAGAGGCTGCAATTATGAAGGGGCTCACCGGCTTCCAGGCCTTCGAGCTAGCTGAGCTATACTGCTTACACGCATCCATTCGTGTATTTCCCTAACACGCCTATAAAATAGTCCCTATTATTATCCTGATTTTATAAACTATGACTTCAAAGAGCGACCTAATAATTATAATAAAACTAATACTTATTAAGCAGTTAAAAAAATAACGCTCGGTAAGCATATACGTTAAGACAGGAGTTGTCCAGATGGCTCGCCACTGCCTGGCTTTCTCTTCACAGCTGTTTCAGGAAGTAGACGGGGATTTTCGTGTGCGCTGGGAAAAGTCAGAGGAGGTAACGAACCGGGGTCTTCAGCCTGACCTTGTACTTGTTAGTGAAGCCCGTTTTGCCCTCAACAGGACTCAGGCACTCAGCTGCTGCGTTCCACTGATTCACATTGAAAGAAATCTTTTTACTCTCCCCAGTTTGCTTCACGAGCCCTAGGGGTCTTTTATCTCCAATGTTTAAACCTTTAATGATCTCCTTTATGGTTGCAAACAGCAGTGGATGCCTGTGCTCAGCCAGTCTCTCCAAGGCGGTGGAGAGAGGAAGTAACTTATCTAAGAGCCTTAATTAACAAAGCTCGCCCCCATCTTGGTGGCTGACCCCTTACTCTGTGAGCGAAGTTTAAACGCCTCAGCTCAATGAGCCTCTTCATCATCGCAGCCTCTTAAAGGAATAAACTACAGGTTGGTTCGTCTTTTAACACTGCTTCCTCTGTGAAATGTTTCAAGTAAATTAATTAAAAACACAGAATATATAATTTAAGGATCTTAGAAATAAGCTAGCCCAGATAGTTACTTTGTGTATCCATTCATTTGCTTTCTCTGAAAATAGGTTTTTTTTTTGTTTTAAATATAAAATAGATATATGCTCGTTTAGTAAACATATAAAGGAACCTACAGAAAAGATAAAATACATCTCCTACCACCTGTGGAAAATATTCAAGTTTCTTTGGTGGTGGAGGTGGAGGTGGTGGTGGTGGTAGTGGTGGTGGTGGTGGTGGTGGTGGTGGTGGTGGTGGTGGTGGTGTGTGTGCATGTGAGAGAGAATATGTTATGTATGTGTACACACTGTTTTATCATTAACTGGAACTGAAAGAGTTAACCCAGGACCTTTAGAAAGGTCAGAGGCTAAGTTACATTCCTCAGACCACAAAGGGGAGGGGGAGGCTGACCTAAGGGTGAGGGCGCATTCTGAAGGACTGACCGATGGCCACCTACCTCATCCCTTATCAACCAATTAATTTAAAGGTAACACTTCTGCCCATCACATTGTGCCTAATGGCGGCTGCCCTGAGAACTGTATAAAAGTCCTGTGCAGCCTGGAGTGGAGGTCACTCTCTCTTCATATGCAGAGGGACCCTAGCATGCTGGTTGTTTTTTTTTTTTTTTAATAAAAAATTCCTCATGCATTTTGCATCGATTTCCATCTCCCGAGTGGTCCAGTAGGATAAGACTTGCCGAGTCTTACAGAGCCACACTCTGAAGAGATGCTGCCACCGTCTTTCATCAGCATGGCGTTCTACCGCGAGCATTTTCCTTAATATTAAACCTCCCTTGCTGTCTTAACCTGTGCACTGTGTGCCCTCCCTGCGGCACTCACATTCCAGCCACACAGACATACAGACACTTAGAAACCGAGTCTGTTACAAAGCTCTGGCTCCCGGCTTGGGCCCTCGTAACCAGGACCAAAACATGTCATCTCTGCCTTCGCGTTGGCTTGACACTAAGTGTGTTCTCACTCTGGGAGTCTCTATCTACAACCTGGTGATAACCTAATCAATCCCTTCAGGGCTGAAGGCACAGAGGTGCAGTTCTCTGAACACTGCAGTCAGAACGAAACCTGGAAGGCCAGGCTAGCCACCCCTTCACGGTGATTATCCGAGATAGCCAAGCTTCAACGTGGAGTAGAGGCAGCCATTCAGAAGAGTAATTGCATCACACCATGTTGCAGAACCAGATGTGAGACAATAATCAAGATGACCACATCCTGACCAGGACTGCCAGAGTACTCATTACCTCTTGACCTTTTGCCCCCAGCTATTCTTCTGTTTAAATCTAAAGGCCAGGTTAGCCCCCCCCCATACACAAACTCAGGGTTCCTGGTCTCCTTTATCTGTCCCAGTTTCCAATGTACTGATTAAATCTCCTTTCCCTGCTTTCTACTGTTCCTCATTCCTTCAGTTTGTGTAATAGGATAGGTGACCATTTCTGGACTATCTGGGACCCTGAGCCAGGCCTCTGCCTAAAACTCTGGCTGTATTACTAGTTACTCTAAAAGTAGATAATAAATTCCCTTAAATTGGTGGAAGTACAAACTTGTACAACCACTGTGGAAATCAATATGGCGGTTTCTCAGAAAAATTGGGAATAGTTCTATCTCAAAACCCAGCTATGCTACTCCTGGACATATACCCAAAAGATGTTCTACCATAACATAAGCATACTTGCTTCACTATGTTCATAGCAGCTTTATTTGTAATAGCCAGAACTTGGAAACAACCCAGATGCCCTCAACCGAAGAATGGACAAAGAAAATCTGGTATATATACCCAATGCAGTACTACTCAGCCATTAAAAAACAAGGACATCATGAAATCTGCAAGCAAATGGTTGGAACTAGAAAATATCATCCTGAATGAGGTAACCCAGACCCAAAAGAATATGCATGATATGTACTAACTTATAAGTGGATATTAGCCACAAAGCACAAGAAACACACGCTACCATCCACAGAAATAAAGAAGCTATTTGGGTTCCTCAGAAGGGAATAAAATTGGAGACAAATGGAGGGAAGGAACTGGGTGGGAAAGGGAATGGGAGGGAAGTGAGGAAGGGGACCAGGTGTAGGGGGAGCAGGTGAGGGAGGGCCTGGAGAGTGAATAGAAAGGGGAGGCAGGGAGCACCTCTAAGACATGTCAAAGACCTGGAATGGAGGAGGCCCCAGGGAGTCGGAGGGTGACCCTAGAGCTGAGAGGTCCAGCAGTAGGGGATATGGATCCTGAAGTGCCCAGCTCCTATAGCCAAGCAGGACTCCCAGCGGAGGGACGTTAACTCACCCACGAAACCTTCAAACCCAAACTCGTCCTGTCTACAAGAAGTACAGGGACAAAGACAGCAGCAACTGAGGAAATGGCCAACCAATTGCTGGCCCAACTGGACACCCATCCCATGGGCAAGAACCAATCCCTGACATTATTAATGATACGCTGTCATGCTTGCAGACCAGAGCCTAGCATAACTGTCCTCTGAGAGGCTCTGCCCATTAACAGACGAAAACGGATGCAGAGACCCACAGCCAAACATTAGACTGAACACGGGAAGTCTTGTAGAAGGGTTGGGGGGAAGAATTGGGGAACCCAGAAGGAATAGGGACCTCACAAGAAGACCAACAAAGTCAACTAACCTGGATCCTTGGGGGCTCCCAGAGACTGAAGCACCAACAAAAGACTAGCACAGGCTAGACCTAGGAACCCCCACACATATGCAGCAGATGTGCAGCTTGGACTTCGTGTGGGTGCCCCAACAACTGGAGTGGGGCCTCCCCTGACTCCCGTTACCTTCCTGTGGATCTTGTTCCTCTAACTGGGCTGTCTTGTCTAACCTTAATGGCAGAGGATGTACCTAGTCCTGCAGTTATTTGAGGTGCCAAGGTGGGTTGGTATCCAAGGGGGACCTCGCCCTTCTTAGAGGTGAATGGGAGGGGGGATGGAGGAGGGGCCATGGGAGGAGGGCCCTGAGAGGAAGAGGCTGCAATCAGGATATACAGTGAAATAATTAATTAATTAATTAATTAATTGGAATGAAAACCCTTAATTATAAATTAGTCCCTTTTCTGAGGTTTTCCTTCTAGTGGATTCTAGGGTGGAGTTAGATGGTCGATAGGTGTAAACATGTTGACACTATTATAGCCATACTTTCTGCAAAGACCAGCTGGCACCCTCCCCAGCTCTTCTCATAGACGGCAGGATCATCCCTTTCTTATCACTGTTTAATTCACATTCCCTGGCTTGATTTGGGAGAGTCCACTTCCTTTCCCAAAGAGTTGTCAGCAGTATCTTCTCTCCTAGGAGTCCCTTTACCCTAGAAAAGAACAGACGTCCTGCAACACTCAAGTACCTGACTCCAACACTGCAAGGCTACCTGACTCCAGTCTTGGACTGAGACTTCCGACATGAATTCCATGTTCTCTCCACCACCCCAGGAGCTTCCAGAAATCACAAGTGCTTAATCCGGAAATGTCCCTCTGCCCGGAGTCTCGAACAGGAAGGAGAGTGTAGTGACAGGGCCCAGAGTAGGACTCTGGTGATGGCTTTAAAGTATTTCTAGCTCTCTAACTGTACTAAAATGCTAATGGTAGCTTCTAAAAAGTCCTAAAATTTTTCTTGCTCTTTCTGAAGGAGAAAGACCACTGGTTTAGGTGGTTGACACCTATAGCCTAACAGCAGAGGATTAAGCAATTGTGGCCTTTGTTCTATCTCAGCAGGAACTTTTAGCCTGCTAGTTGGAAGAAAGCTATCTAAGGGGGAAAGCCAAAAGATCCTAGCTGGGGAAATGGGGAAAAAATCTTCTCTCTCTGCTTCTCATCTCTTTATCCTCAGTGCTTACACGTCTTTCAGAATGCATGATCACATGTTACAAAGTTCATCACAAGTTCACACACAAAATCAAACCATAAATTGAAATAGAAGTTTACAACAGAAAATGTTTACATGCATATCCATTAGGAGTAATTATCTGGCTAAACATCCATTACCTGACTCAGCTCCACAGGTTCACTGAAGGCTTAAACCCATAACTAAGTTATAAGTGAAGCTTTGTATAGATAAACCCAGTCATTATTTTATCTTCTGTCCTAGCACCTATAATAAATTGTTAGTTCCCTTTTCATGACCTTTGCTTAATTGTTTTACAACCTCTTGGAATGTGCACTGAGTAAGAGAGAGTCTGGTTACTATCTAAGAGCAATTAACTTGTGACACTTGGGATACTGGCAAAGTTCTCATTGTAGTTTTGACTATCAGAAAAGGACCTAATAGCAGTCCCACTATAAAAGAGCTTAATAATCACAGATATAATTGTAGGAATTCTTATAGGATCATCATTAAGACTTAAGAAATCATCTATTTGTCTATATAGCATCACTACTAGACAGTATATCTTCATGGATATGCAGAGATTTGCTCTAAAGGGGTGAGCTATTACCTAGTCATTGCTATATGTGTTTAATAATAACAGAAAAAGCATATTATTCGCAGGAATCTTTCCTAAAGTAACCCTCTCACAGCCTTGCTTAATAAGGGCAAACCTGTGGTAGATTATATAATAATCTGAAGCAGGCCATCTCAGTTCGATCACCTGCTAGTTATTAACTTGTCCCATTTTGGCTCCGGACATCCCTCTCATCATAGCTTTCCTGGACCCCACCCCAGAAAGCACTGAGCTCAAAACTGCAGAGATGGAGTCCTCTCACCACCAGAAGCTATGCTTGGAAATATAGAATTAGGTATAAAGAATCCATAAATAGATGTTATGTCTTTGTGTGAAAGGGTATGCAGATGTGAGGCAGTCACAAGAAACAAGACTTAGCCTGGCCTCTTGAGGGATGGAAGCTTTACACCAAACCCATCAGAATACTTTTAAGCCAACTTCTACTTCACTGGAAAAAATGTTGTCCATCCTTCTTCAGCTGTGCTGTGCAACCCACAGCATCTTACTATCATGTCACCAGTGATAACACTCAAACTCACAAATGTCACTGCAAATACCTTCCCAAAGAGATCTGGTCTAAAGCAAACGCTTGTGGTGACTTAAGAAACTTGTTCATCAGGGCTGGAGAGATGGCTCAGCGGTTAAGAGCACTGACTGCTCTTCCAGAGGTCCTGAGTTCAATTCCCAGCAACCACATGGTGGCTCACAACCATCTGTAATGGTGTCCTATGCCCTCTTCTGGTGTATCTGAAGATAGCTACAGTGAACTCATATACATAACATAAAGAATTCTTTAAAAAAGAAAAAGAAAAAAAAGAAAAGAAACTTGCTCCTAAGTGGCAGAAACAATGGTGTGGTTTGACCCATGCTCATATGACAGAGGTTGGTTAGATTTGGGGTCTGCTCTACAGCAAGGAACTCACATCCTCCTGTAAACCCAACCAATAGCCTACAGCTAGGGCAGTCAGAGCCCTACAGGGAAAATCACAGTTCTTTTGCTGATGGACATGGTAAGGCTGCCAAGCTGTCTTCTAAACGGCTGTTTGTGGTGCTACTGCTGTCAGCTTTGTGCAGAACAGTTTCTTCTTGTAACAGTCATAGGTAACTATAGAATGCATAACTGATCACAGTAATGAAATGAGAGGTGTCGGGATGCTCAGACGTGAGACATTTGTATCACTTCTGCCAAGGCAAGCAAGGAGGACAAGACAGGGTAATGGGGATGAACATGCTTGAAATCATGTGCATATATATATATATATATATATATAAATATAAATGTCATAAGGAGATCTATTAATATGGTAAGTAACATATACTAATAAAAAGTTTTAAAATAGAATTCTGGGACTATAAGAAACGTCTCTAAATTGTACACATTCATCATCATAATTAATAAATAATAAATAAGCATGTATTACTCACTTGTACCTGGTACTATTTAAACACATTTAATCTTTTTTTAATAATATTTATTTATTTATGTATTTATTTATTATATCTAAGTATACTGTAGCTGTCTTCAGACACCAGAAGAGGGTGTCAGATCTCTTTACGGATGGTTGTGAGCCACCCTGTATGGCATGGTGGGGGAGATCAAAGGAGTCACAGTTCTTAAATTGACAAACTCAGTAGAACTCGAATGAGATGCTCTTCCCTGCTAGAAGCTTGAGGCTTTGAAGAAGTCTTCAGCTATAATGTTTTATTTATTTATTTATTTATTTATTTATTTATTATTTTCCCTCTCTTTTTCCCCCTGAGAGCCTCAGTGTGTTTTCCAAACTAGCCTCAAATTGATGATTCCCATGCCATAGGCTCCTGAGAGCTCGGACCACAGGATGAGCGCCTCCGTGTTCTGCTGTTTTTAAATAATTAAGAAAACTATAAATAAATTTCTGATTTGACATTACCAAAACCTGGGAATGAGGGAGAATTTACCCCATCGCCCCCCCCCCCACACACACACATACCTCATTGCAACAAATCTAAGAGAAAGATTCCATGGAAGCCAGCCAAAGGCCTGTGAGCCTTTGTTAAGGCCGCCATGTCTTTAATCAAAGCTTTATTCTTCCTTGACGTTTGTTCCTCTTTATAAAATTAAGGCACAATCAATACCTTTCGTGAGTATAAAACAATTAAGTGTGGTAATATCTATGCATGTCAGTTACAGCCTGCTTAGACACAAGCACACCAGTGCACGCACACACATACACATGTGCATGCAGATAAGGGTCGATCAAGATTAGTTCCCTCTCTTCCCTTCTCTATCCCAAATCCTTAAAGAAAGCGTTTCTAAATATCAGTTTTAAAATTAGCACCGTAGGGCTAGGGATGCGGCTCGGCACAGCGCTCGCTTCCCAGCAATCCATAAATTCCATGAGGCAGCACACTGTCACTCCAGCCTTTGGGAGGCTGATCCGAGAGGACCAGAAGTTCACCGACACCATCTGCAGCAGCTCAGTGACTAAAAAGCCAGCCTAGGATATATAAGACCCGCACTCAAAAAATTAAAAAAATCAAGCTGTGTGTTGCGAGGGACACATGTCACTGAGCATTTGTCAACATTCACAGAGTGTACATGAAGAATGAATCCAAATGTAAACCACGGGCCTGGACCCACAATAGTGGTTCGGTCATTGTGACAAACATCTGCTCGCACTAACAAGAAGTTAATCATATGGAAATTATATATAAATATATAATATTATTATTTTAATAGATTTTTTTATTTATGTGTATGAGTATTCTTCTTGCTTGGATGTTTGTAGACTATGTACGGGCCTGCGGCCTGTGGAGAGCATTCTAGCACTGCAGTTAGGGATGGTTGTGAACTACCTTGTGTGCAGAGAACTGAACCCCGGTCCACTGCCAGAGCAGCAAGTGTTCATAAACCAGTAAGCTATCTATCTGGCCATTCGAAGTTTAGTAGACTTTAAAACTTACCTGTTGAGGCTTGGTCTGTTGCTGTGTATCCGAATGCTAAGTGCAGGACTGTTGTGGTTGCCCTGGTGCTGTTTGTATTCTGATGTCAATTCTGCTTCCTCAAGTGGGGTGCCCCAACAAGGAGGAGGTCACGTGCTCAGGTGATCTCATGTGAACCCTCCCCCCATTCTAACTGGTCAAATAAAGGCTGGAGCCTGTGACTGAGCAGTGGAAGAGAGAGGTGGGGCTGGAGGTTTTAGAGAGGGAGAGAGAGAAAGGAGGAGAGACTGAGGAGACAGAGGCAGATGGAGGAAAGGGAAGGAGAATGAGGATGGAGCAGAACCACGTGGCCCAGAGAATCCGCAAGTAACGAGGGGTCTTATAGCTGGGGAATCAATTAGTATAGTGTTAAATCTGCCCAATCTAGGCTTGCAGCTTATAAATACTGTCACCGAATTATGTGTTTTTGCATAGGCATATTGGGGTTGGAGAATTACCACAACACAACCCCCCCTCCCCCGCAAGACCTGGTTGCCCCTGAGATGAGATGTGACTTTGCCCCCCCCCAAGTTATTTCTGATCCGTGGATATAGATGCCGACAGCCAACAGCAGGGCAGAAGAGTCCTGGGTGGAGTTTAGGGTCCCTGGGCTTGGGGTTGAAGGAGAACCACGAAGGGAAAGCGGTTGGGTAAGTCAAAAACTAACGGCCCTGTGCGTTGGCTCACTGGAGTTAAGAGCAGGGCGGGTGAAACGTAGCAAATTATACAATGAGATTATTGACTGGGAAATAGACATAATAGCATAAAGGGCAATACCTGCCCAGCTCTTGTGCTAATTAAGGCTTATTGTAGATACAAAGTCTGAATGTGTCTTTTATCCAGGAACTCAATGGTTAAAGGCAGGGTAGAAACCCCAGACTTGGGATTAAATATTTCTACAACACTTATCCATTAAGTCCTCCTATAACATGTCTCATGAGTTAGATTGAATGGATTTTCCTCTGGTCCCTGAATAACACTGGACCCTCAGTCACAGAGAAGAAAACAAGATAGAGCAGGCTGGCCCATCTCATTCCTCGGGGCTGGGAGCCAGCTGTGACTTTAGCAGGTTTAACAGATCCCTCCATCCCAGGTGCCTGATCAGCACCGCTAGGTCTCACTGGCCCCAGGATGTGCCCCCATGCTGACCCCCACTGGAATGCACAGCTGTGCCGGTATTGGTTAATGCAGGCCTGGCTGCAGTGTGCAGGGTGGCTCACGGAGTCTAATGGCATTAGGAAATATGAAACTTAATCTGCTTCCTTGCGCAGTTTGGCTGTGGAGGGCACAGGTTGCGGTGTGTTGGGCAGCAGAGTTAAAAGACGGTTCAATGTCTCACTCAAAAACAAAACCTCTGAGGTCAGTCTCCCAAATGTCACAAGCCTAAAATAACCCAAATGTCTGATTCGTTGTCTGATCGGATAAAGTCGTGCAGGAGGATGGCCGTGTGTATGGTAACTGCAAACCAGACAGAAGGAGTTTAAGAGGAAATATGCAGCACTTCTGGCTCAACGCATTTTGGCCATCTCCAAGATACAAACAGCTTGTGTTCAAAATGCTGGTTTGGAACTGGGAAGATGGCCCAGTGAGTAGAGCACCTGCCTTGCAAGCGGGAGGACCCGAGTTCTGATCCCCAGAAAGTATGTAAAGCTCAGCATGGTGATGTCGGCAGTCCCAGTGCTCTTACAGAGAGACACCAGGCAGGCAGGAGAGTGGCCAGCTAGCACGGGGCCAGCTAGCCAGGGCTGAGTCAGACGCTCTCAAATACAATGGAAGGTAAGGCCTACCACGTAAGGGTGACCTCTGACCTCCACACATGTGCCTGCGCGCGCACATACACACACACACACACACACACACACACACACACACACACACACACTAAAACCAGGAGCTGGAGAGTTGGCTCAATAGCTAAGAGCATTGGCTTCTCTTGCAGAGCACCCCAAGTTGAGTTCCCAGAACCAACCCTGGGCTGCTCCCAGTCCCCTGTAACTCCAGCTGCAGAGGACCCAGCGATTTCTTCTAGCCTCCACAGACAAGTGCACTCATCTGCCTATACCTCCGCACAGGTGCACATCCATACACATAACTTAAAATAAAATTATTTTAAATTCTACATCCAATAAGTGTAGGCCTGCTTGCAGTACGTCTAGAAAGCACAGCATATTCGCTCCAGGTATAATGCACACAAATTCAATGCACACTGTGGCATCGCTGAGCCCAGGACACGCTTGTCTTGTCACGAGCTGGCCAGTGAAGCTGAGGCTCCCCTGCTGGGGTGTGCTTTGTCCAGCTCAGCCAGTGCCAAGGCACCCTTCGTGCCATCTTGAGCCAGAGGCGCCCAGTAGGCAGACCAGGCTGTGAGCAGGCATCGCTGTCCGAGTTTCAGTCCCGCTCACTCCTCAGCCCTGAAGGAACCCGGCAGTTCTGGGAAGGCTTGTGCGAGCCTGCATTGTTAAACGACAGCAGGGACACACTGAGACAAAAAAGCACTACAATCGCCCCACCCTGACTAGCTTTGGAACAGCACTTGTCAGTGTTTCTGATTTAATTTCCCTGGGCAGAGCTCAGTCCTCTTCATTTAAAAGGCCTCCGGGTGACTCTAAAGAAGACCCTGGGCTGGAGAACCATCGCTACAGACAGCAGGAAACAACATCTTCCTCTTCTGTAAGTACAAGAGGTGAAAGAAGCTTTAGCATCCAAAGCCTGGGGTTCTCGGGTCTGAGAAAGCCTCAGAATTGGGGGTCTCTGGGTCAGAGTAAGGAAAGCAGGCAGGACTGCAGCTGAGGACACTCCCCCCCAGCATCAGCACCAGCGACGGACCCAGTGTGAGATGACTGAGCCGGGCTGGTGCAGAGGACACAGGGAGATGAAAGGCTTAGACAGAGAAGGTAGAGAAGGCAGGACGCCTCAAATGTGACGTCACCAGGGTTAGCTTGCCGTGAGCATGCTGGCTAGCCATTCCCTGTGGGAAAATGTTCACAAAAAAAGCCGGTAGCTTCTGGAATTAGCAATTTGACCGAAAACAAAAATCTAATATGAAAGAGATCAGCCTAAAGCCTAACTAGAATTTTATGTGAAAGACAAAGGCTATATGTGTTCATACACACATGCTCAGATATACAGATATGCACACATACAAACCCACACAGAGACATACACACAAACAAAAAGCTTAATTACTCACAAGGCTGTTTTTCCCTGCTTTATTCTCCCATGGTATATAGAATGGTAAACCATGATGACAACGTGTAACATATCACACTCTTTAGCTCGCCTCTCTTTGTAGACAGTCTGCGTCTGGACACGTACTAAGGGCAAGCAAGGTATTAGCCACACTCCTTACTTTTTGTCTGTGGAAAGAATTTCAACCTGTAATTTCAAGATGAAATGGAAATGGGTGTATTTGGGTTTAGTAACAGCCCTTATAATCATTTCTTACAAAATAATTATTTAAAACTCTAGGAACTAAATGTCTACTTGCTTTGTTTTCAGCTACACACAAAAATGAACCTAAGACCTTTGAGTCTATAAACTAAAACACACACACACACAAAGTCTAGTTGCCCTCTGTGTTTCTTAGGTACTAATTACTCCTTGAGGCCTCTTCAGTGAAGAACTGACATTTTCCTACACCTTAGAACACGATTTAACTTGCTCACGGACCTCAGTCTTACCCTGTTATCCCCAGCCTTCTGCTTCCGGAAAGGAACCTGCTCTAATCCGTTCAACAACAACAACAGCGACAACAAAAGCAAATCTTTTAAAGGAAAAAAAAAAAAAGAGTTCATTCCTACTTTGGATAAAGTGGGTTTCTTAAATTAATATAAACCATGGTGTTGTGAACATAAGTCCTTTAGCTCATCTCTCTGCAGACATTTCATGGACGAGTCTGTACTAAGTATAAGGTACTGGCTAAGCCCCTCACTGTTTGTCTGCGGAAAGAATTTCAACCTGCAGTATAAATGGGTGTGTTTCCAGAGCTTTCTCGGCCCCGGTGTACAGCCTTTATTGTAGCTGTTCCCGTTTTAGTCAGCAGAGGTTCTCCGCTGTCCACTCTCCAGCACCCGCGCTCTGCTCTTCACTAAGGCATCATCCTAACACCTTACGTCTTGACGTCGCAAATTCAGATCTCGCAAGTCACAGGGCTCACCAATCAGCCATGCACGAGGTCACACTGGGCAGCCTGCGAGTGCCAATCTTCAGTAGAAAGCAGCCTGACTACAGCTCCATGCCATGGGCTCACACAGTCGTGGTCATTCGCTAAGCTCGCCGTTAGCGAATGCTGGAGCAGGGAGGCAGGAAGGAGTTAGGACCCTGAATCTTCCTACCAGCATTTCCCACGGTCTGTGATCTCCACATGCTCTGCTGGACCTAACACCAAAGGAACTCACGCAGCCCCAGATCAGGAAATGTCTCTTTGTTGGAAGGATAAATGAAGACCACAGTTCCTAATAAAGCAATTCATCAACCATCAATGGATGAGGCCACAGACCATCTGTAACACAATGGTCCACAGGGCGCCACACACTGCGACACCAGGCTCGGCTCCCTCCTCGCTGGAACCATCAAATCAGCACCACATGGGTTTTATGGCCAAATGAGAAAGATGGAAATGGGTTCCATCTGGGGCTCTTGAAAGATAATACAAAAAAGGACAAAGCTGGTGAGAAGTCTTGCTTGAAGAAATTTCCCAGAGACCCAAGTCCAGAACATACTGTGAGCTGATTGTCCAAATGGAGCTTTGCGTAGGTGTGCGTTTCATTGAGTTAACTTCTCCATAGTGTCTTAATCATCTGGAAGACCAGATAACACCAGAATGTGGTGGTGCTGGCCTGGCCACATGGCAAACAAGGGGTGCATGGGAGGTGTGACGTCATGTCAGGTTCCCTGTCTGCTATCTAAAACAGTCAAGTGGCCACTCGGCTCCCACCCGTCCACTGACGCAGAGCCTGCCAGTCAGTACCTCCCACGGCAGCTGTTCCTCTGATCCCACAAAGTCTAAAGGCTTAGAGCCCAGCTACTTTCATATTTAAGTCAAACCATTTCAATAAACACTGTGTGGTTTCGTTCAGATCTTTTGTTCGAAAGCAGACACTAAGTCAGCAGAAGCCACGGGCAGCGGATCCAAGTCACACTCCGTGACATGTGGTGAGCAGTTGTCCCGTCCCGTAAGATGGAGACCACGGTCAGAGAAGAGACCGCTAAGAGAACAAAGATAAAGAGCGGAGGACGGGCCATGGGCTCTGCCCTTAGCAACGGGTGTTAAGACGGGGCACCGGTCCTCACGCCACACAGCCCTAAATGACGATGAGTCCGTCAAGGGCCCAGTTTTATGCCACCCGTGATGTGACTGCTTCCACTGTCACTGAAATCCTTCACATGTCCCAACACCAGTGAAATGGCTCCCCCGGGAAGCTCTAAAACCCGGTTGTCCCGCTTGGAAAGATTTTCTGTCTGACAGGGTAGAAGATCATAAGTTTATTAAACCTACCACAGGGCATTCATCCCGTGCTGTATATACTCGTCTAAGAGTTCCGAAGGCAGGGGAACTAAGCTGTCTGTGGCAGATAGCAGGCTTTCACTGGATGGACTGAAAACTTGAAATCAACAGTTACTGTGTCTTTAACATTTTTGTCAGAACAAGAAAACACATGGTACAGCTTAGATGCTGGCATGATTACAGGTTACAAAAACACTAACTAGTTTCTTCTTTAAAGAAAGAGAAGAAGGACACACACACACACACACACACACACACACACACACACGGGGAGACAAAGACAGACAGACAGACAGAAAGAGATTATCCCCGTGCCTCATAGCTCTGTTGCTCTTTCTCTGGTGACAAACTTCTCCAGCTCACAGACAGCACATATCCTTGAGCGCTGACTGTCACTGAGGACATAATCTAGATTCACAGCCTTGATAATCCGAGGCTGGAATGATGGATTCAAGCCAGTGCATTAGCTTTCACTATGCAAAAATGTGTAACTCCATATCTCCAAAATTAACTGCATGTGTATGAGGAAACACAGGCCTGTTTGGGTAGTAATTGGAGCAGTGGGGGAGGAGGGTGCCTTCAGTTATTTGAGGAAGGCAACCTTACCATGGCTGTGGGATAGAGAAGCAGAGAAAAGCAGGGGAAGGCTCCACCTACTTCTATCTGTGCCCCGCCCCCCAAGACCCCAGCAATGAGCAGCAGGGCTCAGGTCTTTATCAGAGGGACAGAGCAGAGCAGGATTGTGTGCTTTGTGGATTCCCTTTGGGGTGTGAGATTGGCTTTTCCCCTTCCCTCCTCTCCAGGCTCTGTTGTTGTTGTTGTTGTTGTTGTTGTTGTTGTTGTTGTTGTTTGAGACAGGGTTTCCCTGTATAGCCCTGGCTGTCCTGGAACTCACTCTGTAGACCAGGCTGGCCTCGAACTCAGAAATCCACCTGCCTCTGCCTCCCAAGTGCTGGGATTAAAGGCGTGTGCCACCACCGCCCGGCATTCTCCAGGCTCTTCTTGTCCCACCATCTCCTGGCCACCGACCAGCTGACCAAGCAAGCCTTCTGCCCTTCCCCAACCTCACCAGGTCAGTCTCTCTAGTCTGTGGAGCCTCTCTTTCCAACTGGCTAAGCCCCCACTGCCCCACTCACTGGCTAAATGCTGCTGTTTCCTCCCAGGTCTCCCTCTCCCGGGGCTGCTTTACCTGCTCACGGGGAACCCAGCAGCGCTGCACCACTGCAGGCTTCTCATCACTATGGAAGCCTTGAAAAAAGTTTCTCTCTTCTCCCCCAGCTCGTAAGCATCTTCAAGATAAAGGCCAGGACTTGTCTGCTCACTTAGATTTCTCCAGGACTGGCACTGGGTGTTGTGCAGAGAAACTCAACAAGTACTAGTGGAATAAATGACCCCGAAGAAGCATCAGAGCTGTGAAAGCCAGTGTCCATGGGGGAGGGGAGGAGGAAGACCATGCTCTGTGTGTCTCGATGGCCTTGTCTTTCCATTTACGGAGATCAGACTTAAGATGCTGTGACCCCAGAGTTTCAAATTCTCAAGCAAACTTGTATCCCTGATATTGAAGCAGTTGCTACAAGAAAGCAAAATGCAAAGTAACAAAATTATCCATCCCCTTATACAGGTTTTTTTTTTTTTTTTTTCAGAAACTAGCAATAGGCTTCTCCAATTCTGGAGTCCAAAGGAGTCACAGCGATGTCTCTGTGATGGTCCCACTGCCTTTAATCTTCAATACCAATCTCTTTCAGTCTTATTAGTACATGAACCTGTTTCAGGCAACTCAAGCCTTGAGAAGAATCAAGAAAGAACCAGGCTGTCAGTCAGAGATGGTGCCCATGGCAGTGGTGGGCTAGTGTCTGCTCTTCCCAGTCAGAGGGACCGGAAGGAACTGACATCATCTTTTCCACTGTGTTATGCAATGCGCCATAGTTTTGCTTCTTCCCAGCCTTCTTCACACCCCCATGACCCCTCTCTCAAAGAATTCATCACTGAAAATGGCCATGCCGTGCACCATGCACAAATGTCCAGCAAGGTAAGAGTTAATGCCCTCAATTTATTCTTCTCTCCAGGCTGGTTTAACCAAAGTGTCATGGTAGCCTGGGTTATAAATTACTTGTAACGTGTTGGGATGGCTGATGTATCAGTGTTATCTTCTGATTTATAGAATGAAGCAGAAACATCTACCATGTTATCACAGAGGGGAACACACACATAAGACAGAATAAAAACATCGCCCGCTGCATTGTCCAGGAAGTAGGGCCCTTACTTTCACAGGAAAGACAAACCAGGCTTCTGGGGTCTGACAGGAAGCAGGGCATGTTCAACATCATTTCCACATTTGGGCCAAAACAGCCAAAGTCTCCTCATTTTACAATGCTGCTGATCTATTGATAACAAACAGAAGGCTTGTGCTACAGAGGAAGGCACCCCCTGGGATGGGATGCCAGGGCATGGGTCTCAGGAGACAGAGGTGTGATTCCTTGTTTCAAATGAAGACAGCAGCGCGTCTGAAGCTCGGAGCAGAGATAATGTTTGAGAGAGAGCAGAGCTGAGTCCCAGGGTGCTGGGCCAGTGTTAGCCCTAGAGTGTTTATCTACTGCCTGTCTCTAGGGGCCAGACAGGAGATTAAAGCTGCGATTGCAGAAGACATGCACCCTGAGCAGCCTTAGGAAGCTTTTCTGTGGATCTTTTCCTACACATTCCCAAAATCCACCAACCCCATGAAAACAGACAAGCCTAAAGAAAAACAAACAAACAAACAAACAAACAAACACCGAAATGGCCAACTGGGTTTGCCTTCTGCAAAAACTTACGGACAAGGGGGCAGGAATACTGCATCAAGTGTGTGCTTACTTTGCAAAAATCCCAGTCCTCAGCCTGAAGTCAGTAGTCTCGTGCACAGCTCTCTACTACCTTCACGGCCAGGTTTTAAAGCCCTTTGAAATAGTGCTACAGTCGTGGAGGTAAAAGGAGGCACATCACAGACAAACTATAGACAACAAAGATTCCATCTGGGAGGGGGGGTTTTGCTTGCTTTTAACCCCCACACACACACACACACACACACACACACACACACCGGCACCTCAAAGGCCTCTGTTTGAGACTCTCACCAAGTTTGCACAAAAGCAATGGAGTCACTTGAATGGAAGGGTCAGGTTGCAAGCTGTGTGCTTTGGAAGTCACAAGGCCTGTCCAGACCACCCAGCTCTTGAGAAAGAGGGAGCTACCTCAGATTCAGACAAGATAAGAGAGTGTCCTCCTGTGTGACCCGGCCCAGAAAGACAGCCTTTCTAGGGAGTGACTTGATCCCCTGGAAAGGAGGAGATGTGTGCTGTGATATGGTGACACTTGTCTGACTCAATACACAAGTGATCCTGGTCTTTGTGAGAGTAAAATTCAGAAGATACAATTAAGATTTGTCAAGGAAAGCGCTGAAATAAATCTTCATGCCTACCCCACAAACAGATTTCATACTTCCTGTCTGCATCTGGAAGTCAGAGGCAGTTAATGTTAGAACAGTAATACCCAGACTTGGGGCTGTGTGTGCAGCTTGTAAGTAGGGTTGGCTTTTGACCCCAGTGCGAAAGAGAAAGGAGGAAGCTCAGTGGACCTACCTCCTTTTATTAACGAGGGAAGGAGGTTTGGGGCACTCAGGTGGCTAGTCTAAGGCTCAAACTGGACACGTGGTGAGGACAGGGACTCTTGGATTGCTTTGGAGCAAGCGCTATGTCTGGCCTGAGGAGAGAACAGGAAAGGGGCCTTGATAAACACAGCCTGCTTACTTTCCGCTGCAAACATTGAATGCCATAAAACACGGGGATGGGGTGGGAGGCTTGCTAGCCTTCGTGTGTTGTCACATGAGGACTTCAGCATGAAGCGCCATTTCATGTTCAGTCACTGGGAGTTGGCCTAAGACAAACTCAGTTTCTAGGAGTCAACTCCAGCACTCCTCCAAGAAATCCAGCTTCCTTCAGCCTAGTTCACTCCAGCGTCACAGCATCCCCAGAGGGCGGAGAGCACCCCCAGAAAGAAGGCTTCCAAGACCAGCCTCGCTGTGAGGCGACAGGCAGGCTGTGCAGCCCAACACCTAACAATGTGGTATCCCATGACCTGCACACAGGTCACTTCGCTCATGGCAACCGAGAGGTGGACCAAGGGGGAAAGAGGTGAGAAGTCTGGTTAGACAGCCCTGCTTTGACACTCAAGAATGCATGTTTATGTTGCACCCGAGGCGTGTGCAGCATCAGCTTAAGCTCAGGCTTAGTACTTGGACAAGAAGTTTGATATAAACCAAGTGCCTGACAAGAGCGTAACTGCCGGGAACAGTGTGCAGAATGCTGAGTCAGGTGCTGTGTCACCTACATCAGATTGGCCTGAGGAGACACCTGGTCCCATATTGGGTCTAAAAACCTTTGATGGTAAGAGCTAAAAATCTGACTTCTCACCAAGTTTCAAAGGAGTCAGCCTGTCTCTCTCTGTCTCTTGGTCTCTCGGTCTCTCGGTCTCTTGGTCTCTCTCTCTCTCTCTCTCTCTCTCTCTCTCTCTATCTCTATCTCTATCTCTATCTCTCTTTCTCTCCCACCCTCCCCCGTCTCCTCCTAAGGCAGTCTTGCTATGCTCCCCAAGCTAGCCTTGAACTTGTGATCCTCCTGCAGACAGGTGACCCAACTAACCTACATTAAGTTTTGAGGATCCAGAATGAAGAGTAAGAGGTTGTCTAAAATTATACAAAAGGCACTTTATCAAGTGGACAGGCACACAGAGATGCTAACAGGAAACTTCTCAAGCTTCGGAAGATCCAGGAAGGTCGTGATTTTCCAGAGCAGAAGCTCGAGGAGCAGCTGGGTCTCTCCTCGGGTCTGTCTGCAGCCTGAAAAGGTCCCTCTCTCCAGCAACATCGCCACCCACAAGCACTAACTAGGCCTTGAGATGCTCTAAGCTTTGTAGCCGTCCTTCACTCATCCACACTGAATGCCAGAGTCAACAAAACAAAACAGAACCCAGAAACTAAAACTAAATGACGTGAGAGTGATTTCTGTGACCCGGACGGAAACTTCCCCAAAATTATTCCTGCAGCCCTGAAGTCTCTGGACCACAGCTCAGCCTAAACACCAAGCCAGCGCACCTTAGGACAACGACTCTGCCTTTCGTCACTGCACACCAAGGCTCCCACTTTAAAACAGCAGATCCGAATGTAATTAGGCCGTGCAAAGGTTCCCAGAGACCACCCATGCTCTAGATCTTTAGACCCTGAGGATATTATCTGTCCTGTTAATTTTGCATCTTCTCTTTTGGCCATTTCCTTTAGCTGAGAGAAAATGAATACTCTAACTTCAGGGAAATTTTCACTGTAATCGGTTACTTCCTTGCCCCTGCGGGTGGAATCAGAAGTTGCAAGTTGCGTGGCGGTGGGGAGGCCAGTTCCACCCCACCCCCACCCTCCCACCCCCGGCATTTGGTTAGAACAGGCAAGCGCCCGCCTTCTGAGTTAACAGATTTAAAGTTTTTCAAGCTGCCAGGCAGCCTTCGCTCACAGCTGCTCAGAGCTGCCCACCTCTCAGGCACTCTGCAGACAGAACCTCCACAGCCCAGAGAGCGAACAGTCATGGGAAGCAGGTACTTACAGGTAGGGGTTTTCTTCCCAAGCCAAGGCTGGCCACCTTCGGAAGTGGAGGGCTGGACGCTAACCTCTTTAATCAGGCTTAAATAGTTGTCAGAGGAAGAGGAAGCAAAAAACATCCCATCCAAGGAGGAGAGCTGAGATTCCAGTCGTCCAAGTCAGCCGAGTTTAGACGTTGTTTGTCCTAAAAATCCATTCACCCGCACAAACAAATAGGTAGAGAATTGGAGTTCCCAAACACAGTGCGGGTCTCCTCCAATGCCGCTGCTGTAGCTCTGAAAACTTAACTTCCCTAGTGCCAAGTTTCTGGACTCCCCCGAGAAGGAGGCGTGTTGAGGAAGGCGTGGCAAGGATGCCTGCAACTGTTTGCAGGGAGCCCGACCTCCCTGGCGGGGAGCCTCAGCTCCCAGCCCTTCTGCTGGTTGGTCAACGGGGACAAAACTGAGCCTTTGTTAATAGCTCGGTGCTTCTCTTCCCAGCCTCCTTCCTCACTATTAGCACTGGCTGAGCTGAAGCAGTGTCTCCCGACAGCAACACACACAAGCACACACACACACACACACACACACACACACACACACACACAGCCAGGGATTCACTCTGACACCCGTGCACAAAGGCTCGCGCTGCACGAACACACTCACAGACTCTTCAGACACACCTTTCCTGAGCCCTTTCTCCTGGAAGCAGTTCCGGTGCTAAAAGGTCCTTATTCAAATTCAGAGGTCACACTCAGCTTTGAGAAGGGGTGGGGGAGGAGACTGGCCCTTTGAACTTTTGTTGTAGTATTTAAAGGAAAGGATGCAAGAGTGGATCTAGACTCGAGGAGTCTAACTTGTAATAAAAACCACTTAGTTCTTCCTTATGAAGTATTTCATCTGACTGCCAGCTCAGGTCTACACCCAGAGGTACCCTCTCTGATGGTACAATGATCCTTTGGGCTAGTTACTTAACAACTATTTAAGAAGCCTGCTTCTATGTATTTTATTCCCAGCAGAAGGAAAAGCAGTCCACATTCTGACTGAACTTCTCATTGAGAAGCTGGAGCAGGACCTCACTGTGGGAAACAAGCCTGTGGAGACTTGTTGAAAAACCTAGCCCCAAGCAAAGGGGAGTGCAAACCCAAAAGACACAAAGACCACAAGAGGTGGTTTGAGGGTGGAGGTGGGGGAGACAAGAGAGGGTGTGGGAGGGAGTGAACACAAGGCACAGGGTACACATGTTCCACAAGGTAATCAGGAACCGCACTGTTTATCAGGATGAAATAGATCTGTCCAGTTCCTCATGGATGTTCTGACAACATTACCAGGCTTCCCGATTTGGGAAGCAGGGTGGAGAAGAAGGAGGAAACTACAAGAGCAGAAAAGTCATTTTAAAATGATGCAAAAGAAAAGAGAGAAACAATTCTACTGTTTTTAAAACCATACTACATAGAAACTTCCTAATACAGGTCCACAGCACACTTAGCAGAGAGTCACTGGGGTTCTTCAGGAAGCCCTGGCTTCCCCTGCAGTGCTGTGCTGTGCGCATGGGGGTAAGACTGGGGGGTAAACAGCTCTTTATAAGAAGAGTGCTGTAAACAGTCACGAGTACAATGCAAAAGCAAATACAAGGTAATAAACATAAACAAATACAATATAAAATACAAATACACAGTAACCAACATAAACACAACACAAAATACAAAAACAAAAACAAGGTAATAAACATAAGCAAACGCAATTTAAAATACAAGTACAAGGTAATAAACACAAATACAAAATACAAAAACAAGTACAAGGGAACAAACCTGAACAAATGCAAGCACAGAAACAAAGTAGCACACGTGCTCGCTGCAAGGCTGCTGCGGTGATGGAGAAGGGGTGTGGTGAGATAACTCTGCCTTCAAATGGAATTGGAAAACTTGCAGGTCGTGAAGATCTCACCACCAAGGAAATGACAGGTTTAGGTGCTAATAGTTGAGATGTAGAATCTACTTGCGGAAAAAAAAAAATTCTATCCTGTGTGTGCTTGCCTGAATGTGCTTTTCCTAACCCTGGGGCCAAACAGGACTTGTGGATTAGCCTAGACACAGATACTTCAGAAAATGTCCATAGGGATAGCAAAAAAAACAAGCATAGATTGCAACATCCATCAAAGTACCTTTAGTAAAGGCAGTCCTTGCAAAACTAATTATACAAGTCAGGCTTGCTGTTGCCTAGAACAGACAGTAGAGATGGTTAAAACATCCTGGAATCTGAAGTACTATTTGTTGGTCCTGAGACCTATGACGTCATATAGGCGACACTAATGCGGCCCTGCAGGTTTATTCCTGTTACCAAGGCAACGGCCACCATGTACCCAGAATTCAATAGGCCCACCTAGCCTACCTGTAATTTGAATAATAATGCCTATAAGAAGGAGCAGCTGCCCTTTCTCTTTCTCTTTCTTTCTGCGCATCGCCCCCAGCCTTCCCCTCACCCCGCTCCCCTTTGTATCCCCATTTAAATAAACCCGCGTGGAGTACTTGGTCTGGTCTAACTGCTTCAGCCCACACCTCCCGGCTCCACCGCGAGCGCCGCGCATTGTGCCTGCCGCCTGCGGATCCCAGCTTCGCGGACCAGGCGGCTCGGGGCCGCGGTTCACTTCGCGGACCAGGCGGCTTGGGGCCGCGGTTCACTCCGGCCGCCGGCCGCCCGCACGGGAAAAACCAACACTATTTATCTAACTAATTCTCTTATATCATCCACAAAAGAATAGGGGCCTGCAGAAATGGAAGTATCATCTATCATAATCAGTTGGTATTCTTTGAACAAGTTAAAATGCAAAACCCAGATGTTTACTAAAACGGCCAAAGAAACGGCAGCGTTCCTCTGAAAGATGGCTTGCTAACTTAATGTCAGAACAAACACACTTTATTTCTACCTGTGGGTAGGAGAATGTAAACTGTCCCTTACAGGAGAGTGGCACGTCAGTGGTACGGGATAGCAGGACAGCTCTGCTGTGCCACACTCAGCACGATGAGGTGTTATCCTAGATGTTTAAGGTCCCCAGGTCAGGCCCTTCCAGGACTCCTGACTCCAACACTCGAAAGAATTTTAGGACTAGCCAGTTTATGAAGCAAGAGTTTTCTGCTGAAAATATTTTAATTTAGGGTGAGCAGGTATTCTAGTTTGCTTTCTATTGCAACCTGGGGGTGGGGATGGGAAAGGTTTATTTCATCTCAGAGCTTGCAGTCTGTCCGTCATGAAGGAAAGTCAGGGCAGGGACCTGGAGGCAGGATCTGCAGCAGAAGTCAAGGAGGATGGCTGCCTTCTGACTTACCCTTGGCTCATGTTCAGCCGCCATTCTTCCCCCTCCCCAACACCACCTGCCCTGATGTGTTGCCGTCAACAGTGAGCTGGGTCCTCCCCACCAATCATTAATGGAGGAAATGCCACGGAGACTAGCCTACAAGCCAGACGAGGCAATCTGGTGGAGGCATTTTCCCCGTTGAGGTTCCGTTTCCCAGACAATTCTAGCTTGAGTCAAATTGACAAAGCACCAAACGTTGCAACTAATCTGTTGTCAACTTGATATCCAAACTCATCGCCATTTACTAATAGCCTTTTCTTTCCAGTTTGTTCATAAGATCTTACACTAATATTACTATAAAACATACATTTTTAAAGTCCCACAGTCTTTAAATTTCTAAAGTCTAATTATTGTTGATACTGCTTGCCTAGATACACAGGCGACTTGTGTGAGACAGACATAAATGAATACGGTAGCAAGCCCTTCTGATTTGTGTATGTGATGGGGGGGCTGCTAAGCTGGCCTCAGAGGGTCAATAGGGACACACTGCAGGCCTATCTTCCTCCATCAACTACCTTGGAGCCTCAGACTACTATGTTTCTGTCAGCTTAGATTCACAGACAAGAGCCTAGCAGAGCTGTCCTCTGAGAGGCTCCCCCCCAGCAGCTGAACAAAACAGATGCAAAGACCCACGGCCCACATTAGCGCTCAGGAAGTCCTGTGGCTGAGTTGAGGGAAGGATTGAGGAAGCCAGAGGGGACAGGGACTCTACAAGAAGACCAACAGAGTCAACTAGCCTGGACCCTTGGGCGTTCCCAGAGACTGACCCACCAACCAAAGAGCATGCAAGGGCTGGACCAAGATCCCCTGCACACATGAAACAGATGTGCAGCTTGGTCTTCATGCAGGTCCCCCAACAACTGGAGCAGGGGCTCACCCTGTTACCTGCTTGTAGAGCCTGTTCCCCTTACTGGGCTGTCTTGTCTTGCCTCAGGGGGAGAGGATGTACCTAGTTCTGCAATGACTTGAGGCGCCAGGGTGGGTTGGTCCCCAGGGAGGGACCTCCCCCTTCTCAGACATGAAGGGGAGGCGGTGGAGAGATCATGTGATGTGGAGGGGGGGGGAGACTGGTAATAGAGGGGTGCTGCTATCGTGATGCAAAGTTAGTTAGTTAGTTAGTTAGTTAGTTAGTTAGTTAATTAACTAATACAATGTCTCTTTAAAAATCCCAAGTCTGTTAGGGTTCTGTCTAATACTTTCTTTCTCCAAGAAGAAAGAACCAGGTCACAATGAGAAACCAAATCCAACTCAAACTCCAGCAATGTAAATAACTCAGTGTCCAACTTCTCAGACTAACAATTTCCTGGGCTCCAAAGAGCTTGGGCAGCTCCACCCACCTCCACCCACTGTGGAGCTGGGCTCCACCCATCGTGTACAGTGTGTTTTTAAGTGGCAGGCCCCACTCCAAAGCTGCTACTATCCTTGAAGGTCACCCCACAGTGCTAACACCTCCAACAGGCTGCGGTCTACACTGCAACTGAGGCGGTACCTTCACCAATGGCCTCTCCTGGGCTTTCTCTGGGGACTCTGACCCTGCCGCCTGGTACCAAGTCTCAGCGGTTCTCCATGAACTCTTTGGTCCTCCAGCTTTCATTCTACCAGAACAGGCGCCACGTGGGAAAGTCTTCATAGCATCGAATTGAGCTGCCGGCTTGAGGTGCTGCCTTGACCCCTTCTAGACCACAGCTCTGTGCGCTGACCTCAAGAACCCCACGTGTCAAATGCTTGGTGGCCAGCGCATGGCACTCCTGGCAGGCACTGGAACCTTTCAGGGAGGATACTGTTGTGATCATACAAAGAGAGAAAGGTTTAGAGAATATGTATACGGCGGTGTGGGGGAAGGGGGTGCCCCAGCGAGCCCATGCCAAGGCATCCCTTCCCCGGAGGGACCAGACACACACACCGGCATAGTATAGAATAGAGTTTATTCAGGGCATGGGATGGGAGTTGAAGGGGCAGTGGAGGCAGAGAAAGGCAGAGAGATGGAGAGAGTGGAGAAGTAGAGGTCAGCCATGACCACGTGGAGAGAGGGGGAGGGGAGGAGAGCCCAAGAGGGGCAAGAGAGAGGCTGAGAGAGATGAGAGTAAGAGGGAGTAAGAGAGAGAGGAGGGGCCGAGCATCCCATTCTATAGTGGGCCAGGCCTAACTGGCTGTTGCCAGGTAATGGTGGGGAGGGGCATACCGGGCTGTTGCCAGGTAATTGTGGGGTGGAGCTTAGACAGAACCCTAACAGATGCTAATAGGAGGATGTTAGGAGCGGGTGCTCTCAAAGAGGATGCTTTCTCTTTCTTCTTCGGGCCCCACCACTCTGCCATCCCAGCCTAAAATGAAGGGAGACCAACAGTTGCTGAGACCAGGAGCCTCTTCCGTTAAGCTGCTTGTCCCGGGTGTCTTGTCACCAGCAGACTGTTGACACATTGATAATGAAGGGACACACAACAGAAATCAACAGCTCTTCGTCTGAAAGCCAACAACACCTAGAAAACCATCGACCAACATAAACTCAAAGGAGCATCGAAGTTTGTATACCTTATGATGAAGAAGATATTGCCACAATAGCTACAGTTCAACACAGGCTAGAAGAACCTAAAGGCGTAAGAATAACAGGGGCCGAAGGGAATCAAGAAAAAAATTAATCTTTTGTCACTTCTCAAATAAGTGAGAGTTTATGTAAAATACTCAAACATCACTGATTGACCGAATAAAGTATTTCAGCAAATTTATTAGCTATCAGATCAACGTGTAAAAGCCCATGGTACTAATATACTCCCATGACTACTAACTCCTAGAGATGTAACACTAAATATTAATGTTTTACATCAGTGGTTCTCAACCTTGTTAATGCTGTGACTCTTCAATACAGTTCGTCAATTACTCCGTTGCTACTTCCTAACTGGAATTTTGCTACTGTTATGAATTGTAATGCCAATATCTGATATTCGGGATATCTGATACATGACCCTGTGACAGGGTTGTTCCGACCCCAAAGGTTGAGAACCACTGCTTTATATGGTAGCATTTTTAAGGAAACAAGAAATTATGGAATTGATGCTGGCAGGGAAAATAGCAAAGAAAATGGATAGCAGAGCTCAGACGACTCTCACACATATGGGCCAGCAAAACTGCAGGGTAAACAGGCCGTGCTTTTCCCATTAGTGATTAACTTGAACATAGCTTAAAATGCTAGCATTGAGCCGATTCTACTTAGAAATATAAAATCCCCCTTAGGAACCGGTTTTAATCTCCATCTCTACAGGAAAATGTACCAAAGGCAACATGAAGTGTTCGATTTGAAGGTGCCTTTTGTTCAAACCATGCTCGTGTGGCGTGGAAGCGGTATGTCTCCCCAGTGCTTCCAACCAGGAGCTGTGCTATGTTTCCCAGTGTACCTTAGCATACCTCCAAAGTGGGGGCTCTACTTACTAGCTATTGGTGTTTTTAAATGGTTCGTTGTTGTTATTATTGTTGTTAGGGTTTTGTTGTTGTTTTGGTTTGGGTTTTTTTTGTTTTGTTTTGTTTTGTTTTGTTTTTTGGTTTTTCGAGACAGGGTTTCTCTGTGTAGTTCCGGCTGTCCTGGAACTCACTCTGTAGACCAGGCTGGCCTCGAACTCAGAAATCCACCTGCCTCTGCCTCCCAAGTGCTGGGATTAAAGGCATGCGCCACCACCGCCCAGCTGTTGTTTTGTTTTTAATCTAAGACATGAATGGCACAAGTCTATTGACTAAGCCACGGACTTATCTGAAAAAAAGAAAGAAAGAAATGAGGCTGAAGACAGACATTGGCTGTGCCTTCCAAGAACCCGAATGTGCTGGCCACCCCCACACTGAATGAGCTAGTCCCCTCCCTGGGGGTGGATGGCCTTTAAGCCAGAGATTGCCGATAGGTGAAGCAGGAGGGATGACTGAGACCAGTGCCTGCTCTCAAGAATCTTATACATCAGGGAAGAACTTAGGTGAGACTGCAGAGCAGGTTGGGAAGGGGCAGGAGCTGTCGGTGAAAAAGGACCTGGTTCAGGGATCTGATACCCTGCCCTCCTCTGGCCTCCATGGTCAACTGCACTCACAAGCACTTGCCTGCACACAAACATTTACACACACATACACAACTTTAAAATGAAAAATAAATCCTTAATTAAAAAACTACCCACCAGACCCCAAAACAGATACCCAATAAATGGACCAAATGGACCAAATAAAGGGTCAGACAGGACCCAGAGGCTGAAGTGCAAATGGCTAATAAACATATTTAAAATGTTAACCTCATTAACCTGCAGAAAAATGTAAATTAAAACTCCATGGAGGCCGGGCATGGTGGCGCAAGCCTGTAATCCCAGCACTTGGGAGGCAGAGGCAGGTGGATTTCTGAGTTCGAGGCCAGCCTGGTCTACAGAGTGAGTTCCAGGACAGCCAGGACTACACAGAGAAACCCTGTCTCGAAAAACCAAAAAAAAAAAAAAAAAAAAAAAAAAAAAAACTCCATGGAGGTTCCTTTTTCACCCCAGCCAGACTAGCAGACATCAAGGAAACAATTAAGGACAATCGCTGATGAGAACACAAAAGGGGACACTCTCACTGCTGGTGGGAATGTTAAGTAGCCCAGCCTATATGGAAATCAGTATGGAGATCCTACACAAAAACTAACAATAGATCTCCCGCGTGCCCCAGCTGGGCCACTCCTGGGTATGAACCCCCCAGACTCCAGTCAGCATGTCCACAGAGACCTGCCTGTCAATGTTTACTGTGGCACTGTTCACAAAAGCCATTATGGAACCAACCCAAGTGCTCAACAACTAGATAGAAATAGATAGAGATAGGTATATAAATTGTGGCATATATATATATATATATATATATATATATATATTGGAATATATGTAATTAAATATTAGAATATATACATAATGGAATCTTTCAGACATAGAGAAGAATGAAGATATATATTTGTAGGAAAATGGATGCAACTGGAGACAATCACATTAAGGGTGTATTATGTCAGACACAGAATGTCAAACACCACGTGTTTCTCTCACTTGTGAATCCTAAATTTTATACATACATCAACATTTTGGGGTTCTTCATCTTATTTATAAATAATCTAGAAATGCATGCACTGTGAATACAATTTTATTTGGTTTGAGAGAACAGAGCAGGCAAGATGTCATTTTGGGCATCCAGGAGGAGAAAGGGAGTTAAGCAGAAAAGAGAAAGCCATGTCTTTTTTTGTTTATTGTCCAAGAAATCCAGAAAGCCCAGCAGTTGGTAAGCAGTCACTGGTGGAAGTTGGGTGGTCTAGAAAAAAGGGTGAGAAAGCCCAGAGTGTCGGAGAAAGCAAGCTTAGAATTTGGTCGGCATCCAAAAAGTAAAACAGAACTAAAAAGAAAGAAAAAATAACATCTTTCTCTAATTCAGAAGTGCTGGGCTCCGCAGTGCTTGTGCTGGCTAATCCCATGTCAGCCTGACGCACAAACCAGAGTTATCTGAAAGGAAGAAACTTCAATTGAGAAAACGCCTCCATAGGGCCAGGATGCAGGCAAGCCTGGAGGGCATATTTTTTTTAAATTTATGATTGATGGGGGAGGGCCCAGGGCTAGTGGTCCTGCGTTCTCTAAGAAAGCAGGCTAAGCAAGCCATGGAGAGCAAGCCAGTAAGCAGCACTCCTCCATGGCCTCTGCATCATCTCCTGCCTTAGAAACCTGCTTGGCTTGAGTTCCTGTCTTGACTTCTTTCAATGATGAATACCAACATTTTCTTCCCCAACTATCTTTTTGGTCATGGTGTTTCACTGCAGCAATAGAGACCCTAACGAAGAGATACCACATGATGAAAGTTCTACAGGAGTCTGGCGGTTGTGATGGGGTCAGTCTGGAAACAAAGGAGTACATTATCTCATTAAAGGGATGATTCATCCGCCCATAGACATAACATGTTGTTAGATTAATCAGCCTTCCTGAGGGTGGTGGTCTTTACTAGGTGATTGCCAGACCCAGTTTGATTAACTCTTAAGGGACGAGACAATAATATGCAATGCTCTATTTGGAACAGATCATAATGACTATTTGACCAGAAAGTCCAAGAGAGAACAAAGCTAATGTTTACTTTTTTTTTAGTATTAGAAGAGACTGGGAGGTACTGCCTAAAGCTTCAGTGGGATCTATGGCTACTGTAGCATTCACCTCTCAATAACTGAGACCCTCAAATTATTTGGGAACCACATCAAGGATCAGAGCCTCCAAAATTCTGTCATTTCTGATCCTTAGCCAGAGGAGCAGGGCTTCTGGCCAAGGACAAAAGTTGAGGCCCTTATTCCAAAATTTCTTACTTAGTTTCTATCTCTTGCCTTCATCAAGAGTGAAAGTCTCTGAGGAACAAGGGGAAACTAGTGGAAATTAGTGTATAAAACAGTGGACCTGATTTTTGTTCTTGAAAATGCCTGAGTTTCCTCAGACCCTACTTCCTCATGTGGATCACTGTGCTGGAGCACAAAGTCTGGGGTTCCCAGGCTTCTGGGCTGTTGGCCTTTCTGCTGGGGTTGGAATTCCAGCTACACTACAAGCATTCAGCTTGACAAATTGCTTCGCTGTTCCCTTAGCTGAACAATGGGATTAATCACAGACTCTATCCATATGTTATTGTGAAGAGACATGTAGCAGAATATCAGGGATGGTATGCTCAAAGTAGATCCCACACTTGCAAGAAAATGGTCTTATGTAACCTTGAGTGATAACATCATAGTGTGTGCACAGGCAGCATAGGAAGAACATAGACTCCTAAGCAGCCAAAACACTAGAAGGAGAGCATCCAGAGATGACTTTCCAAAGGACACAATTGTCGACTCATTCAGAAGGAAGGAACAGGAAGAGGCGGATAGAGAGAGGAAGACAGATTATTTAACCAGTAGTGTCTGCAGAGTCAAAACAATTGATGCCTGCGTTTGCCCCGAGCAGAAAACTGCTAAGAGGTCTGTGTCACTGAAGCAGAAAGCAGAAGGACAGAGTCAACATTTAGACTTTGGAGAATATTAGCTACTGGTCTATTGTTGTAAGGAAACACCCTGAGCAAGGCTACTTACAGAAGAGAGAGCTGTTTGGGCTCGTGATTCCAGAGGGATGAGAAACTGTCGTGGGATTGTGGCCTCAGGCATGGCAGCAGGAACAGCTGAGAGTTCACATCTCAAACCACAATCGGGAAGAAAGAGTGTGAACTGGGCGGGCCAAGAGGGTTTTGAAAGCGGAACAACAGCCCCACACACACACACACACATATCGCCAGCAAAGCCACACCTTCTAAACCCAAACACAGCCACCAATTAGGAACCAAGTATCAAACATCTGAGCCTCTGGAGGACATGTTATTATTGTTGTTGTTGTTGTTGTTGTTGTTGTTATTATTATTATTATTATTATTATTATTATTATCTGTGAGTACACTGTAGCTGTCCAGAAGAGGGTGTCAGATCTCATTACGGAATAGTTGTGAGTCACCATGTGATTGCTGGGATTTGAACTCAGGACCTTCGGAAGAGCAGTCAGCGCTCTTAACCACTGAGCCATCCCTCCAGCTCCATGGAGGACATTCTTATTCAAACTACAACATGGATAGTCTGTAGTCTTTGCCCTCTTGGCATAAGGAAACCACTAGAGTCTATAAGCCAAAGATAGTTCTTCATTGTGTAGACCTCAGCCTCGAGTAAGACTCATGCCCTGGTTCACGATGATTTCGATGGGATGCAGCAGGTTCTGTATTCTGCAGCAGTCAGTGTGACTGCACTCAACCATCCTTATACACCAGGCCGTGCTAATTCTTAGGGCATGCTCTGCTGCTCTGCTCTCTCAGCCCCGACACTCCCTCTAACAGTCCAACTCAGTCTCCCACAATGCACAGTGGCCAGGCTTCTTCCGGCATCTCATGGAGCCTGCTCTTTTCCAAGTAGCTTGATCTTTTCTTTTGGGAGTTTTATGGTCAGATTAATGACAAACAACTCAGCATTTTCTTAGCACCCAATTTCCTCCTCTAACAGATACTGTCACTGAAAAATGATAGAGATCTCCTGACACCTTCTGTTTCTCTTATTCTGGTGCCTCCAGGGCATTTGAGCAGGTGTTGGTGACAGGCTCTCCGGATGCCTGGGCAGTGCGCTGACACCTCACTATCTAGTCATGACTCAGTCATTGGCAAGGAAGGGACCGGAAGCCCCTTTTGAATTCTTGGACCTGGACCCAGCAGGACTTTGAGCTACATATCACCATCAGCTGCTTAGTCTGAAATATTCTGTGGGCCCTTCTTCACCTCAGCTATCATTACCCATGGGGTTAGGAGGGATCTAGAAGACAGGAATGGATCCAAGAAACTTCATCTCCCTAAAATTTCAAGACAAAACTTAACTTTACAGGGTTTTCTTTCTATGCCACATTAGAACACTATCACTCTAGGGTGTTTTGTTTTGTTTTGTTTTGTTTTGTTTTGTTTTGTTTTTATGCCCACTGCCATGGTGTGCAGAATAAAGATTTGTTTCTGGTGTAGCCCATGTTTTTCTGTCAAACTGATATTTCCCTCAATTTCTGTCACAGTGTCTTTGAACAAATGAGAATTTGTCCTGTGTTTTTATAATCTTAAATAGCCAAGAATCTAAGTTTAATTCCTCACTATTGTTAGTAGAATAGCAAATGTTTTGTTAAGTCTTGGTTCTTACAATGGCCCTGACTTAGGGTTTGATTTATATACTTACATATATATTTTGAGACAGCATCCCAAGCTAGCTTCAAACATTCCATCTTACTATCATACCCTCCCAACTACTGAGATTAGAGGCATCTGTCACCACGCCTGGCCTTTCACTTGGCATTTTAGATGTTCGAGCCACAGCATCCACTGAGCAGTGCTGTTGATTCAGTGCACCTGTATGACCTGTTCCAGGAGGGCACTTGCTTAAATTGCTTGCTACAAATGGTATGTGTAGCATTGCTTATTGCAAATAGTATGCATAACATAGATTACTGCAAATAGTGTACACAACGCTGCTTGTTGCAAATAGCACACATAAAGTTTTCCATTTCTGTTTCAATTTCCAGTGCCATTTCATTAACCTTGGCTTGTTTGATCTTTATAAAACACTCTCGTTATTAATTTTGCTGCAAACATAAAAGTCGATAACATACCTGTATTTCTACAGGGTGCTGCCTCTGAGACCTATTTTACACTGCATTTTGAATTTTAGGGGCCATCAGCAATGAACTGGTCATATGGGTCTTCTTCATTTTAAAGGAGAGAAATTCAAATCCCAGAAATATACTCATATTCTCAGAAATGGTGATGACAGAATTGAAATATAAATTCTGGCTCTTTCATTGAAGCAGGATTCCACGAAGCTGATATTTCTGGAATGTACCTTTACAATATGTTTCTAGTTCCCCTGTGGTAGCACAAGGGAAGGAGCTGTCCAACCTGGGCATTCCCATCTGGAGAGATGTCAAGGAGCCTTCTCCCGATGCAAGCCCACTACTGCACTAACCTGCCGAGCCACAGGGCAACCATGGATCTATCAGGATCTCTGAGATTGATTCTAATGTCTGGGTCTATCTTCAACATAAAATATTACTGGCTCATAACTGAGAAACTTAAAAAGATCAAATGGTTCTAGCAGGGTAACCACACATGGCAGCAAAACCAGCACAGATCAGAGGGCCTGGGGTTGAGGGGAAACTTCGGCATTTGCAGACTGTGTCTCAGTCTCTCGACATCTCAATTCCCAGGCATGTACAGCGCTGCTATTCCTTTGTACGTCTCCAGGACTTGACGTGAGTTGCAAATAGAACAATATGACTACACAGTCTTTTGGAACCTCTGAAATGAGGACCAACTGCTATAGGCTTGGTCAATTTGTGTAAGGTATGCTGCAGAATAAACACATTATAGACACAACCTATCAACAGCAGTCATGTTCTTAGAGGAGACATAGGACATCTGGAATTCTAAGGAGCAGCATTTCCTACCTGCCTTCCATTTTGATATGCAATGTGAACAAGGCAAAGCATGCTAATCACCAGTGCAGAGAACGGTGCATTTCCACACTCCTCCGTCCTCCATGACCACCATCTAGGCCAAGATCAAGGACATTCCCAGAAACCCAGAAAGCTCCCTCCTGCCCCTGTCTGGTTGATACCCGCAGGTGTGAGCCATACATGGTTGTTTTTGGTTTTTTTTTTTCACAAACGAATAGTTTCTTATTGCTGTGTGGAATATCACTGTATGGACATTCAACGGTTTATTATGCATTTTCTGTTGATGGAGCTTTGAGTTGCCCTAGTTTGTAGCCATGGAAAATAAGCTTATTATGAACATTTTTTTTTAAGCTTTGTGTACTAATTTCTCCTAGGTGTATTTTTGAGACTAAAACAGCTTGGTCCTAAGCTAGTTAATAGTTTTTAGCTTCAAGTTCTTTAAAGAGGATTAAAACACGTCTAAGTTCGACCCCGCTTAGCCTGCACACTGGTTACAGCGTCACACGCTCAGGGTTCTCCAAGGCCATCCAAAGGGTCACGAGGACAACGTTGTTTTCATTTTAAAACTAAGACATTCCCGCCCTTGTTCCCATTCTCTCAGGAGTATAGAATGTGACTTTCCAGAGTCTACGTGTCATTTGATACCATGAGAGATTGAAAGCAGAAGCAGATGTGAAGATCCAGCTGTTTCTAATTAAGTCAAACATTAAAGAGATTGGCAGAAATGTAAAAACGCCACTTTTAATAGTTTTGTTCAAAACATCGCTGTTTGTTAAAAAAAAAAATTTATATTTACAAGCAGTCGAAGTGTTGCCCCTTTGAAATCAATACATGTGGTAATGATTGATTTGTTTTTCTAAGATAGCAACACAACGTGACACAACTGAATAAACAAAGCCCTTCAGGGTCCTGGACAATTGTTTGGTATAGAGAGCAGCACTGGGGTCAATGGGCTTGAGGACAAGGTCTGAGAAAGAATTCTACAGCGCGCTCATGTCAGCCGCTCCTGGGTCAGCAGCAGTCTGTCTTCAGTGGTCACTGTAAGGAGAGATGGAATAAAAACAGCACGTGTGCGGAGACCAAGAGGCTTGAAGTTGGGGGTATTACTTTCCCTCAGGCAACACTGAGCATATATTTATTGTATTTCACACATGATGACCTAGTGCATGATTTCATATTTGTATTAATGAATTTACTGAATTCAAAACTCTAAGGTAGCCAGAAAGGGCATTCTTTTTCTAGTATTTACAAATAAGAAAACCGACCTAGAAAAGTCGAGTGGCCACTGCTCTGTGGCCACAGAGCTAGCTGGCTGCACTGTGACAGGACGTAGATCTTTGTGTGTCTCTTTCTAGTGTTCTCTCTGTGTAGCAAAAGGGAGGAGTATCATGTAAAGATCCCCTGCATGGGGTTTGGAGTTAAATATTTCATAAACATCAACTGATGTTCTTCTGATAGCATTTTTTTCTCAGATCCTCCTCTCTCCAAAACCTGTTTTCACCAAACCTGAATGTACCTTAAGGGATGGTTATTCTGGAAGCATTTTATACTCTAAGATGGAAAAACCAAATACCCAGGGGCTGGTGTGAAGGCTTGGAGGGTCAAAGTACTGACCTGGCCATGTGAATCTGGTTACCAGAACCCAGGTAACAGTGGAAGGAGAGATACACCACCACAAAAATACAATTTACCCACGTAAAAGTATCCAAGGGAGAGTCAGGAAAAGTCAGGCATACCCAAGTGACTAGGAAGACAATGTTTTCTCCAGGGAGAGTCACAGAATATGCGTCCCCATGGTTAGGCACTCCTCAGAGAAGACTCCCACCTAATTATCTCAGCACCAGCCGTGTGTGCTCTTGGCCTGTCTGTGGATTTCTAGTATGATTCCTAGAAAGCTGCAGGTTTACAGCCAGGAGACGGGAAAGGTCTGAAGCATCCGCAAATGATGTTGGAATCTTGTTTCTCTGTTGTCGGTGGAGCTTTAACAGGACATCAGCATGTGTCCCTTTTTTTCGTTTTCAAGGCCCTCAACTTTTCCCGGCTTTCTATCCTGCCTCAGCCTGGCCACCACAACCATCAGTTTGGCTCTGTGGTCCCCAGATCCTTGGGACATACGCCATCTTTGAAAATGTAACCGTCTATGCTCCTAGAACTACACCATGCTAACCCACTCCTGAATGGTTGTGGAGTGAGGGGAAGGAACGAGTTTCCAGAAGGGTTCGTGACACTCCACATCACGTCTTCAGGGTAGCAGAGATGCCACTGAGTCGTCCTCTTCATTATAAAGAAGTCACCAAGCAAGGCCTGGTGCCCTAAGCTTATAAACCCAATATTTAAGAAACGGAGAGAGATTGTTACAAAGTTGAGACCAAGCTGGACTGTTCAGTGAGTTCCAGAATAGCCTGGACTTCAGAGTGAGACCTTGTCTCAAGAAAACAGAAAAGACTGGCCTCTAAAGGCATGCAGGTGTGACTGCTGTGACACACCTTCATCAGAATGTGCCAGAGAGGCTATGGCGCTCTGTGTTCTGACCTATGAACTTTGGGATGACCTACAGTCCCTGAAAAACAGACAAGACTGAGGTAACCACCACTCTGTTGCCAGGGAGCCCGGAAAGGGAGCTAACCTGGCACAACACCAGCCCGAGACTGCACAGACACAGACAGGCTCCTAGGATGGGGAGCAAACCAGATACCAGAAGAACCTGACCTGGGACTATGCCCCATCCTCAGAGGGAGCCTGAGATAGACAACCTTTGCCTACTCAGGTAGGCAAGGAGCAAGCCCAAGATGACTGACTCCCAGACTGGTATCATAGGGCCAGGACAGGGAGTTAGCCTGAGATAACAACCAGTCTGGTGCCACACAGGCCCAAAAGGGACAGACCCTGCCCAAGATGATCCCTGCTTGACGCCATATTGCACAAGCAGAGCCTAGCACTCCTTCAACCACTCCCGAGATGACTCCAGGCACTCAAAAACCCCAGATGCCACTAAGAAAGGCAAATAAATGATGGGGAAATGGAAGAGAAAGAGAAACAGAAGAATATGGGCACACAGAGGAGAGGCAGAACTGGAGACTCAGAGGTCGTGAGGAACAGCCTCATGTGAGTAGCTGGAATACCACCTGGGACCGTGGTAAGAGGCTGGCCTGTGCTACCACTAGGGGCCACATCGGTTCATAGCCCTGCAGCAGGGGTCTGTTACCACCAAAGGCCAGGTGGATGTCCCTGGTCTGGGCTGCCTCCCTAGGATATGTTGATGGCCGAGGGCTGTGCAGAACTGCCCCCCCCTCACCTGGGCATTGTCAGAGAGCTGTCCCCGGGGGACATACGAGTGGGAGAGCTGACACTGATGCTAGTCAGCTGTAGTACTCAGGAGAGGGGCCTGCACACTGTGGGACTTGCAGGTGAGCCAGCCCTGAAGATATGGCCATAGGAGAGCCAGCTCTCCCCAGGGCATAAGTGTGGGAGAGCGACCCTGCCTCTTGTCCCCTGGGAAGTGATGCTGCCCTCCCCAGCTCCCTTCTCCCTCACCATCTATGGCAAGCAGGGTCATGACAACTGGCATGTCCCTCACCAGTTACAGCACTCAGGAGAGCAGCCCCTGAGCCTCACCTGGGCATCAGGGTAGAGCTGGCCCTGGTTGTGGTGGGAGGAGGGTTGTTGGTTAGTCAGCCAGCAATCGTGTGAGCGAGGGAAAACAGGTGGTTTGACCAGAGTAGATACCTCTCAAGTCCACATTCAGGGCTTTGAATTGGCCTACCCCAACATCTACCCCAACATCTACCCCAACAATGAACTGGAATGCACTAAGAAGCCTGTCCTACAGATCCAAAAAACGATAGGATCTCCATGACACAGGGCAACAACGGGGTATCTGAGAGGAGTCCCAGTGAGGTTCCGGTATTGATAAAGTAGCAGAAGCCAGAGGCCAGTGCCAGACCAAAGAGTCACTGCGGTGAACATTTGCAAGCAAAAATGTGTGGTCACTGTGGAACACACTGTGACACACTACAGATGCCACAGGATTTTTGTTCACACTACAGGTACCACAGGAGGTTGTGTGGGTGGAAGGTGGATATGAGGGGAGGGGGAGGGAAGGGATGGGATTGGGGTGCATGATATGAAATTCACAAAGAACCAATAGAAAGTTGAAAAGAAAAGAAAAACGAAGGGGAAAAAAGGACGAGAGGGAGAGAGAAAGAAAGAAAGAAGTTATCAGTGTCAATGAATGTTGAATGTTCCCCTGTTTGTAAAACAAAACTTGAGAAATAAGGGAAAAGGTACTATCAGGGGTTGGAATGTCTTTTTCCTTAAGCCATGCCTGATCTCTGGCCTAGGAATCAATGCAAATGACACAGGGTCTCCCATTCCATATTTGAAATTGTGGGTTATTTACTGGTGTGCATAAATACTGATTAAATGGCGAGTGCTTTAAAATCAGGCTTAATTTCACTGTAACATAAATCTTAGCTGGATAAACATTGCAGACGTTTACGGGCAGAGTCTGCCCCACAGGCTCCCGCTTCCGGAGTGTGTTTTGGGGGGAGTGTAGCATCTGCTCTCTATCAAGACAGAGAGTATTTTACAGCGACTGCTTCCTGAACAGACAAATAGACACCCCTCCCCCTTCAAAAGGAACTTTTTTTTTTTCAATAACTATTCTTTGAAACTTTACATCACTAGAACTTTTACAACTACTGATCCAGCTTTACACTGCAGAGCTAGTGCTGGGGGAGATGGCTCTCCAGTACGACGCCTGTAAACTGCACTACTGATCGCCTGCGTGGTTGGCGTGCTAGACAGCTGCCCAATCCAGGGAGAGTTGACTTAAAGAAACTTGAAACTGCCGCATCTTTCCAAACATCTAACTTCTGGTTTGCAGCAGAAACGATGCGCTTGTTGCTTCAGAATCTAAGCAATGACCCTTCCACCTCAATCTCAGCTCCAGCTCTGACTGGCAGGATCCGCTCTGTGGGGGCCTCTAGGCAGGTGCAGGAAAGAAGTCAGGCGTCCGGCACGCATTCACAGGGCAGGCAGACCTTCCCTTCTGTTCCCCTGGAAGCTGCAGTCACTGAGGTCACGGATTCTAGTCACAAGACAATGGACAACCTCTCAGGAAACTGACTTTCTGAACATGGACAACAGTCTCCCAATTCACATGAAGGGACACCATGTGTAACCAGACACACACCAGTTTGTTTATCACACAATTGTTGCTTTGGGAAATATTGTTAGTTGCGATGATCAATTTAAAACTCATATTTCTTACACGCGTTTAGTATATCAAGTTTCGTGTGCACTAAAAAAGATAAACTGAGCCACAGGAAGATTTCTTCTTAAGAGATTGCGTGAGCAAACGGTGATTCATCAATCAGGCAAGTTCCAGGGAAGACACACGAGAGGCGGAGGGGAGACGGGAGAAGGACGGAACGCAAGCGTCTGATGACGGGGTACACTTTGTGGCCGAGGCTGGCACTGGGAAGACCTCGTGACACACTAGTGCTCGCTGCCTGCTGCTTCCCGGCCTAACTTGAATTCTGCTTTTCTTTGCTTTAGGATTTTATGAAGTTCTTCTACCCGGGATCTGTTTAATTTCTGAAAGCCATAGTCTTCAGAAGAGTGGGGGTGACAGTTACACTGTTGGTGTGGGAAGATAACAGACACATCCTGTCGTGAGAGATAAGAGCAAACCAGAACCCCTCAGGGGAGACCCTTGACTCTGGCACTACAGATTTCTTAAACTGTCTGCATCTCTGGTCTATCAAAATCACTTCAAGGACCCCGTCTTATACCGATATAAAGAGGGGCAAAAATGTATAAACAATTTTACATATAGTGTTACTATGATGTAATATGACAAACATTATGAGAGGAATCCAATTACCTTCTGTTTGTTAAGATAAAACTCACATGTGGTACCACTTACTGGTCCAAAAACTGAAGCTGGCTAAATCATAGGCCCTAGATAAGAACAAGCTTTATATTTCTGCTAAATGGACCTAGTGATAAATTACATGCCCCATGTTCTCATTTTAATACCCGTAGATTAGTGCATTTTCAATTTTCATCAGAAAGCTTCATTTTACAGTAGATGGAAATTAATAGAGATACCAACAACCTTTCAATGTGCCGAGAATAAGAGATGCTTTAAATGGGTCATCTTACTCCTTCCCCTCAGGGCTCAGGGATCATGGAGGAAGAAGGAGCAGACATATTATAAAAGACTGAGGTAGTGGAGGACTACTATATCAAAACAGTATTTGCTCGGCATGACAGGGCCATTTCTCTCATGAACTCACAGCAACTGTGACTTCAGACACAATCCCAAGCCAGCCAAATCAACAGCATGGATGTGGAGGGCCTCACCTGAGGGGCTATTGGCAACTGATGGTTGTTGAGTAGGGACAGTCAGTTTTCTTGATGGATGTGGCCCCTTAGAGGTTTTCCATGCTCCAGCAGATGGTCTACACTCACGCACACATAGGCAATACTAAGTGAACTAGTAAAGGAAGATAGAAGAGCGAGGGGGGAGGGGATATGCGGTTGTGCTGGATAATTTTATGTCAAGTTAACACAAGCTAAAATCATCTGAGAGAAATGAACATGGATTAAGAAAATCCCTCCATGCGATCAAGTTTTAGGCAAGCCTGTACAGCATTTTTTGAATCAGTGATTGGTGGGGGAGGGTCCAGCCCATTGTGGGTGGGGCCATCCCTAGGCTGTTGGTCTTGGGTTCCATAAGAAAACAGACTGAGCAAGCCATGGGGAACAAGCCAGTAAGCAGCATCCTCCATACCTCCAGGTTCCTGTCCTGACTTCCTTCACTGATGAACAGCAATGTGGAAATGTAAGCCAAATAAACTCTTTCCTCCCCAGATTTCTTTGGGTATGGTGTTTCATTGCAGCTATAGCAAACCTAAGACAGAGTAGATTTGATCAAAATACATTGTATGCATGTATTGCATACATATATGATGGTCTCAAACAATAAAAATTAAATAATATGTTTTTAAAAAATAATTTGTGGCAATGATAGATATTAATATATTTATATTATGGTTTAATATATCAATGCTATTGATATTATCAGCAAAGACCTATATTATGTAGAACAGATATTAAAATTAATGTCTATATTTATATTAATATATTTATGTTGAAATCCATTAACATACTAACCAACTATTAACATGTTTTTATTAATATCAGTGTTAATGGGGGATGTCAATTAAATCACCCCTTCTGTACAGAGCTCTGTACTAATCCTTTTTAAAAGATTATTTCCTCTAGTCTTTATAACAATACTATGAGTAATGTTATTCCTTTTTTAAAACTATAGAAACTGTTTTGAAATAGCTTCCTGTAGAAAACTGGCATGAACACCACAAATGACTCCAGTATCCCCCACACTTTATCGGTTTCCATCCATCCTACTGATCCTCTATATCTGGAGAGCCCTAATACTGGTTGCCATTCTCCCTAAGTGTGACCTCACTGTTTTCAGTGAAGATGTTCTTGGTTTTATCTTCCCCGATGCTGATGGAGGTTGGGGAGTCTTGTGGAAGACAGAATTGAGTAAGCCAGTGGGGTTAGGTACACCCCAGGGAGACCTGCAGAGTCAATGAACTTGGGCGCGTGGGGACCAGAGACTGAACCATCAACCAGGGAGCACGCAGGGCTGGCCCCAGGGCCCCTGCATGCCTGTGGCAGATGTACAGCTTGCTTTCATGTGGGTCACCTGACAATTGGAGCGGGGGAGAGACTGTCCCTTACTCTATTGCCTGCCGTTGGATCCCCTTCCCCTCACTGGACTGTCAGTGGGAGAGAATGTGCTTAGTCCTGCTCTGACTAGATACCCCAGGGTAGCATGGTACCCAACGGGGACTTCCCCTTCTCTGAGGAGATGGAGAGAGGCATTTGTAGAAGTGAGACTGGGAGGAGAGAAGAGAGGGTAGGCTGTGGTTGGGATGCAAAGTGAATAAATAATTAAAAAAGAAGATGTGTGTACCTATTCACATATTTGTATGCAGATCCATCCATGTATATAATGTACATGTATGTTTTATCTATCTGCTTATGTAGTATGAATGGGTATACACAGAATGTGCATAGTGGTATTGATATTTACTCCAGTGTCTCCAAATGCAGCCCAACTCCAAACCAAAATGTCCCTCTTGGCTTTTGCCTTCTCCACATCTTTGTTGGTTTAAGTTTTGTGGAACTAATAAAAATTCTATCACGATACCAAACGTCAAAACTTGCCAGAAGAATAAACTCAGCGAAGCATCATTCATTTTGATACTTTCCATATTGAGAGAATTAATGATGCGAGCCCATGTGCCATGGCTTATGATGTTTGAATATTTCCAATATTTCATACTTGTGGATAACACCACAATGAATAGCCTCATGCACATATGTCTTCTCGCTGCTGAGAAACTTCTTGCAGCGGGTTATTGTTTAAACTATGAACACATCTGTAGTGTGTCTAGGCATCTCCCGATTCCATCTGTACAGTACGCCTCTTTATGCTTTCATTAGCAATGTGGAGCCAGCGTGTCACTCCTCTGCCTCTCCGGGAAAGCGTGTTCCCAAGCTTTTGAATTGCTTATTTACATTATTAAGTATTTATTTGCATTTTCCTTATAAACAAAATTGAACAATTCTGTATGCCCAGTGGCCATTTTCTTTTGCTTTTTTACCCAATGTTTTCAATCAGGGTTGACCGTGCTTCTCTAACATATGGGCAACAGACGTTAAAGCAGGGTAAGCGGGGTTGTTCTTGTAGGGATGCCCTGGGACTGAGAAAGCACCCGGCCTGTGTAAAGGAGAACCGCACACACAGAAAACGACGGTTGCCGTCTTGAATCATTACATAAGTACGCCTCTTCAAACTTCCCATCTCGGGCCTCATAGTTTACACTGATAACTAATAGGAAAGATAAAATTTGGAGAGAGAGACAGAGACAGACAAAGAAAAGCCAGATGCTCCTTAAGTCACAACTTTCAACAGTCTGCCAGTACGAGCCGCACCTTGAACGTAAGATCCGCCAAGCATGCCAGTACTGGCTGCCAGAGGCTGGCGGAGTTTGCTATATTTGTATTTATTTTAAGTGAAAAAGGTAAAAAACAAAGGAGAAAAGACTGAAAAGGTGGCAGTTAAAACGACTTGACTCTGTGTGCTGAAATCAGGCACAGTTTGCAGCACAGACACCTCAGCAAGCAACTAGACTAAAATTGAGAAGACAAGCGCGAGGGGCAGGGAGGAGCTAAGAAAACAAATTGTCCTCGGCGTCAAAGGTGCAGCGGAGGTGGGGTGATCCATCAGCACAGCAAAGGGCCAAGAGGACTCAGCAGTCTCGCCCCTAGAAACCCTGACGCGTGGCGCTATCTGTGGGGTAAGCTGTCAACTAAGCCCTTCTGCTGGGAGGTGGCTCTCAGTTAACATCATGGGAAAGATCAGAGAAAATAGGTATCCTGGCCCACCTTACAACGTTAAATCAGAATCTCAGGGTGGTAATCGAAAATCCTGTCGAAGACCACAGCAATGAAAGTCTAGACAAGGTAGAAGGGAGGCTCTTGGGGCTATTTTTGGACTTTCTTTCAAAGATGACAGAGAACAGAGCAGGTCTGCCCAGTAGTGCTTTCCGAGATTCTATCGCTGTCCTCTCATCTCCACCACCAGAGCTTCTGTGCAGTAAATGCTTTTCTGTCTCCCAGATCCTACGCTCTTTATATCCTATGATCTTTATATATTTTGTGTTCCTTCTCTTGATACATTTTATTCTTCAAAGCACACGTGCAAGGTATGCATTATCTACCTAAGGTTCAGAGCAATTAAAATATGCATCCAAGTTGATACGTGGCGTATTTTGCACTCCATTCACAATGTTGATTGTCCACATGTGGTAGCTTCCTCAGTTGCACCTACTCTATAAATAGTAATTCCACTCCCAGCTCTACAACCAAGAGAATTGAGCACATATGCAGCCACAGAAAAGATGTGTGCACAAACAGCCCTACGAGTGCTCCTCATTATAGCCCTAATAGAAACTGAACAGACCCCACCATCAGGAGGAAGGGCAAGCCAGTTGCAGTAGAGTTGTACAGTACAATGCTACACCGACACACAAAATACAGGCTTTTAAACTGATACACTAAGACTTAAAAGCATTTCACTGAACCAAAGCAGGCAGACAAGAAATGAATATACTGAATGACTCCATCCATACCAATTTTAAAATACGATACCAGTTTACACTGATTCAACTTGGCATGCTGATTGTGTGTGGAAGGTGAGCATTTGGCCACACAGGTAGATAGCATAGAAAAACATATTGTTATACTTTTGAGACCTGTGCATCTTATCATATGTAAATGAGATCTCAATTAAATATTGTAATTAAAAAATAAATTCAAAGCAGTTAACCCACAGCCACAAAACTAGTGGTCAACTGAGAATAAGATTAGGTTTGTCTGAGATAAAAGCATATGATTCCTATGATTTATAATGAAGGCCATTTCCTCTAAATATGTATTAATTGTCCTGATTCAATTATCACAATTACTCAACATAGCTGAAAACAACCTTCGGAGGATTATTAAGTACATCATGGTATGTACACATAATGAAATGTAATTTGGCCTCTAGATAGTAATCATGAAGCTTTTAAAGCAATAAAACTAAATGTTTATGATACAATAGAAGTGAAATAAAGCACAATATTACATTGTACCTATCTAAGTGATTATAATTATGAAACCATTAGAAATATAAGTACATAAGGACTCACAGGACCATTAAAAACTTCTAATTTGTCATAATCAGGAGAGAGTAGATGACATTTTGTATGTGTTACAATTTTGTCTTAGTGAATTAGAAAGGACTTAAGAAATATGAAATCTTCAAAATCATCCCAAGTAATACTCCAGTGAGATGGGTCAAGCTGGGTTCATCTAGCACCCATTCTTCTTACAGCATCCAGACACAGCATCCAGACACAGCATCCAGACACAGCATCCAGACACAGCATCCACACACAGCATCCAGATACAGCATCCACACACAGCATCCAGATACAGCATCCAGACACAGCATCCAGACACAGCATCCAGACACAGCATCCAGACACAGCATCCAGACACAACATCCAGATACAGCATCCAGACACGGCATCCAGACACAACATCCAGATACAGCATCCAGACACAGCATCCAGACACAACATCCAGATACAGCATCCAGACACAACATCCAGATACAACATCCAGATACAGCATCCACACACAGCATCCAGACACAGCATCCAGACACAGCATCCAGATACAGCATCCACACACAGCATCCAGATACAGCATCCACACACAGCATCCAGATACAGCATCCAGACACAGCATCCAGACACAGCATCCAGACACAGCATCCAGACACAGCATCCAGACACAACATCCAGATACAGCATCCAGACACGGCATCCAGACACAACATCCAGATACAGCATCCAGACACAGCATCCAGACACAACATCCAGATACAGCATCCAGACACAACATCCAGATACAGCATCCAGATACAGCATCCAGACACAGCATCCAGACACAGCATCCAGACACAGCATCCAGACACAACATCCAGATACAGCATCCAGACACAACATCCAGACACAGCATCCAGACACAACATCCAGATACAGCATCCAGACACAACATCCAGATACAGCATCCAGATACAGCATCCAGACACAGCATCCAGACACAACATCCAGATACAGCATCCAGATACAGCATCCAGATACAGCATCCACACACAGCATCCAGATACAGCATCCAGACATGGGATCCAGACACAGCATCCAGACACAGCATCCAGACACAGCATCCAGACACAGCATCCAGATACAGCATCCAGACACAGCATCCAGATACAGCATCCAGATACAGCATCCAGAAACACCATCCAGACACAACATCCAGACACAACATCCAGATACACCATCCAGATACAGCATCCACACACAGCATCCAGATACAGCATCCAGACACAGCATCCAGACACAGCATCCAGATACAGCATCCAGATACAGCATCCAGATACAGCATCCAGATACAGCATCCACACACAGCATCCAGATACAGCATCCAGACACAGCATCCACACACAGCATCCACACACAGCATCCACACACAGCATCCAGATACAGCATCCAGACACAGCATCCACACACAGCATCCAGATACAGCATCCACACACAGCATCCACACACAGCATCCACACACAGCATCCACACACAGCATCCACACACAGCATCCAGACACAGCATCCAGACACAGCATCCAGACACAGCATCCAGAAGCAGCATCCAGACACAGCATCCAGATACAGCATCCAGATACAGCATCCAGATACAGCATCCACACACAGCATCCAGACACAGCATCCAGACACAGCATCCAGACACAGCATCCAGACACAGCATCCAGACACAGCATCCAGATACAGCATCCACACACAGCATCCAGATACAGCATCCAGACACAGCATCCAGACACAGCATCCAGACACAGCATCCAGACACAGCATCCAGACACAACATCCAGATACAGCATCCAGACACGGCATCCAGACACAACATCCAGATACAGCATCCAGACACAGCATCCAGACACATCATCCAGATACAGCATCCAGACACATCATCCAGATACAGCATCCAGATACAGCATCCAGACACAGCATCCAGACACAGCATCCAGACACAGCATCCAGACACAACATCCAGATACAGCATCCAGACACAACATCCAGACACAGCATCCAGACACAACATCCAGATACAGCATCCAGACACAACATCCAGATACAGCATCCAGATACAGCATCCAGACACAGCATCCAGACACAACATCCAGATACAGCATCCAGATACAGCATCCAGATACAGCATCCACACACAGCATCCAGATACAGCATCCAGACATGGGATCCAGACACAGCATCCAGACACAGCATCCAGACACAGCATCCAGACACAGCATCCAGATACAGCATCCAGACACAGCATCCAGATACAGCATCCAGATACAGCATCCAGAAACACCATCCAGACACAACATCCAGACACAACATCCAGATACACCATCCAGATACAGCATCCACACACAGCATCCAGATACAGCATCCAGACACAGCATCCAGACACAGCATCCAGATACAGCATCCAGATACAGCATCCAGATACAGCATCCAGATACAGCATCCACACACAGCATCCAGATACAGCATCCAGACACAGCATCCACACACAGCATCCACACACAGCATCCACACACAGCATCCAGATACAGCATCCAGACACAGCATCCACACACAGCATCCAGATACAGCATCCACACACAGCATCCACACACAGCATCCACACACAGCATCCACACACAGCATCCACACACAGCATCCAGACACAGCATCCAGACACAGCATCCAGACACAGCATCCAGAAGCAGCATCCAGACACAGCATCCAGATACAGCATCCAGATACAGCATCCAGATACAGCATCCACACACAGCATCCAGATACAGCATCCAGACACAGCATCCAGACACAGCATCCACACACAGCATCCAGATACAGCATCCACACACAGCATCCAGATACAGCATCCAGACACAGCATCCAGACACAGCATCCACACACAGCATCCAGACACAGCATCCAGACACAGCATCCAGATACAGCATCCAGATACAGCATCCAGATACAGCATCCAGATACAGCATCCACACACAGCATCCAGATACAGCATCCAGACACAGCATCCACACACAGCATCCACACACAGCATCCACACACAGCATCCACACACAGCATCCAGCATCCAGACACAGCATCCAGACACAGCATCCAGACACAGCATCCAGACACAGCATCCAGATACAGCATCCAGACACAGCATCCAGACACAGCATCCACACACAGCATCCAGATACAGCATCCACACACAGTATCCAGACACAGCATCCAGATACAATATCCAGACACAGCATCCAGACACAGCATCCACACACAGCATCCACACACAGCATCCACACACAGCATCCACACACAGCATCCACACACAGCATCCACACACAGCATCCAGATACAGCATCCAGATACAGCATCCAGACACAACATCCAGACACAGCATCCACACACAGTATCCACACACAGCATCCAGATACAGCATCCAGACACAGCATCCAGACACAGCATCCAGACACACCATCCAGACACAGCATCCACACACAGCATCCACACACAGCATCCACACACAGCATCCAGATATAGCATCCAGACACAGCATCCAGACACAGCATCCAGAAGCAGCATCCAGATACAGCATCCAGACACAGCATCCAGACACAGCATCCAGATACAGCATCCAGACACAGCATCCACACACAGCATCCAGACACAGCATCCACACACAGCATCCACACACAGCATCCACACACAGCATCCAGATATAGCATCCAGACACAGCATCCAGACACAGCATCTAGAAGCAGCATCCAGATACAGCATCCAGACACAGCATCCAGACACACCATCCAGACACAGCATCCACACACAGCATCCACACACAGCATCCACACACAGCATCCACACACAGCATCCAGACACAGCATCCAGATACAGCATCCAGACACAGCATCCAGATACAGCATCCAGATACAGCATCCACACACAGCATCCAGATACAGCATCCAGACACAGCATCCAGACACAGCATCCACACACAGCATCCAGATACAGCATCCACACACAGTATCCAGACACAGCATCCAGATACAATATCCAGACACAGCATCCAGACACAGCATCCAGACACAGCATCCACACACAGCATCCACACACAGCATCCACACACAGCATCCACACACAGCATCCACACACAGCATCCAGATACAGCATCCAGATACAGCATCCAGACACAACATCCAGACACAGCATCCAGACACAACATCCAGACACAGCATCCAGACACAGCATCCAGATACAGCATCCAGATACAGCATCCAGACATGGGATCCAGATACAGCATCCACACACAGCATCCAGATACAGCATCCAGACACAGCATCCAGACACAGCATCCACACACAGCATCCAGATACAGCATCCACACACAGTATCCAGACACAGCATCCAGATACAATATCCAGACACAGCATCCAGACACAGCATCCAGACACAGCATCCACACACAGCATCCACACACAGCATCCACACACAGCATCCAGACACAGCATCCAGACACAGCATCCAGACACAGCATCCAGATACAGCATCCAGACACAGCATCCAGACACAGCATCCAGACACAGCATCCAGACACAGCATCCAGACACAGCATCCAGACACAGCATCCAGATACAGCATCCAGATACAGCATCCAGACACAGCATCCAGATACAGCATCCAGATACAGCATCCACACACAGCATCCAGATACAGCATCCAGACACAGCATCCAGACACAGCATCCAGACACAGCATCCAGACACAGCATCCAGACACAGCATCCAGACACAGCATCCAGACACAGCATCCACACACAGCATCCAGATACAGCATCCAGACACAGCATCCAGACACAGCATCCACACACAGCATCCACACACAGCATCCAGATACAGCATCCAGACACAGCATCCAGACACAGCATCCAGACACAGCATCCAGACACAGCATCCACACACAGCATCCACACACAGCATCCACACACAGCATCCAGATATAGCATCCAGACACAGCATCCAGACACAGCATCCAGACACAGCATCCAGAAGCAGCATCCAGACACAGCATCCAGATACAGCATCCAGATACAGCATCCAGACACAACATCCAGACACAGCATCCAGACACAGCATCCAGACACAGCATCCAGACACAGCATCCAGATACAGCATCCAGACACAGCATCCAGATACAGCATCCAGACACAGCATCCAGACACAGCATCCAGACACACCATCCAGACACAGCATCCACACACAGCATCCACACACAGCATCCACACACAGCATCCAGATATAGCATCCAGACACAGCATCCAGACACAGCATCCAGACACAGAATCCAGAAGCAGCATCCAGATACAGCATCCAGATACAGCATCCAGAAGCAGCATCCAGAAGCAGCATCCAGACACAGCATCCAGACACAGCATCCAGATACAGCATCCAGACACAGCATCCAGACACAGCATCCAGACACAGCATCCAGACACAGCATCCACACACAGCATCCAGACACAGCATCCACACACAGCATCCAGACACAGCATCCAGACACAGCATCCACACACAGCATCCACACACAGCATCCAGATACAGCATCCACACACAGCATCCAGATACAGCATCCAGACACAGCATCCACACACAGCATCCAGACACAGCATCCAGACACAGCATCCACACACAGCATCCACACACAGCATCCAGATACAGCATCCAGACACAGCATCCACACACAGCATCCAGACACAGCATCCACACACAGCATCCAGACACAGCATCCACACACAGCATCCACACACAGCATCCAGACACAGCATCCACACACAGCATCCAGACACAGCATCCACACACAGCATCCAGACACAGCATCCAGACACAACATCCAGACACAGCATCCAGACACAGCATCCACACACAGCATCCACACACAGCATCCACACACAGCATTCAGATACAGCATCCAGATACATGCGGGAGGCCAAGTAAGCTGCTCGCCTACAGTCCTACAACCTCAAGTGACTGAAGCACTTGGATGGGGTGAGTTTTAGAGTCGATTCTTTCTCATTTCTGCTAATAATAATAATAATAATAATAATAATAATAATACACATGATTATTTCAAAGTAATAAACAGTCAAATAGTTTAAAGTACCATTTCCAGTTATTAAAGACTCGATAAACACATGCATCTTAAATGATACCGGTGTAAGCCATTGTTTATTGTTTTGGACTGTGCTCTGTTACAGAGCAAGGTCAACGTTTTGGTATTGTATAATCTCAAGTATGTATTCACTTGTCAAGCAGAAATCCGATGTGCTCCTATTGTTAACTTGAAAACTATGTGCTAAATACAGCAATTGAATGGGCATTCCCCTTTCCTACTTTCCCAAATCGTAGAGAAATAAAGGAATACAGCTATAGAAAGACGACAGCAGTGAGTCTCAATTGAAGACCGTGTACATATGAGCTGGTGCAATAGAACATCTTTCGGCCATGAAAAGAAATCTAATACCACTAGGCACTATATAACACAAACAAAATTTGAAGAGAACTGAAAGAAAAGCAACCCTCAGAGATCATTGTCCTGGCTAGTTCATGTCACCTTGACCCAAGCTAGAGTCATCCAGAATGGGAGAAGAACGTCGGTTTAGAAGATGCCTCCCCACCAGATTGGCCTATGGGCAAGCCTATGGTACCTTTTCTTCATTGATGATTGACTTGGGATGGCCCAGCTCTCTTGTCAGTGCTACCCCTGGGCAGGTGGCTCTGGTATGAGAAGGTAGGTGAGCGAGCCTTGAGCAGCAAGCCAGTAAGAGGCACTCCCCCTCGGGTACCCATTCCTGCACGCCCCCAGGTCACTGCCTTGAACCCTCGCCCTGGCATCCCTGGAGATGGACTGTAAGTATAAGCTGACAAACTCTTTCTCAAGTTGCTTTTGGTTGTATTTTATCAGAGCGATAGGGACCCCTAACTAAGACAGTCGTGCTTTCTGAATCCACTTATAGGGAAACAGCCAGCGCAGGCAAATCCATAAAGAGACAACGCAGATGGTTGGTTTTTAGGAGCAAGATGCAGGTGGAAGAATATGAAAAATGAATGCTTGGAGTCCGGGAGTCCTGGTGATGGGGCGCGCAAAGGCCATGTCAAACTAAACAGGGGTGGCATGTATACATCATTGTTAATAGTAAAACAAACCAAAACCCGCATCACACTTTATAAGATTAATTTGCTATTATATAAATTTTATCCCAGCTTTTTACAGCCTATCAGCTGATGGGAGATAAACACATTTAGAAGAGGAAAACAAATGTACACAGGATAATTGACTTACCAGAACCAAGAGTGGAAACTTCCACGTGGGATGCTAGACATTTCTTCCTGGGGAGAATCAGCAGCCAAGGAAAACAGGACTGCCCACACAGTCAGTCGCTCCAGCCTAGGGCCTGCTGACGACCCTCAGAACAGAGCTGCTTCTCTGCCAGGGCAAGCACAACTGGAGTCCCCGAATGCTGAGACAGGGGGACATAACCACCTCTGTAATGAGTAGGAAGGAAGGCTAGATATACAAAGTATGGCGTCTGCGCAGATTTTCAAAAGGAAGGCTGGGGAACTGTACTTGAGAGTGAGACACGAAGAAAGCGAAACAACAGACAGATGCAGAAGACACAACCAGAGTCACTCCAACGAGCTGGACCTGCCTGGCCAGTCACATCCGGCCACGACAGCACAAGGCTAAATGATATCAAGGACAGCTGAACAGCAGCCAGTACAAACAGGCTTCCAGGTAGGAGCAAGCGATCATCCCCGGGCAGGACTGCCAATTCAGAAGGCTGGAAGCCAGCAAAGCCTTAAGCTGTGGTCAGTACTGCCCACTGAGTGATGTCCTTGGAACAGCGATCACCCTTTATGTAAAGAAATACTAGGACCCAATGTTGTTTCACCCCCCTTTGGGGTTAGAGGCGTATGCAGCAAGGTTTTAGGGCCTTTTTTTTTTTCATTAGTTTTGTTTTTTTTCATTAGGGAACTCCCACCCACCCACACATATTTTCTAAACACCCACAGAAAAATCCCCGAGAGCAAACACAATCTTCATGGGCTCCCCAGAGCCCTGCTCAGTTTCCGACACTTTCCTGTTCTTTGTTACTGACTCACAGATTTAAAAAAAAAAATCTGAGAATGTCATAGATATAGATAATGAAATATGATCGTATATGAATTCCATGTCCTCTCTCTCGATGTCCCCTCTATCAAGACCCATTCCAACCAATGTCATGCGTGTTCTTCCGTTTATAGCTTGCTGAGTCCAGTCAGCGCTGCCCATACGTACCTGTGGGGTGGGGCAGCTTGCACAGAGCACAGGAGACCTGTCGAGCGCTACATTCAAAGTCGACTTTTTAAAGCTTCCACCCATGAGAGAGATACAGCACTTGCCTTTAACCTGGATCTGGGTTCTTTCATTTAGCTTGTCCCTCACAGACGCCTAGCACTCTCTGGGACAATGGAGGCTAAGCATCAGGGAGGAAGGACATTCTCTGGCCAGTGTGAGGTTGCATGCTCTACGTCCTGCAGACAAAGCCTGTGGTGTTTTCAACAGTAGGATCTTACCACAGAGTTAGAGTGGGTAACCAAGGGTGGTGTTGACATCCTGTGTGGTTCTGGAGGCCTCTGGGCCTCTGAAGTGGCAGGGAGGTACCCAGGCATGGCACTTCAGTTTTCATTTAATAACCACGTATCCTGGGAGCGACAACGACCACCCGCTAGTAATCCTGAGTAATTCTATCCAAACTCTTTCCTTTTTACTTGTATTTTGAAATTAGTCTACTAAGTAGCAGGTTTCCATAAAGCTTTTCCCATGGATCCTAAGTGTTGGTCAACCCGCCTACTATCCCTCCTCTCTGACCCCCAATCCCATCCCTGCCTGCCTTGTCCTTTAACACCTGACATTCTTCCCTCTTCCATCTAATGCTTTCTAGTGTCTGTCAACTAACTTCAACTTGGGCTGTGATGTATTAGGCTTCCACGTGGCTCTTCATACACAGTCCTTTGGGTTGGCATGCCCTGCCCCTTTCTCCCTCTGATTTCTCCTATATCCCTACAGCCCTTTGGGTTTAACCTTTCTGACCCAGAATTCCACTTCACCACTTTCATTTTTCCTTTAATCTGCTGTCTCCTCTGCCTTAACATGCCTCCCAAAGGCCCGTTCTGGCCCCTTGCTTCCACTGGCCCCACGTTGTTTTTGCCACAGTGATAGATACATCCTGGTTTCTCAGAGAGGTCTAGCAGTACAGCTTAGAAACCCGCTCAGTTAAGCCAAGACACCCTACTTGATGACAGTCCTAACTACTCTCCGTGGAATGAACACGACAAACATCATCTACATATTTTAATAACTTTGTCCTGAAAAATAAGGTTGAGACAAAATTATAGAGCAGCAAGTATTGTCCCTGCAATAGAGATAAAAGTATTTCTCCCTAAAATCATTAACAATTGTGTATTTGACAAATATGAAGAAAAACAAATTTCACCTGCTCCATCTACTCATCCCTGAACAGAGTGAACTAACTTCGAGTCCAAGAGATAGTTTTCAAGTCACAAACCTCACACTTCATTTCTGATGGAGGCGATACCACAATTTGGCCGGCAACTATAATTTGATGTCAACATGTGATAAAGTCATTGAGGTCATTACTGGAAAAGGAATTACCAGGTGATACCAAGGATGTTTCACCAACAATGGAAGATGTGGACCCATCACAGTATACAAGGTTTCATTGTTTGTAGGGCCTCCAACTCTTCAAGCTGCTTTGCTCTTCAGTAAAAGGGAAACTATCTTTATAAATAAATAAATACCACACCAGCCAAACTCTGTGAAGAGAGGTGTCCACTGTCTTCTCCACCTTACCCAGTTGTATATAATAAAAGGAATTCAGGGCACCCAGGACTGAGTGCGCTTGAGAGAGTCTGGATGGATACTTTTCATTACAAAACAGCGTCTGTGCACTGTCTAAGTGAGTCAGAAAACACACAGAAAACAAAATGTGGGCTTGCCAGAAATCCCCACTTCCCCGCTCAGTATGGAAGCATGTTTGCATGTGCATATGCATGTCCATCCTCTTCCAGCAAGAATTTAACGCATCCGTGACATTTCTCCATCTGTACCAAGCAACTTTGTTTTAGTTCTTTTCACAACCTGCAAATATTTACTTCCATTCCCAACCTTGGGAGCTGTGAGAGCCACACCTACATCTTCTAGAACTTACTGTCCTGGAAGAAAATGTTTGTCTTTCTATGAAACACGCATAGAAGTTGGAGAGGTGAGAAGTATTGGAAATGCTGACTATCGAAGAAAGCGTTCGAAAAAAAATTGGGGAATTTGTAAGAATCATTACCATAGTAGCTACAGTATGGAGTTGAACAAATGGACCTTTAGTAAATGACTTTTTAAAATAGGTGGGGTCGGGGGGACTGGTTTAGCCATAAAGGAGAATGAAAGCCTGTCATTTACAGCAAAATTAATAGAACTGAAGAACATGTTAAATAAAATAATCCAGATGCCAATAGGCAAATACTTTCTGCTGGCTCTCTCTCTCTCTCCTTAGGAATGAAAGCTCTGCCAAGTCAATTCAAATGTAGAATAGTGGTTTCTAGAGGCTTGGGAGGGGTGAGGAGGGGACGGTTAATAAGGGAGGTGGGACAGTGGGTACTAAGTCACAGCAGAGGGACGAGCCAGGCTGGAAGGCTGGGGAGGCTGAGCCCTGATGTCACAGGACGGCAGCTCCATCGACAGGAACAGCAGTGAGAAGCAGGGGCCGGCAGGCAGTAGCAGAACCGTTTCCCCCAGACTTGTCTGTATCTGGGCTGACGCTAAAAGGCGCGGCCCCACTCTGATGGAGGGTCTCCCCTAAACCCTAGTTAAATGGTCCTAGAAGTGCCCTCCCAAATCCACGAAGAAGTACCTTTCATAGTTGAGTTCAGAGCCAATTAAACTGACACCAAAGCTTAACCGTCACAGAGCATGAAGTCCAGAGAAAAGAAGAGCTGTGGTCCAGGAGAAACAGTGTGACCGGCCAAGAAGAGGACTGTGGCTTCTGCCCAAACCTGCAGACCATCTTTCTGGATGTGGAACTGAGAAACACGTCAAATACCATGATCCCCGGTACTGGCTTTCCTGGACCAACGAAAAGGCTCAGGACACATAAGGAGAACAGACCCTTAATACTGACCACTAGATGTCTTCACTTCTGAGGGGTCTCTAGAATGATCCTCTTCCTTTTGTCTTGTTAAAGACAAACTGGAAAGCAATGCGGAGTTGCTAAGAGAACTCTAAACAGATCTAACTCTATGCACTGAGGGAACAGATCACTACAAAACAAAGAAACAATGTTCCGGAAAATCTGAGTGTCCCCTTCAGCAAAGCATAAACATCTAAACTCTCTACTGAGGGCCACGTGCAGAAAACCCTTCTTTGACTTTCGGGGAAAGGTCAGTAGAAAAGATTTTTATCTACCTTATCCGTGATGGAGTATAGTTTCCACTTCAAACCTTGCCGTTACTAATGAGGCTGGTACACGGGCTTACCCTGAAGGACAGCATTAGGCTTTCCTCTCTCCATGACTCAGTCACTGAAGACAGCATTGGGGTTTCCTTTCTCCATGACAGCCACTGAAGCCATCAACGTGGCAACGTTTACACACCCTTTTCTCCCCATATTGTCCAGGGAATTGCCATGGAAGGACCAAGTGGAGGGGCTCCTACGGGGAAAATGCAGCCACAAATGTGCATGCTGAGGAAGGAAGGAAGGAAGGGAGGGAGGGAGGGAGGGAGGGAGGGAGGGAGGGAGGGAGGAAGGAAGGAAGGAAGGGAGGGAGGAAGGAAGGAAGGAAGACTTGTCAGGGAATCCCACTGAAAATAAACAAGAAAGAGCTAACAAATCCATAACTCGTCCTTCCTGGTCTCCAAGCCTAGAGGAGTGGAGAGGAGGATGAAGTGACAGTCATTTTGACTCCAATACAGTATCTACCCAGCTTGGCACCCAGATTTGGGGCCTAGAGAGGTAACTCGTATCTCTTATAGAGAGGTGCCAGCCTACGAAAACCAAGTCCTAAGGAGAGTAATTTCTGTTTTTGTTTACATATGTTTAATACATTTCACATTCTTTGTTTATAAGAATCTTTGAACTTGGAGATCAGAGAGGAGTAACAGTCTTGTCATGCCTGGCAGAGTCAAACAAAAGCTCCAAGCATTGTAAAAAGTTCAAGCCCTGTGATCACCTTTTGAGAGGACTCCAGAATACTCTTTGATTCCGAGAAGGTATTATCTGCATTAGCGGACAGCTTCTTGATAACCAGAGCTAACACTACAGAGAGATGTTTACAGTTACACGGAGGTACAGGACAGTTAGAGCCACTAGAATAAATTTTAAAAGGACAAAGCATTACAACTTAGGAACTATTTTTATTGTTCCTGTGGCCAGACCCCTGAAACGATTTTTGTTTTTTTGTTTTTGTTTTTGTTTTGTTGGTGGTGGGAGACAGTAGCCCACAAGGTTTTTTTTATTTGTTTGAACAGCCCTGCTTTTGTCTCAAGTCAGGGGAGTGAGGAAGAAGCTGGCCATCTTGGAAATTTGCCACCTTTATTCCCTAGTCTGGCCCTGCTCTCAGTCTGCCGGCCTGCCAGGGAATCTGCCTAACTCCCAGTTGCTTAGTGATATATAATAAATGTGTACTGGTATGCATGCCTGCTGCAAAGAAACCTAAATTCCTCACTGAGATCATGGAAACAAATGTTTGTGTTTTGCTGGGCGATCTGCTTTCTACTAGTGGGAAGGATAATGTGTGGAAATGGAAATGCTTTCATCCGAGCCAGGAGTTGCAGCATTCCACGACTTACCCGAGAGCAAGCAAGAGCCCTGCAAGGTTCTGGGTCGGTGGAAGCAGAAGCAGCAGGCCCCGGGTCTGACTCTGCAGACAAGGAAACGGATCCCCTCGACTCGTGGATAGCCCAACCCTGCTTCCGGTTTTAGGACAAAACAAGATAACAGAGAAGCAGTCCGGCATCTTACCACCGCCCAGCTTCCGGCCTGAGCGCCTTTGCTTCTTCCTTCCTTGTAAGAGACCCAGAAGGCACTTCACACATCAAACCCTAAAACTCCTCCCTTAGAGACGTTTCTTTAGTGTGTGGCACACCATTGTGGGGGGGAGGAAGAAGGAGAAGGAGAAGGGGAAGGGAAGGAGGGAAGGAGGGAGAGAGAGATGGGGGAGGGAGGGAGGGAAGGAGGGAGGGAGGGAGAGAGAGAGAGAGAGAGAGAGAACAATCAAACCAACCAAAAAGCCATCTCCTTTCTACAGGATCATTCCTCTACCCTAGGTACCTTCTGACATGGCTGAGATCAAACCACACCTGAAAGCTACACTGTGTGACCTCTGACCTCGCTGTCCCTGAGCATACACTGTCTATTAACCTCCACAGCTGCTGTTCTCCAGCCGGCACGATAGCTATCCTCCCTAAACCTAGTTCACTGTCTCCGAAGAGAATTAATTGTCTTGTCTTTGTAAATAAAGGCAAAGAACAGGGGAGAGATGCTGGCTGGCTCTCTTTCCCGTCACGGCTTTTCTGCAGGCCCCACCTCCAATTTGCTCTTTTGCCCTCCCCAAATAACCAGAAATAACAGGTGGCCTTTTTTCCCCCATCAAGGCCAGTGATAATTTCTTTCTTTAAAAATCAGCCCCTTTTTGATTGGTGGTGACACACAGCTTTCATCCTAGCATCCGGGAGGCAGAGGCAGGTGGATCTCTGAGTTCGAGGCCAGCCTGGTCTATAGAGTGAGTTTCAGGACAGCCAGGGCTACACAGAGAAACCCTGTCTCGAAACAAACAAAACAAAAAGCCTGTACTCACCATGCAAAAATCCATCCCTCACTTACCTGTCTGTACTTGCCAAAGAAAAAGCCAGCAGGGCAATCAAGGGGAAAACAACCAAAAACCAAAAACTCGTATTTAACATTATGTCAGCAGAAAGCAAAAATAGAGCCAGGCTCAAGTGTACAGAGTGGGGGTGCAGTTTGGAGCCAAGGGTGAGCGTGGAGGATGGAACCCCGCTGAAGGGGAGCATCAGAATGGGGGTGACCCCAGTGCATCCCTCCCCATAGCTGCAGGTTGTAGGAAGGCGGGAACCATGCTGTGTCTCGCCTGTGAGGACGACTGACTGACTGACTGTGTGCCTGATGAAAATGAGCTCAAGAACACTTCCCAGGTGAATGACCCAGTCACGCAGGAGCAAAGGTGTCTACCTGTTGCAGATCAGGGGAGGAGTGTCTGTCCCCAGGTCTTAACATGGGAAGCCAAAGAGGAGGTGTGTCTGTCACCGCGTCCTAAGTGGGAGCCTGGGAGTACTGGGCTATAATGAAGGGCTCTGAGCAGTTATCTGCAACTGTCCCTCATGTGTGCAAATGACACACTGATGGCACTCGAAGGTCTCCTGAGTTTTCTTATCTGTCAGAATCCTCCCTGTCTTCATGACTACCCAGTGACCTTTGACCCCATCTTTTAAACGTGGCAGTGACTCTCCAAAATGGCTGCGACAAGCCTGTGCTTTTCTTCTCACCACAGCAGTGACCAAGTGCCTGACATAAACCTGCAGGAGGAGAGGGTCGCTTTGACCCACAGTGTTGGGGGTTTCAGTCTGTGATGAAAGGGACGGCCTGGTGGGACCAGGGGCTTGCGGTGGGCCTTCAGGAAGCAGGGAGCTGGCCAGGGACAGGGCTAGGCGCTCTCGAAGCCGCTTCTTCCATTGGCTACATCTCCCCTCCTAAGGCTCTCAGCCTTCAAGACAGAACACTCGCCAGAGAACTGATATTTAAAACAAAAGAGTTTGTGAGGGACACTTTAGATTCAAAGTCTACCATCGCACAGAGAGGGGGAGCACATTCTAAATCACTGTCTGGTAGGAGGAGGAACACTGGATTTGCCACTTCCTTGCAGGGTGATCTTAGGTAAATGGCTTAGCATTGTGAATCCGTTTCTTCATTGTAATGGGAAAGAAAAGCTCATAGTAAACATGTTGGGAAGATTAGAGAGGATTTACAAATAACATCTGACATGTACACTTCATAAATATAAAATAACACAAGCATTATTATCATTGTTTGGTTGTTTCTGTTTTGTTTGTTCTTGTTATTTTAATAGGACCTTCCTCTGTGGCCAAGGCTGGTCTTGAACTCATGATTTCCCTGCCTCACGCCCTGAGTACTGGACTTACTGTTATCTGCTGTTAAGCCACTCATAATTATTCATGAAGATGGTGAATCTGCCTTTCCTATACTCTCTTGGATTCCAAACTATTGAGTACATGAATTACATGTGACAGAACTTACCACATTATCAGATGAAGATGTACAGACCTCATGTCACCCAGCCTTCCCACTCCGCAACAAGATTGTCCCTCCCCATGGCGGGAACCATAACTTCCTTTTCTAGAGTCTCTGGACATATAGTTTTGAATGTTAATTAGTGGTTGAGCAATAAATGAGGAAAGACTGTCCTGGGCAGGAAGTCCAAAAGGGTCCAGGAAACCAATTCTGCTTCGGTTTCAAAAAGAATCCTGTGTGGGGAATCCAAAGCAAAACAAAAGGCCCTGGCTCCCTGCTCTTTCAAGCCTTTCAAAAAACTCTTCAGAGCAAAGAGAAGCCAAACAATCCTGAGTGTGTGGGAAGTCAGCAGGGAGACAGGCCACCAGATCGCCTCCGCCGACGGTCATGGCAATGTCGACACAGACTGGCCAGGCCATCGTGGAGCCTGTATGACCCTGTCCCGGGGAAATGAGAAGGACGTATGGCAGTAATTAGGGGACCGCGTGAGGGGGAATGCAGAGGGCCCCGGTGTTGGCACCCTCTAGCAATGATGAGCAGTGCCAAGTCCTTCCCCAGGGCCGTGACAGCAACATGCTGACTATCCCTAGGAATAAGGATCTCTGGTTTTGATCCCATGAGCTGACCGCACTGTTTCCAGTCTGCAAGGAAGCTGGACGCTGGATGGGGGCAGAATGTGGACTTCCAGCGACAGCAGCTCTCAGGTCTGACAAATGAGCAGAGCGGGGTGTCAGCCATCCTGCCTCCACCCCGGCGCGTAAAATCTCACAGGAGAAAGGTTGCCGAGAGACGGTACTGAATGGTAATGGGTGTGTGGGCAAGCTGGACGAGACAGAAACCAGACTCTTACAACTTTACGTGACCTTGGACGTCTTCCTTCACATCTCGTTGTAGCCATAAAGTTATCCATTGCCATTCTGAGAAGACAGATGTGTCTTTGGGTAACAGTAGCTCACCTCACGGCCACGCGAGACAAGTCCTGCCATTATCTCCTCTTCTTTTTTGAGTCATATCTGTACTTAACCAGGTAAGACAAACTCGGCCAGCCCGACTGCAAGGCCTCCTTACTGTCTCCGCACAGTTGTACTCATTCCCCTGGTCCAAAGACCGCTACGGTAAAAACTGACGCCGTGACCGCTCCGTGGCATGGTTACGGGAAAGCTTTTCTCGTGGATATGAGAGGGAGCAGCCGAGACCTCTGGAAGAGTCCAGAGCAGGAGAAAGCAGCGGGCTGACCCAGCCAGAGGACAGGGCCCGGCCGTGAGGGAAGCGGGAACTGAGCAGACAGGGGCGGGAAGCATGAGAGAGGGAGAGGAAGAAGAGCAGGCATACGGAAAGTAGCGGGGCGATAAGGAGGACACGGAGCTGTGAGGGCGGAGTTTAGGGTAGGGAGGAGGTGGGAGGGATGCTAGTGCGGACTCTGGACTCTGACCCGTGTAACAGGCCCTTGGGATACTGAGGGATCAGGAGAGGCCAGCATGCACTTCCGCATGCAAATAAACACCACAGACAGCCGCTTGGACCTTCTGCCTTTGGGAATTTGGGAAAAGCGAGTTTCTTTTGGACCTGACAATGATAGCCAGCTCCAACTGGCTCTCCCTCCATTGGGGATCAGCTGAGAACTGCAACAGATTGCCTCATCTAGGATTTTTCTTGCTCTGCGGCTTCTTTTGGGTTTCCTCAGTACACCTGAGTACTTACTGCCTGTTTCCCAGCACCTGGTAGCACACCTGATCTCTCCCCGTGAGGTCAGGGGCGGGGATCTGACCTTTTATGGGTTGCTTTATACTCCACGTCTAAATGCCTGCAAGAGCAACTTAAGGAAGGAAAGGTAGGTTGGAGTCCAAGGGTTACGGGGAGGCGGGGGGGGGGGTGGTGTGTGTGTGTGTCAGGCTGTCACCAAAGGAGGCAACTGACATCATCACAGCAGGCATGGAGCTGAGATCAAGACAGCAAGGAGTGGGGAGTAGAGTACTCGCAAGGACCTCCCTCAAGCCTCACTCCGCTTCAATTTCTACAACCTCCCAAAACATTGCCACCATCCAAAGGTCAGGCATTTATTCCATAAGCCCATAGACAACACACAAATTCCCAGTTCATGAGATCGGAGTAGGTAGAGTGGCTCATAAGCACACAGATGTATTTGTGAGACACATGGATGGATGAAGAAAGCTGACACTCCCATGAAGCCCCACCCCCTAACGCTTCTACAGCCTTCCAGAGCAGTGCCATCAACCCCAGGACCAAGTGCGAAAATCCATAAGCTGTAGGAACATTGTACAGCGTTTCTTCCGGCATTATAGAAAGAACCGCTCTACAACAGTCCAGAGGATCCTACTCGGGCCATCAGAATTGGTGGCATCTTACTGGGTATTGGAATTATAAAATGGCTTGGAGAACCAGACATGGTAGCATACTCCAGAAATCCTAGCACTCAGGCAGCAGAGGCAGGAGAGATGGCACAAGTTCAAGGCCAGCCCAGTGAGTGTTGCGTGCCAAGCCGAGCGGGGCTACATTGAGAGACACCGTCTCAAGACAAGACAAACAGATGAGTAAAAGTAAATTGTTGCTTGAGTTGATCACCTGATTTCATTTTTTTAAAAAAATTGTTAAATGAATTTGGAATTACGACAGAATTTCCAATAATTTCTAAAAGGGCTTTATGCATCCTTTTTCTAATTTATGTCATATTTGTGTGAAGGCAGATTCTTGGCATTGGTGATAATATGTCACAATATTGATAAACTGTACATCCCGATGTATCAAATATTAGGCCACTATTTAATCTTTTACCTAAGATCAGGCTGCAGGCCACTGTCTTAATTGGCGGTGTAGGAGGGCCTAGTCTACATTGGTGAGGCCATCCCTGGACTGCTGGTCCTGGGTTCTATAAGAAAGCAGCTGATCAAGCCATAAGGAGCAAGCCAGTAAGTAGCACCCCTCCATAGCCTCTGCCTCAGCTCCTGCCTCCAGGTTCCTGCCCTGTCTGAGTTCCTGTCCTGACTTCCTTCACAGATAAACAGAGCTGGGAAAGTGTAAATAAGCCCTTTCCTCCCTGGGTTGCTTTGGTCATGGTGTCCATCACAGAGGTAGCCACACTAACTAAAGTGGCATCTGTCAGTAGTGGGCACTTTATAAATATTTGTAGAATAAACAAGACACTGAGTGTCTGTGAGCATGGAGCAAAAGGAAATTTCTATTCCCCTTTCAAAAGCATACTTCTGCATTGGCTTTCTATGCTTATTAAGCACTATGCCCTGTAGAAATTATTTCAGATAAAATAGATTTTTTTTGGTGGTTTTTTGAGCCAGGGTTTCTCTGTGTAGCCCTGGATGTGCTGAAATTCACCAGGCTGGCCTAAAACTCAGAAATCTGCCTGTCTCTGTTTCCCAAGTGCTGGGATTAAAGGTGTGTGCCACCACTGCCCAGCTAGATGTTTTATTTAAAATAAACATTATTATTTAAAATGGCTAGTTTAAGAACCTTTAAAAAAAGTGCCTGGGGCTGGACATATAGCATGGGGGGTTTCCAGACTCCCCCATTCCAGAGAAAATGAGAGAGTAAAGGAAATGAAGCAATTAGTTTTCCAAGGAACGTGGACCCAGGTCAGGAACCATTAGAATCCTCCTTGGTGGCAGGAATAATTTGCTTTGGTTCCTAGGCTGTTGGGGGTTTACATGAACACATACATCCACACTCACATTCACACGCGGGCACATGCACACAGATTCTGTTGGCCACATGTGATTACAACTCGACGGCTCATCACTCTGAGCTGTATACTTCTGCCCTGAGGAACAAGGTGATGCCCAGTGGTCATTCTTCTCAGCTTCAAGCAGAGGAACTACGGGTGCCTACAAACCTCAAGAATCCCAGCGAGACAAACCCATCCAACACCGCCAACCTCCGCTCCACTGCTGCCCTGGCCCCAAGACGCAGAAGCTTAGCTCCAAGGAAGCCAAAAGACATAGAGCAGTAATTTCATAACAAGTGCACGCCATGGGAGAAGGGTAAGCACTGACCCACTCCAGTTTCCTCCACATGCTAAATACTGCCTGGGCATCTGTTGGCTGTCCTTGTCCTGTCCTCAAGTAGCCGTGGCTGCCACCTGGGACCTAGTTCCATGTCTGGAACATCTCTTCACTTTTTCCTTCTCCTCTTTCTCTCCCTTTCTTTTCTTGTGTAACAAATGAAACTGTTTCCCATGAATCGTATATTCAGGAAATGTGGGATTGGGAGGATTCAAATTTGAATGTCCAGAAAGAAGCCCTGCTTAGCCAGGTTGAGCTACAGCTGGACACAGCTGGGTGAGCTGAGAGCCCCCCTCAGGGAGGCACTGGGGCCTGGGCTGGTCAGACTCTCAGAGCTCATTGGTAGGAGATCTCACGGATAAGGTCAGAGACTCCATTTGACTCTAGATGAAGATCAGGTCACATTAACACTCTTTCCAGTCTGTTCTCAGGAAAATGTATTTTTGTTGTTTTATTTATTTATCCAGCTATGGGCTGGAGAGATGGCTCAATGGTTAAGAGCACTGACTGCTCTTCCAGAGGTCCTGAGTTCAAATCCCAGCAACCACATGGTGGCTCACAACCATCTGTAATGGGATCAATCATCATGTGTGTCTGAAGACAGCTACTCATATGCTTAAAATAAATAAATAATTATTTAAAAAATACACTAGCTATATTGTATATTAGATTTGCAAAACTTATTGTTTTAACAAATTCCAAAAGGGAACATGTCATTAGAAAAACATGTCACATAGCAAATGTGGATGTGGATGTGGGGTACCTTCTGGCTTGATGTAAGATATTCATAATCTGAATGTCGAAATGAGTCCTTAAAGTGCAAGTGGGCTCCCTTTACTCCTGGCTCTGTTCTTTCTCAAGTCCCCATGAAAAGCACACAGAAGGCATTTCTCCCGTGATTTTAAACAAGAGCTTGGGACTCTTTCTAGAAAAGATAAAATTGTATTTTCAAACATGAGTAAGAAAGCAATGTTTCTCCCCACTGTAAAGACTTGTTTTATTATTTTTATGTGTGTGTGTGTGTGTGTGTGTGTGTGTGTGTGTGTGTAAAATAGATGCCACTTGTGTGTATACTCATGGAAGCCAGAAGAGAGCATGAGGTCCTCTGGACCGAGTTAGAGTTAAAGTGGTCCCGGGTGGGTGCTGGGAACAGGTCTTGGGTCCTCTGGCAGAGGAGGAGGCAGCGAGTCCCCTTAACTGCTGAGCCACCTTCCCAGGCCATGCTAGAGTTTTCTGTGCACATCAAGCACTCAGGAAGAACCCTGTTGTATGGATCCACAGAGGGGAGGCACACAGAGTCTGGACTTCTCATGCCAAGGTAGCTACTCTAATGGCCTAGCCGATAGTTTTATGGCCTCTGAATAGCAAGTGTGCTAAGAGAGGCAGTGGGTGTAAAAGCACTAAGAAAAGCAGGTATAGAGAACACAAGAATTCACACCCTAGATTAAAATCTATGTGTGGACACTTCCTGGGTGTGTAATGCTGGCTGTGCTGGCATGAGTCTTAGACTCTTCATATCCACTTGGGGAAAACTTAAAAATAGAGAGCAGTATTGTTTTTAAAAACACAATTAGCCAGTACACCTTAGGGAGCTGTGACATTAGTTGAGTTTTAACCAACATTGTGACAAAATGATAAGACACAATAGAAAGTATCCAGAGATATGACACATTGTGAAAGAAGAGAACTAACTCCTGAAAGTTGTCCTCTGACTCCACATGTGTGCCATGGCATGCACACGTCACCCTCTAACACACACACACACACACACACACACACACACACACACACACATACACACACACACACCACACAAATTAGTTAAAATATATGTTTAAAATGTGTTTAAGAACACACGTGGATATATACAGACTCTTTTCATGTAGTGTCTGGTTATTTGTGGTTTTCTGAGAAAAAACCCTGTTTAGGTCAAACCTTTCATTTTATGTACGTGCCCAGTGTTTCTACCCACACTCTCCTTGTCCTTTCTTTAGCGAAGACTGAAGCCTTTAGCTTCACATTAATACTATCTTTTTCAGAGAAGCAGCTTGAGGTTCAGGTCTCCAGAACCAGTCTCATGGTTTCTGAAGCAGCCCCATCCCATTTTATGTTTGTCTTCATCAAATTTGTGAGGGGGTAATATTTTTTTTTTAAGAATTAGCCTATGCAACACCCACAGCTGGTGGTAAAAGAGAAATTGAGACCCACTCAGCCCTTCCCATAGGACAGGCAGGAGATGAGCACCTATTCCGACCTGTGAGGCAGGTACGATGGTGCCTCTGCACTCACGAAGCTGAAGCTGAGGAGAGGAGTCCATGCCCACAGTCAGAGCCTGGACTGGCACTCACGGGTACCACAAAGACCAGGCCTTTGTTGTCCGTGAAAACGAGTTCCTGCTCCTTCATGTCACAAAGCAATCTGTCATTCCCCTTCACTCCAAGAGCAGGGTGCCTTTGCCCTCTAGTGTGCAGCAGGAGTGCTGGACGTCAGGCCTCCACCCACCACCCCATTCCCATCAGAGCTGGGACCGCGTGTTCTCTATTGGGACTTCATGTGAGCCACTGGCTGTCTTGTTTTCCAGCGGGTGAAGCAGGAAGTATGGGGTCTGTTCCCCAACAGAGACGCTGTGAGTTTTAAAGACATGCAGAGACAAAGATCTTGCGTCCAAGTGTTTCTCGGTGTGCTTCCTCCCAGGGAAGCTTAAAATCAGTCACCCTTCTCTCTCAGTTGGCAAAGGCTACAGTGGGCTGTCATTCCTAGACAAAAGCCAGACCAGGCTGTATACAGAATGGAGCACAGGCTTAGGAAAAGAATTCTTATCACTAGAATGTCAAGGGATGAAAAAAATCCTAATTATCTCAAAATATCACAAAAATTAAAAAAAAAAAAAACAGAATCCTGAAGCAGCTCAGAATAAAACACTGTCCTAAGTAAATTACCAAATACGACTGTCCTGGGCCATGCTGAGTTCAAGAGGAAACAAAGGTCTAAAGAGCATGGCTGAGCTCAGCATCTCACTAAGCAAAACATTAAGTCTATTCCCGAAAACTCTCTGCACCTCTGTTGGTCTTGGATACACTGGCCCTCAGGATTTCTCCCCCTCAGAAGTAAGGTAAAAATTCTTCATGTTCTGCCTCCAGGAGGCTTAGCCTCTTAGCCCGTGAATGACAAACACCGCAGTTACACTGAGCTCAGCGCCTCCTCGTTCGCTTCCTTCCCGGAAGCTGGTTGACATAGATTTCCCTTTCCCGGGAAGGCTAAGTAAGCAGTGGGACTGGAAAACAGAACGAACGACAGAGGAGAGGCCCTAGTCACACAGGTAGGAGAGCTCAAAACACCTGCATTTTCTGCATGGAAGGTTACATAGAACATCGTTAGAACTGAGGTAAGATAAGAAGGTTAAGTTCTAGAAATCTTTTCCTCTTCCACGGATTGCCTCAAAGACAAAATAACTTCAGAAACATACAGAAAAGTGGGTTTGGGAGTTCTCTTTACTCGGATACAGCATAAAGGACATTAGGTCAGTCCAAATAGAAAGGGAGAAAGAGAAAGAGGGGGAGGGGGAGAGGAAAGAGGGGGGAGGGAAAGAAGGAGAGGGACGGGGAGGGAGGGGGAGAGGAAAAAGGGGGAGGGGGAGGGAGGGGAGAAGAAGGAGGGGAAGGAGAGGGACGGGGAGGGAGGGGGAGAGGAAAAAGGGGGAGGGGAAGGAGGGGAGAAGAAGGAGGGGAAGGAGGAGAAGAACAGGGGGAGGAAGAGGGGAAGAAGAGGGGGAGGGAGAAGGACAGGGGGAGGAAGAGAAGAAGAAGAGGGAGAGGGGTGGAAGGGGGAGGGGGAGGACATGAGTGTACTGAACAGACCTGAGAAATTTCTTTGTCCCCCTTCCCCAACCCACTGTCCCCTTCCCCTCCTGTTCTGTGACCTGGTAAACTGACCTGTGTCATGGACTGACTCCTGATCCTCCGGATTTCTGCTCGAAACCCTAGCAGAAGGAGACCACATTACCACAGCAACTCTTATAAAGGAACCATTTAACTGGGTGGGGCTGGCTTACAGGGTCAGAGGTTTCCTCCATTATCATCAAGGCAGGAAGCATGGCAGCCTCGAGGCAGACATGGTGAAGGAGAAGGAGACAAGAGGCCTACATGTGGATCGGCAGGCAACAGAGAAGACACTGGGCCCGGCTTGAACATTTAAAACCTCAAAGCCTGCCCCCAATGACGCACTTCCTCCAACAGGGTCACACCTCCTCCAACAGGACCACACTTCCTCACGATGCTCCCGCCTAGTGACCGGCATTCAAGTCTGTGAGTCTATGGGGGCCATTCCTATTTGGAGCACCACAGTGACTTCATTCCTGCAAGGCGGCCTAATAACTGCACCTCCAAGTAGGACAAGGTTCATCTCAAAGCATCACCAGTCAACTGACTATAAATCAGAGGCTCCCACAAACCCCTACTCAGGATCCATATGGCCCAGGGAACTCATAAAGACATCTTAGTCCCATTTAACAAATATGATAAAGAATACATTTTAGGAACAGACCAACGGAAGAGGCATGGGGCAAGGCACAAGGCCTGAGAGCCCATGTTCCGCGGGCTTTCTAAGCTTGTCTCCCTCCTGGCACCTGTGTGCACCAGAGCTGAAGGCCAGGCATCTCACAGGTCCTAACGCCAGGTCACAGCCTACCTTGCTTCTCAGGGGAGGCTGATGATGTCACTGAAAGTTCTGATCCTCTGATCACTTTCTCCCAAAAAGCGCCACCCAGAGCCTATGGAGGAGCCCCACCTCAGGTAATCTCATTAGCATAAATTTGGGTCTGATCAAATTAACAAAAGATACTTACCAATCCAGATATTCCGAGGGTTTTAGAGGCTGTGTGCCGCCGAGGACTGGAACCTGAAACAAAAATGAAATATATTTCTTATGTCACATGTAAACTAAATGTTATTCAATTGTTATACGATATTACTTCATTATTGGTAAATGACTTAATGAACTGAATGGGACATCTGGGACGTAGGAATAAATGTCACTCCTGATCTGGAATAGGAACTAAGCAACAGGTTAGTTAGGGGAGGATGATGCATAAACAAATTCCAAGCTCTTTTCAGGTTTGGGTTACACTTTTCCCAGTTCAGTTTCCCCAAGAGAGCTTAGCTTTATTTGAGGCAGGTGACCTGCTTTGGACCAGTCTCCATTCTCGCTTGCTAACAGGTCTCTCATCGACCTCTTCATCACCTTCAGTTATTAGAACTTACTTTCAATATTTAAGACTTGGTCGCCTGGCAGTGGTGGCGCATGCCTTTAATCGCACCACTTGGGAGGCAGAGGCAGGTAGATTTCTGAGTTTGAAGCCAGACTGGTCTACAGAGTGAGTTCCAGGACAGCCTATACAGAGAAACCCTGTCTCGAAAAACCAAAAAACACTTGGTCGTATTCACTTGGGTGCATTCCAAACTTAGGCCAGATGGAATTGAATAAAAAGATGCTTCACCTGTAGTCCGCCGGTGATGAGCGCTGAGGGGTCCAAGACAGGGAAATCCTGATTGTCGGCCTCATGTTAACTCAAGGAGAAGAAAGGGCAGGAAACAGCAGCACTTCGGCCCCAGCCAGGTCCAAAAAGTAAAACACTGGGAAGGAAGTAGGGTGCTCAGAAGGGGGACAAGAATGCAGAGGGGCTTCTGGGAGTGGGCAGAGGCTGTGGGCATACAGAGGCAGGGGAGCTCCAGGCAGAACTGGTTAGAAAAAAAAATGTTCTGCAGAGAAGGTCTAGATGGCTCCTCAGGAGAGCATCTCCAGAGGAAGGAGCAGCACCTCGTGCCCTAGCAGAGGAGATGCAGAACGGCCTTTAGGCATTTGTGATGTCCGTGTGCCAGATTACAACTCCGGAGAATGACTTCAAGAAGTAGGGTCTGTGTGGAGGAAGGTTAGGATGATTTTCAGTTGACCACACAAAGTTCAAAGAATGACGTGGGTAGTCTAGAAGCCTTGGCTCCTGCCACCCTTAGCCACTTATCTTCCTTGGCGTTTAGCCCAAGCTTCTATCAACACCTGATAAGCATTGGGTCCCCGTGGCTCAGAGCCCACCCCATGAGCAGAGAACTAGTTCTCCTCTTTCAAAAGAAGAAAAATCTACATTTATCTGAAAGTCAAAAAATAGTTGTCTAACGTGCGACATGGTTAAGTCCTTAAAGATATTTTTCAACCTGACTACCTAACATTATGATCATGAGAACCAGTAATCTCTCATAGTTTATACATTAATAAGAACCGTAAGAAACAGGGCCTAAGATCAGTGTAGCAGCGAGCACAGAAGTCTTCCCACCGCCATTTGCACCAGGGAGCCAGGAGACTCCACAGCCTTCTGTGCACAACCCGCCAGGAGGCTTTCACTTCTGAGCTCAGAGGAGTAAGGACACAGGCTTACAGGCCCACAGGAGGAACAAACTCCAGGCAGAGACAACAATACCAAATAGCACCAGACATAACCGGATGACGAAAGGCAAGCACAAGAACCCTACCAACAGAAACCAAGGCCACATGGCAACATCAGAACCCAGTTCTCCCACCACAGCAAGTCCCGGATACCCCAACACACGGGAAAAGCAAGAGTTGGATTTAAAATCCTATCTCATGATGCTGATAGAGGGCTTCAAGAAAGACTTAAATAACTCCCTTAAAGAAATACAAAAGAAAAGTTCCTGAACAGAACACTAATAGCTTATGCTCTAAGATCAAGAATTGACAAATGGGACCTCATAAAATTACAAAGTTTCTATAAGGCAAAGGACACTGTCAAAAGGACAAAAACAGCAACCAACAAATTGGGAAAAGATCTTCACCAACCCTACATCCGACAGAGGGCTAATATTCAATATATACAAAGAACTCAAGAAGCTAGACTCCACAGACCCTATTAAAAAATGGGGTACAGAGCTAAACAAGGAATTTTCACCTGAAGAACTTCAGGTGGCTGAGAAGCATCTTAAGAAATGTTCAACATCATTAATCATCCGAGAAATGCAAATCAAAACAACCCTGAGATTTCACCTCACATCAGTCAGAATGGCTAAGATTAAAAACTCAGGAGACAGCAGGTATTGGTGAGGATGTGGAGAAAGAGGAACACTCCTCCACTGCTGGTGGGATTGCAAGCTAATACAACCACTCTGGAAATCAGTCTGGCAGTTCCTCAGAAAACTGGGCATGATACTTCTGGAGGACCCTGCTGTACCACTCCTGGGCATATACCCAAAGGATTCCCAGGCATACAATAAGGACACATGTTCCACTATGTTCATAGCAGCCTTATTTATAATAGCCAGAAGCTGGGAAGAACCCAGATATCCCTCAATGGAGGAATGGATACAGAAAATGTGGCATATTTACACAATGGAATACTACTCAGCAATTAAAAACAATGAATTCATGAAATTTTTAGACAAAAGTTAGAACTGGAAAATATCATCCTAAGTGAGGTAACCCGATCACAAAATAATATACATGGAATGCAGTCACTGATAAGTAGATATTGAATACTAAGTAGCTCTGAATACTCAAGACGCAACATATCAAATGATTCACAAGAAGAAGGAAGGAGAGGTCCCTGGTCCTGGAAAGGCTTGATGCAGCATTGTAGGGGAGTACCAGGACAGAGAAACGGGAGGGGGTGATTGGGGAATGAGCGGAGGAAGAGGGCTTATGGAACTTATGGGGAGGAGGAACAGGGAAAGGGGAAATCATTTGGAATATAAACAAAGAATATAGAAAATTAAAATTTTAAAAATTTTAAAAATTAAAAAAAAGAGATACAAGAGAACATCGGTCAACAGGTAAAAGCTCTTAAAGAGGAAACACAAAAATCCCTTAAAGAATTACAGGAAAACACAAACAATCAAGTGAAGGAACTGAATAAAACCATCTAGGATCTAAAAGTGGAAGTAGAAACAACAAAGAAATCACAAAGTGAGACATCTTTGGAGATAGAAAACCTTGGAAAGAATTCAGGAGTCATAGATGTAAGCATCAACAACAGAATATAAGAGAGAGAAGAAAGAACCTCAGGTGTTGGAGATACCATAGAAAACATTGACTCAACAGTCAAAGAAAATGCAAAATGCATAAAGCTGGTAACCCAAAACATCCAGGAACTCCAGGACACAATGAGAAGACCAAACCTAAGGATTATAGGTATAGATTAGAGCGAAGATTTCCAACTTAAAGGGCCAGTAAATATCTTCAAAAAAAATTATAGAAGAAAACTTCCCTATCCTAGAGAAAGAGATGCCCATGAACATACAAAAAGCCTTCAAAACTCCAAACAGATTGGACCAGAACAGAAAGTCCTCCTGACACACAATAATCAAAACACCAAATTCACTAAACAAGAAAGAACATTAAAAGCAGTAAGTGAAAAAAGGCAAGTAACTTATAAAGACAGACCTATCAGAATTATACCAGACTTCTCACCAGAGACGATGAAAGCTAGAAGATCCTGAGCAGACCTCATACAGACCCTAAGAGAACACAAATGCCAGTCCAGGCTACTATACACAGAAAAACTCTCAATCATCATAGATGGAGAAACCAAGATATCCCATGATAAAAACCAAATTTACATAATATCTGTCCACAAACCCAGCCCTACAAAGGATAATTGATGGAAAATGCCAACACAAGGAGGGACACTATACCCTAGAAAAAGCAAGAAAGAAATCTTATTCCAACAAACTCAAAAGAAGATACCCACACAAACATAAAAATAACATCAAAAATAATGGGAAGCAACAATCACTATTCCCTAATATCTCTTAACAACAATGGACTCAGCTCCACAACAATAAGATATAGACTAACAAAATATTTCTCATGTAAATCTTCAATTTTATCAGAAAATGTTTGTAATCCCCCTTTTAATTAATCTACTAATGGTTTGGTGGTTTTTTTGTTTTGTTTTGTTTTTGTTTTTGTTTTTCAAGACAGGGTTTCTCCGTGTAGCCCTGGCTGTCCTGGAACTCACTCTGTACACCAGGCTGGCCTCAAACTTAGAAATCTGCCTGCCTTTGCCTCCCAAGTGCTGGGATTACAGGCATGCGCCACCACACCCGGCTACTAATGTTTTTTATGTCTTACCATTTTATCTGCATTATTTTTTCATGATAATCTTCAATTTTAATGTCTTTCTATATATTTCCTCTATTTTATCAGAAATGTTTTCAGTGTAAATCTTTAATTTTATCACAATGGTTTCTAATTCCACCTTCAATTAATTTAGAAAGAGTTTTTATATCTATTATTTTATCTGTAAAATTTTCCATGAAATAGTCAATTTTAACTTGTTTGTCTATATATTTCTTGAATTTTACCAGAAATATTTTCCAAATCTGCAATTTTATCTGAAAATGTTTATAATTCCACCTTCAATCAACTTAGAATTATTTTTATGCCTATCATTTTATCTGTATAACTTTCATGATAATCTTTAATTTTAATGTGTTTTTAATATATTTCTTCAATTTTATCAGAAATACTTTCCATGTAAATCTTCAAGTTTATCAGAAAATGTTTATAATTCCACTTTCAATCAACTTAGGAATACTTTTATGCCTACCATTATTATATCTATATAAAATTTTCCATGATAATCTTCAATTCTAACACGTTTTTCTACATTTTTTTACAATTTTATCAGAAATATTTTCCATGTAAATCTTCAATTCTATCATAAAATGTTTCTATTTCATATTTCAATTAATTTAGCAATGTTTTACATGTCTACCACTTTACTCTTTAATTTTCCATGAAAATTGTCAATTTTATCATGTTTTTCTATGTATCTCTTCTATTTTATCTGAAACATTTTCTTTATAAATCTTTAATTTTATCATAAAATGTTTTTACTTCCATTTTCAATTAAAAAAATGAAAAGAAAAAAAAAAGACTGTAAGAATGTGCTCTTCTACAGCCTTGGTAAGTACCTGTGATCTCAGTACTCAACAGGCTGTTGTCAGGGAGATATTGAATACTTCATAGTGAGACTCCCAAATTAAAAAAAAAATAAAATAAAAGAAAGAACCCTAGCATTAAAGGGGGGTGTACATAAATAGCAATTAAATTAAACTTTAGGCAGTACTAAATCGTTAGTACCTGGGGATAGCCTGGGATGTCCTAGTCTAACAATTTAACAGCCTAGCAATTTGACATCGCATTAAAGGCTTCCAGGGTCCTATTGTGGCACATGTCTGTGAGCTGCACTTGTACCAACATGAACATAAAGGCCGTAGCAAAATCTGTCTAGATTACGGGTGTGACAGCTTGTAGTCTGTTCCGTTCTCCACCACAAAGAGCCACCTTTCAGGTTAGGTGGGGAATCCGGGAGAGGCTTCACCAGTGTCCCGACAGGAACATTTAAGGATCTGATAGCATGGAAAGTTTGTTCCAAGAACGAAGCCATCTGTACCGCCCAGGCTCCAGTGATTTGGGCATGTTTCTAATTGTTCTGATGTTAGAAGGCTCTGAAATGGATTTCTCTGCACCGCCCCCAGCTACCACTACTGCAGACGCCCTTGGAGCAATGTTTATTTCAGAACCAAATCGAATCCATATGCCTGTCTTACTTAGACTCGAATCCAAACTGTTTAGCTTTAATTTATAAGGAAAGCGAAAACTTTTACAGAGATAGCAAAAGGAGGACTTTCGAAAACTTTATTAAATATATTTAAACAACCAATACTCAAGCTGGATGAATCACCATTCAACACGGGAGGAAATGGGAAGGGGGAAGGGGGGAGGGAGGGAGGGAGGGAGCAAAAGCAATTAGGAACGTTTTCCAGGGATGCTTAACATCTCCTTCCATTCAACTGAACATTCCCAACTGCTTTGAACTCTTAATTGACTGTTCGGGTGTAGCCGTCTTTCACTGGCATAAGGAAAGGGCACAGTTTAGCCGAGTGTAAATTAGTTTTGATACCTCATCTTGATTGTTGGACTGCTTTAAGTTATTTTTGAAATAAACTTTTTCATGCGAGGGAGCAGCTTTTGATCACTAATCAGTTATAATGCTGAATGTGTTTATCTCTTGAAGACGAGCCAAATGCGTTCAAGAAGCGGGACAGCTGTGCTGTCTGGAGGTCCAACGTGGGACTGCTTTTCTAAGGCTCTCCCTTCTGTCCTCGGGGCAATGGGTTACTCAAGATAGCTTTCAAACAGAAATGTCATCGTGGGAGAGCGGAGGAACTCCTTGCCGGGGAGGGAGAGGAGAGGAGAGGAGAGGAGAGAGATGGGGAGGGCTTTCCTTTCGGGAGGGAGGGTGTTGTTGAATCACTCAGAGGTGAAAACCGATGAGATGAAGAAAGAGATAGCAATGATGGGGGAGTGGGGGAGGGGAGTGAGAGGGACAGCCTTTTAAAATGGAGAATCAGCAGACCTTGCTGACTACCTGAGAAGGTGAGGGTAGCAGAGACCAGCTAAGAATGGCGTCAACTTTTTTTGACCTGGGAACTCAAGGGACGGGAATATTCTGCAGGATAGACGTGTATATAAAAGATTAGGTTTGAGACAAGATACAGGCAGACAAGTGGATTTAAGGAACAGAACTGTTCCATTGATTTTTATATATTTCACGACTCGAAATGTTAAAGGAACAGGACATGACAGAATTCCAGTTATTCTCTATTATGAAGTGATGGAAACTCACTGCAAAGGAGACCACATGTATACAGTACTTGTCTGAGTGTGAAATAGACTGAGTTTTCTTAACTACACGATAGTATTGGGTCTGTTAAGAATCAAAGGGATTTCCAAGGCATTTCCAAAAGAGGAAGCATAGGGACCTGATGGGCTCTCTTAAGGAGGTGCGGGTCTGTGTCAACTCATGACGATCCTACCAAGTCATTTAGAGCAACCTTGAATGGAGTAGGAGGAAGGCGTGCTAGTCCACGCGGGAGTACACGAGCGGGGTGTGCGTGATTGCCAGGTGACACGGAGCAGACTTGCTGGCTTCTGCAACAGGGATGTGATGGATGCTGAGAGCATGTGGATGCCTTTTGCTGGGCACCAAATCCCTGCAGTCTGAGGAGCTCGGCACGCCACTCCTGCCTCTCGCTCGCTCGAGCCAGTGCAGTGTACAAACATCTCTGAAGAGCAGGTTTAGCTACATTCCTTCAGCAGCTGAGTGTAACATTTCGTCCTCTTCATTTTAAGAGGGGTTTTGTTTGTTTGTTGTTCTTTTGTTGTTGTTGTTTGAGTCAGGGTTTCTCTGTGCAGCCCTGGCTGTCCTGGAACTCACTCTGTAGACTAGGCTGGCCTCGAACTCATAAATCCGCCTGCCTCTGCCTCCCAAGTGCTGGGATTAAAGGCGTGCACCACCACCGCCCGGCTAAGAGATTTCTTTTCTCTGTAATTAAAATCCTTAAAAAGCTCACGGAGCTAGCTGGTCTTGTTTTGTGGGCACAGGGTCTCTGGTTCTGCAGCAGAAGGCTTGCCTGCCTTATTGCTCACAGCACAGCAAGCAGCACAATCGTTTCCGGGGTTTGCCTCAGCTCAACCTGCTCTCCAAGACCCATAGGCATGACATAAAGGAGTCACGTGGATACCTACATACAGGGTCTCCCCCAGGAGAGGAACACTGAGCTCCGGAGACTCGTCCTCTTATAGAAAATAATAGATTTCAGAGGGAAACATTACTACAAACTTACCTACTGCAAATTAAGCCTAGAAAGTACAGCCTGGACTTAAATCAAAGGCGGCCGTGTGTGTGTGTGTGTGTGTGTGTGTGTGTGTGTGTGTGTGTGTGGCCTTGGACACCGACTGGGTCGGTGGGCAGGATACCCGTGTAAGGCTCTCATGATCTCATTGTCTTATCAACTCCCATTCCTCTCCTGAAACCGGGAATGGACAGACACCTCCCACAGCCGAGCCCACCCCATCTCTGAGTTCTGGAGCCCGAGAGGTGTGTCTGCTGTTTCAGGTACCCCAATAATGCCGTCATGCTTCCCCTGTGGGTACCTAGGAGGGGGACTTGTTACCGCCTCGTGCCAACCTTCGACTCCTGCCCTCGGAGGCCCGTCCTCCACAGGGTTCTGCTTTAGAAGACTGCACTCTCTGTTGGTATTCCGAGGCCCCACTAAGTGCCGAGAGGCCCCAGCTACTTCCAGCAACCCCCAGGTTGGAATCCTTAAACCTGCCAGAGGTTTACCATTTCTCTAGTCAGGCACCTAGCTGTCACCAAAAATTCAGACTTGCTGTTTTCCTGTCCGTCACCCCTGCCTGATGACCTTCTGTTTTCCTGTTATTCCGTAGAGCAAATAAAAGTTCTCGTGTGTTCTTCCACTGCCCACTTCATTCCTGGAGCTGGGGCAAGGCAAGGAGTCAAGAGAACCGACCGTGGTATTGGAGTATTAAAAAGTACGCTTCTGGGCCATGGCGGCTGCTCATCAGTGAAGGAGCGTGCTTTGATTTTCATTCCTGGGACCCACAGAGTGGGAAGAGAGAACTGACTCCTACGAGTCTTCTTCCCTCTACACACATACTGTGGCATGTGTGCACCCACACATGTGCACATACACATCAAACAAACAAACAAACAAACAAATGTAATAAAGTTTTAAGTAAATTTGAAAAAAAAAAAAAAAGGTGGTCTTTTAATGACAACAGATCTGGGAAGTGAAACTCCTTCTGTCTTATCAGTCTGTCCAGACTCTCACATTGATATATATGGCCTTTTCCTTAGAATCAATAGGAGCCAAATACATCTATTTTCATCTGTTGTAAAAGCAGTTTCATGCAAATATAACCATGGCTGTAACCTCAGTTCTTGAGAGGCTGAAGCAGGAGGATTGCAGTTTGAGACCAGTCTAGAGTACATAGTAAATTCCAGGTCAGTCTAGGGTCTACAGGAAGACCTTGTCTCAAGAACAGCAAAACACAAACAAGAGTAAAGACTCCCTGTGGGACGTGGTGGTCTGGAACCAGAGTAGGTTCTTATTTTGAGGTCATCCTCCACAGAGCACTAAAACAGTCTTAAAAAAAAAAAAAAAAAAAAAAACCCTGATTGGGTCAGTTTTGACCTCAACTGCTTTAGGTTAATCTGGAAAATGTACTAAGAAAATGAAACTCAGCTGTCTACAGTTGCAGGTCAGAGCTGAAGAGATGGTTCAGTGGTTAAGAGCACTTGCCTCTCCTATGCAGGACTGAGGTCAGCTCCCAGCACCTGTGTCGGATGGCTTGCAACTGTAATGGTATCTTCTGGCCCCTGTGGGCACCTGCCCGAGTTTGAGCACACACGTATGCTCACCTACACACACACACACATTTCACGCACACACTTTTTTAAGCTGCAGGTGCATTGAGATGTTTGTTATCAGCTCATTTTAAAAATATGCATGCACACAGATAATCTTGTGCAACTCTTACATTTAAAAGACTTCACTACTAATGAAGACCCTGTGGGAGACGGGAGTCAGGTAGCCATAGGAGCAGGTCCTTTTGTACAAAGGTCTGAAAAAAATGTTAACTTGGCCAAGAACAGGCTCTGTATTGGGAAGGTCCACTAGGAAAGGGGCGACATGTTCTTTGTGTCATCCTGTATCTCCTATCAAATACTCTCTTTTTTCTTTGTTTATTCATTTTTAATTGACATATAAAATAATAGGTTTCACTGTGATACTTTCAAGTACGTATATCCTTATTCTTTGAGCATAGTCACTTCCCATTACCCTCTCTGTTCCTTTCCTGAGGGTCCTACCCTTCCTGAAGTAGTTTCTCCTGTTGCACGTACTCAACTGCTCTCTGGGTGGTCTAATTTTAATCTGTATACATTAAATGCATACATACATAATACACATATACATACACTATATATCATATATACATCATGTATCATATATATGTCATATATCATATTCTATGTATGCATACAAATAAATGCATTATACATAATATTTATACATACATTAAAATTAGACCAACAGCAAAAAAAAATCGCTGCAAGCCATTGGTCAGGGGTGTCCTGTAGAACCCAAAACAATACTGGCTGTTGTCATTGTTCTTGGTTTCCCACCAGAACTTGAGGATAAAGACCTATCACTGAAGACGTGCACTATGGTCAAAGGACATGAGAACATCAAGCCGGTACCGGGAAGCCTCCTGTCCCCAGGCTTGCTCTCATAGCACAGGATCTGTGCAGGGTGCCCACCCAGAGACAAGCAATCAACTGACTTGCCCAGCTATGAGCCCCGTGAGCGACAGTAACATCTGGGGAGATACACCCACGGGTACAACAGTGGCACACAATGATTTGTGGGTAACAAAATTCCCTTCTGGCCCAATTTAAGGCTCTGTCCATAGGGATTGGGGGGAGGCATGCCTACTACTCTAAAGGTAGCAAGGAAGCCATAGCTGTGGGGGTCTCATACTGCCCAGGGGTAAACCTATTGTTCTGCTAAATGGACATTGTATCAGAGTCCTCTAAATCCATAACTCTACAGACCGATGCAGCTCTCAGACCCCACCTCAGAGGTTCCTTTGAGCAGCCGATAGTGGTTAATGAAGAAACTGATCAGAGTGCGGAGAATAAGCACCTGTAGATGCTCTTCCATAAATGGGGCATCTATGCCACCTCCCCTCCCCCAAAGGCTCAGCCTTGAAGTAGAGGGCAAAAGATTGTAAGAACCAGGAGCTGGAGGAGGCAGGTGCTAGTGTCTTCTGAGTAGATTCACCACAGTTATGAATTCACAGCAGTTACTGCCTGCTTCATGAGCTCTAACCTCTAACCACTGCAATGCAGCCCCCAAAACACACACACACACACACACACACACACACACAGAGAGAGAGAGAGAGAGAGAGAGAGAGAGAGAGAGAAAGAGACAGAGACAGACACAGAGACAGAGAGACAGAGAGACAGAGACAGACACAGAGACAGACACAGAGAGACAGAGAGACAGAGACAGGGAACAGATAATAAATAAATATAACAATTTAAGTCATTTGACTTCCGGTTTTCCAACTTTGCAGTGATAATGTTAAGAAAGTAATGCTAGAAACCAGATTTCAAATTTTAAATGTTGTTTCCAAAGCTGGTAATGTATAGTAATGTATAGTAATGTTCTGGTATTCCCAGGACAGGCCGGGGGAAGCATTGTATCTTCATTCACTGCAGAGTCAGCTAGGCACCGTGCTCACTAGGCTATGCATTCACAAATGACCATATTTTCAACCTACGATGAATTTATGGGATATAACACCAGCATAAACGAAGGAAACTTTAAAGTTATTTGGGGGAATTTATTAAGTTTTAAGTAAGTGAACATCAAAGGCTGTTGTGCTGAATTTTTAAGTAAAACAAGTTGTGTAAGTTAAACTTAGAAACAAGAAAATAAACCTAATTTATAATTCTTATAACTGGGACGTCAATTTATAAAGATTGCTTTCTGAATCACTAGAGTTTCATTTTAATTTTTAAAAAATCCTTAAGTGGCGCTGAGACAGTGTAGCTCAGCAGGTAAGGCCCTAACTGTCCCCGGCCTCACAGCCCAGGTCCAATGTCTGGACCCGCATGGCGGGATGAGAGAACCAGCTAAAGCAGGTATCTGCAGACCTCCATGCCACACAGGCACCATGGCAAGCACATGGATAAAACAGCGATAAAAATTGTGAAATGAGTCTGGGCTAAGACAGAATTCCCAACAACTCCTGAAATGGCTGTAAACAAGGGTTTGCCGTTCTACATTTATACTTTACAAGGTGGCGATCGCAGCATTGGCAATAGCAACATGAGAACACTCATCATTGCCAAGAAACCTGGACTGTGCTGTCTGATCTGTAACATCAGATGAACAGTTAGCTACGATCTAATTCTCTGTATAAGCAATGAGCAAGCCCACCCACCTGGTCAGCATGCAGATCTGCTTTCAACTTCAATAATAAAAGAATATATACCAAAAGCTTGTTTTTAAATAAATTTGTTTTGGGAGTGTATTTTGTTTCTGTTTCTCTGTTGAGATAGAATCCCACTACGTAGCCCTGGCTGGCCTAGAATTTGGTATATAGGCCAGCTTGGCTCTGCCTCCTAAGTGCTTGGGTTAAAGGCACCACAGATGAATTAAATAAATTTACTTTTACCAATAAGATATATATACATATATACATATATATATATATATATAATACATATACACCTTACATATACACACATATGTATATATGTATTATACAATATATATACATTTTATATACATATGCATATATGCATATACATATATATCCAGAGCTGCATACATGTTTTTCACACAAAAAGAGTTGTAAATGGAAAAACTGAAACTGGGCATCACTGGCTGGGGTGTAGCTCAGTAGGTGGAGTTCTTGTTTATACAAAGATAAAGACCTGGCTTTCGGCACAACATAAAACCAACAATCATTCTAGCTCTTGGAAATAGGACACGGAAAGAAAAAAGTTCAGAAGTGCAAGGTTATACTTGGCTAAAAACTGACTTCAAGGGCTCAAAGTCATCCTGAGATATAAGAGACCCTGTCCTAAAAAAAAAAAAAAAAAAAAAAAGTCTTCATCTAGATGGTTGATAGTTCCGTTCAATGATTTAAAACAAACATACAACCCATTTGGATGCTTAAAACTATGACACAGTCTCAGTGGGGAAAGCCAGTCTTACTGGGAGTCTAGATGTGCCCGCTGCGTGGAAACACCCCTGGCTGCCCGGACTCCCCAGCGCAGCAGCAGTCCAGTCAGGAGCTTCTGTGGGCCTGTGCTGTAGCCTCCTTGAAGAGTGTCCCAAGCGAACCCCACAAGCATAATGTGTATATGAGGGGCTCTCCCAGCCTGTTTCTATCCACCACTGGCTTTCTGTTCCTCTCTATGTCCCACCCTAACTCCAGGGATCTAGGAAGAGGAGCCCAGATTTCAAATCAATTTGAAATTCTTCTAACATCACCAAGTCTCGAAAGCAACTGTACAGATTGGTATGGGACAAAACGGAAATCTGAAGCAGAGCGAGGCTGTTTAGGGATAGCCAGCAAGCCACCAGATGTGGCTGCTCTAGAGAACTTAAAGTGTTCTTGCTGAACGTGCATGTGATTAAACGCTAGGGAACCACTCTCTCATTACCGGCATGGGGATTCTGTTTTCTTACCAAGTTGCCGTTTTTTCCTACCCAGAGTCTCTTTGACTAAATGAATTTCGTATGTGTAATCAAAACATGTGTGTCACTGGACTTCAAGATAATTTGAGCAATTTTTGTTAAAAAGAACCCCTCGTGGTAAACACCCTTTGAGAACAATTGCATGAAAGAGACCTTTTAAAGTTATTATTTTAAATGTAACCATGCACCTTCGCGTTGGCTGCATTTTTCTTTGATGAGAAACGGTTGTACTTGGATGGATGTCTGTATCGGTGTGCAAATTAGGTTTCGCTTTTTGAATGATGGCCTGGCTTATATTACCGTGCAGGGAAATTCCAAAACTTCCTAAAAGTAAGACTTTTTTTCCCTAACAATATCAGTAGTGAGGAATTGGTGACTTCAGTCATCTCCCTTCTTCCTTCATCTGTGTTTACTGAGCCCCTACCTTGTGCCAACTTTGTCCTCCGTACAGGGAGTCTCGGCTACCGCAAGTGTCCACCTCTCCATAACCTACGTTATACCAAAGAACAAAATAATATGTGGTCCTAAGTGACGTGGCACATCCATTTGCCACCAAAAATTATAGTCACAAAACAGAAGTGAAAGAGACAGGTTACAAAGAAGATTGTAGGAAGACAAATTTTTATTTAAAATGTAGATCGCGATGTGGGAACTAATAATGACTGAAAGCTGACCATCTTAGGCGTTATTCTCTAGACTTCATATAAATTATGTCAGGTTATCCTCATTCCAGCTCTGCATAGTTTGGGGTTCATGTCACCGTGACCCTGCCTTAGAGATCATCATTATGCTTTAAAAAAAAAATTTTTTTTAATTTACTTCTATTTTATGTGCATTGGTGCTTTGCTTGCATGCATGTCTGTGTGAGGATGTTAGCTCTTGGAGTTACAGACAGTTGTGAGCTGCCATGTGGGTGCTGGGATTTGAACCTGGGTCCTCTGAGATGAGCACTCCAGTGTCCTTAACTGCTTAGCAATCTCTCCAGCCCCCTCTCATGCTTTTAAAGTCATATAACTTCTAAATAAAAAAAGACTTGAGTTTACTGCAGGCACTTTGCTCTGGAGCTCTGATGTTGATTCTGAACTGTGAGCACATCTAAGACACGAACGTCCCCCGGAGAGGTGGGGAACAGCTGCTTTCTGCAGCCTCCATCCAGCTGTGCTAATTAACACTTCGTGCAGTAGGATTATTAAAAGAAAAACAATGAATTCATATTAGTATGTTGCTATTAATTAAACAGTGCATCCACTCAAGCCTTTATCTAGTCTAAAATCCAACCCCAAGAACCTGTGTTTCATTAATTTTCACGTCTCTCTGGCAGCTCCTCAGTATTGTCACTCATGACCCTGACATTCCTAAAGAGTCTTGGTTGTAGAATGTCCGTTGACTTGAATTTACTTGATGTCTCATCATGACAGGCTTTTATATATTTTGGGCAGTGAGATGCCGTACTATCTCTCTAGGAGGACCACTATGCCCCGTTCCTTACTACAGATGTTAACTTCCATCCTCTCTCTAATGTGCTCTCTGTTTTGGGTCTTCTCAAGGCAAACTAACTTCTTTTCCCTCTGTGATCCTCTGCTGAGGACTTCACGAAGATATTTCAATACCCAGCACACCCAAACTTTTACCCACCAACTTTGGCATCCATTGCTAGAACATGCTTGAAGACATCATTGCTGTGGTATTCTAATGGTGACTTTTCTAGGTATCTCTGTTTCTTCTATATTTGCTTATTTTTTTAATCTTTTGAAGAGCCTCTTCTTCCCTATGTTTGTTTCCTTAATTCTTTATTTATGGCAGTTTGGATTCACAGATACTTATCTCTGGATTCTAACTCATTGACAGGTTAGTGTCATGAACTTGACAGTCATCACCTGAGAAGAGCCTGCAGGCAGCCTGCTGGAGCTTGTCTTGCTTGTCCTAAGTGAGATGGCCCTGTTCCCTGAACTGTATCACTGGGGTGGGGAGATGCTGAACAGCAGCATGTATTCATCATTCTCTACCTTCTGACTGAGAATGCAATCTGAGCTTTGGCTCTGCTGCCTGACTTTCCTGCTGTGCTGCACTGTGCAGCAGAATAACCCTTTTCTCCCATAAGCTGCTTTTGTCAAGAGTATGTTTATCACAACGACTAACCTCCCTTCCTTCCATCCTCCTGCCTCCTTTCTTTCTCCCAGAATGTCTTTATGTTCTGAGACAAGATGCTCTAGGCTCATCCTGTATTTTCCTAACTCTGGAATAAATCACTTCTCCAGTGAGCTCTGATTCTCATCCTAGGAGAAGGAATGGTATCTAGATGGCAAATATGTGCTGTCTGTGCTCATTGTCACTATGTCTAGGCCTTGCCATTGGACAGAGTTGAGAAATGTAGGCAGGCACATCAACCCCTACTTATCCTATGTTCTCTCTCTCTCTCTCTCTCTCTCTCTCTCTCTCTCTCTCTCTGTAAATTTCAAATTGATACCTCAATTTTGATCTTATGAATTCTATTCTCCCTATTTTAGATAATCAAAACATGGCTGGCATGAAAATAATTTTTTCTTCAAAACATGACTTTTTAATCTGGATTTTGTACTTATTTATTCAATGCTAATATCTACACAAAGTAAACACATAATTTCTAACCCATGCCTCTGTAAGAAGCGAGCTTACTAACTGAAGTGCAGTATTCATCCCTTGTTATTTTGTTATCAACCTCACAGAACTCAGTAAGAATGCTGTTAAATAACCAATACAGGTCTTGCCTGTGCTGTCAGTGTTCTTATTCTTTAATAGAGCTGAATTGTTACTGTTCGTAGTCTGTACTGATTACTTCTGCACTGCTCTGGCAGAATTGCTGACCAAACTTATGAGATTTATTTTGGCTCACAGTTTCAGAGGGTCTCAGTCCATCATGGAGGAAAAAGCCCTGTAGAGTTCACAGCAGAAGGAGTGTGTAGCAGAGGTTCCCCACGGGACAGTGCGCCAGAAAGCAGAAAGTATGTCCAGGGACAGATTCCCAGATTTAACCTTCAAAGCATGCTCCTAGCAACCCAATTTTGCCAGCTAGATCCCACCATACAAGAGTTATGTAGTTTCTCAAAACATCAACAACATCTGTGGGCCAAATATTCAAAACATGAAGCTGTGATGGATACTTTAGATTCAAGACATAACCTTCTGTGTTGGGTTCTCATTACATTCTGGATGTTTTATCACAAACATACATGTAAAAAGCTTCATCCTTAGGGGGGGGAGTCAGCCTGTGGATTTGACAGATGTGTAATTATGAATCAGTCACTAGAGTTATGCCACAGAGCAGCCTGTCAGTAACCATAGTACTTACCTCCTGCTGCCCCGTTTGAGACAATAGTCACTCGCAGGCTTCTCTCAGCAATTGCTTTGTTTTACCTTTATAGTATCACTATTTTTAGAATGTTATGGGAATGGAATCATACAATGTGTGGCCTTTGGGAACTGGCTTGTTTTCAATTAGGAGAATGTATCAATGATTCATTCATTCATCTTGTGAATCATTGGTTCCTTCTTTATTTCTGAGTAGTATTCTGTTGTGCAGCCTATCAGTGTTCTGTTGAAGGGCATCTGGGTTTACTATAGATTTCATGAAATAGAAATGAAAAAACCAAAATCATTAGCACTTTTTGTAGACTTAAGTTTCCATTAATTTTTCAAAATACTCAGGAATAAAGTTGCCCGAACACGGAGTAAGACTTTAAGTAAATGGTACATTTCCATGTTTTTCATGACTGAACCACTCTGAATTGCAACAGAAATAATCTGTAATGTATCCCTCTAAGAGGAAATTATGCAGCCACAACAATTTTGTAGATGAATATTCATAGGCAGACGTTTACAAATTTTAAAACCAAGTTATGAAACATTACAATACAGAAGATTGAACATGGCTGGCACATTTTCATTGAATATGAAACAATGTTTTCCTCAAAACCAATGATCTTTTTATTATAATGTTACATTAAAAGGCCATACACTATTTATTCTACTCATCCTTTGCTGTTGAATGATCGATCACATTACCTATCACATTTAGTGATATGATAGTATTTTATATGTTAATTCTTATACTTATTTATGTTTATTTTTATCTTTATTGTTGTTGTTCTGCGCATGTGACTTTGTTAGGTTGGTTCTGTCCTTCCACCTTTACATGATTCTGAGAATTCAAACCCAGGTGTCAAGGCTTACAGCCTCAGTTAGCAAGGACCTTACTACTGAGTCATCCTGTCAGTCTCTAATGACATTTTCTTAGAAGCATGGTTACTGGAACAAGGTAAAACCACAACATTCTCAAATACATTGCCAAAAGGCCCCTAGGATTCTCCAACACCAACACACAATAGAACTTTCTTTGTTGTGGTTTGAAAATAGAAATACCTCACAGACTCATCTTCTCATTCCTTGTCCCCAGATAGAAGTGCTGTCCTTGGGAGGATGTGGAGTCCTTTGAAAGTGGGGCATAGCTGGCAGAAGTAGGTCACCACCATGACAGACTGAAACTCTCAGAAATAATAAGGCAAAATAAACCACTCCTCCATCAAATTGTGTCTTTCACCTATTGAAGTCACAGCATTATAAAAACAATCCATCCAATTCCAAGAACTTGTTTGGCTTTAATTCCCAGCCTTGAATCTTCCCACCTCCCAGTCAGTCCTTGCTATGGTATGACCATTTGTATCACTCCAAAATTCAAGCCTTGAAGTCCAGTCACTAATATCCTGGTATTGAAAAGTGGAGCTTCTGAATGGGATTAGAGTCTTTAATTAAACCCCAGAGACTCCATAGTCCATCCAACAAACAAATATGAGAAGAAGGGACCATGGACAAACCAGAAATCCAGGAAATGAGCCATCACAGACACACAATCTACCAACACCTTGGTCTCAACCTTTCCAGATGCCAAAACTGTGAGAAAATGCTCTCTGGTTATAAGCTTGTGTTTTCTTAAGGCACCCCCAACAAAACAAAATGACCCCCCTTTTCCTTTCCTGCTCAGATCCCTCTGGGAACTGGGCTTTCCTGCACTATGTGGCCTAAAGATAACAGAAAGACTGTCTCCCTGGAGTGGGGCTCCCAGTAGAGTGAGCAGATGTATTCCGGCTGATCCTCTAGTTCCTCTTTCTGGTAGCTGTTCCACATCTGCTAAGTGTCAACATGTCACTCCGTTGCCTCGTTCACTTTTTAATCACTTTTTATTATTTTAAGATGTTCCCAAGAGTCAGAAATGGAGCCTACTTTGCAATTTTTGGATGCTTTACTGAGCCAATAAACATGTGGTTTCCTTTAATCTAATCTGAGAATGTTTAAGTATCACATTGAAAATCATTAGGAAGGTATGAAGCCCTGGACCAGCAAGAAGGCTCAGCGGGTGGGAGTGCTCACTGTGCAAACCGGACAGCATGAGTTCAGTCCTAATATCCCACAGTGGAAAAGGGGCCATGACTCCTGAAAGCTGTCTTTCTGACCACCACACATGCTCTGTCGTGTGCATACCACACTCACACATGCACACAGCATATGCACACACAATAAAAATGAGTAATTGAAAGGATCAAAAAAAGATTATTATTCACATTTTTTAAAAGTTTTTTATTTTTTGGTTTTTCGAGACAGGGTTTCTCTGTACAGTCCTAGCTGTCCTGGAACTCACACAGTAGACCAGGCTGGCCTCAAATGCCTGCCTCTGCCTCCCAAGTGCTGGGATTAAAGGTGTGTGCCACCACTGCCCAACTTATTATTCACATTTTAATAATAAAATAAACAAAATTTATCCTAAATTTTTCCATCAAATACACATTCTCCACCTTTTGAATATTAACAGATTTTTTCTTAATATTTTTTTAATTTAATTTTATTTTTTTATTTTCTATATTCTTTGTTTACATTCCAAATGATTTTCCCTTTCCAGGTTTCTCCCCTCCCCATAAGTCCCATAAGCCCTCTTCCCTCCACCCATTCTCCAATCAACCCCCTCCCACTTCTCTGTCCTGGCAATCCCCTACAATGCCGCATCAAGTCTTTCCAGGATCTGGAACCTCTCCTTCCTTCTTCTTGGGAATGATTTGATATTTAATTGTGTCTTGGGTATTCAGAGCTTCTGGGCTAATATCCACTTATCAGTCACTGCATTCCACGTGTGTTCTTTTGTGATTGGGTTACCTCACTTAGGATGATATTTTCCAGATCCAACCATTTGCCTAAGAATTTCATGAATTCATTGTTTTTAATTGCTGAGTAGTATTCCATTGTGTAAATATACCACATTTTCTGTATCTATTCCTCCATTGAGGGACATCTGGGTTCTTTCCAGCTTCTGGCTATTATAAATAATACTGCTATGAACATAGTGGAGCATGTGTCCTTATTGCATGCCTGAGAATACTCTGGGTATATGCCCAGGAGTGAGTGGTATAGCAGGGTCCTCCAGAAGTGTCATGCCCAGTTTTCTGAGGACCCGCTAGACTGATTTTCAGAGTGGTTGTACCAGCTTGCAGTCCCACCAGCAGTGGAGGAGTGTTCCTCTTTCTCCACATCCTCACCAACACCTTCTATCTCCTGAATTTTTAATCTTAGCCATTCTGACTAGTGTGAGGTGAAATCTCAGGGTTGTTTTGATTTGCATTTCCCTAATGACTAATGAGGTTGAACATCTCTTAAGGTGTTTCTCAGCCATTTGAAGGTCTTCAGGTGAAAATTCTTTGTTTAACTCTGTACCCCATTTTTAATAAGGTTATTTGGCTCTTTGGAGTCTAACTTCTTGAGTTCTTAGTATATATTGGATATTAGCACTCTGTCAGACATAGGGTTGGTGAAGATCTTTTCCCAATTTGTTGGTTGCTATTTTGTCCTTTTGACAGTCTCCTTTGCCTTACAGAAACTTTGTACTTTTATGAGGTCCCAATTGTCAATTCTTGATCTTAGAGTATAAGCTATTGGTGTTCTGTTCAGGAACTTTTCCCCTGTGCCCATGTCCTCAAGGGTCTTCCCCAGTTTCTTTTCTATTAGTTTCAGTGTATCTGGTTTTATGTGGAGGTCCTTGATCCACTTGGAGTTGAGCTTAGTACAAGGAGATAAGAGTGGGTCAATTTGCATTCTTCTGCATGCTGACTTCCAGTTGAGCCAACACCATTTGATTTTTTCTTAATATTTTTTATAGTGTGTGTCTGTGTCTGTATCTGTGTGTGTGCCTGTGTCAGTGTGTGTGTGTGTGTGTGTGTGTGTGTGTGTGTGGTTGCGCGCGCGCGTGTGTCTGTGCGCCTGTGCCTGTGTCAATGTGTGTCAGTGTCTGTGTGTGTGTGTGTGTGTGTGTGTGTGTGTGTGTATGTGTATGTGTATGTGTGGATAGGAACACAAGAATGCTGATGCCTGATGAAGCTGCAGGCTTCAGATTCCCCTTGGAGCATGGAGGAAAGGTGATTGTGAGCAGCTCAACACGGATGCTGGAGCCGAACTCAGCTCCTGTACAGGAACAGTCCATGCTCTCAGCCACCGAGCTATCGCTCCAGCCCCCGAAGGTTATTCTAAAGCAAGCAATGTGCCCAGCCCTCCTAGGAGCATGACAAAGTTCTTCAACATGAAGTAGAGGGATAGTCAAAGGAAACACTCCCTGAAATCCAGACATAAACCATATACCAACAATAACTTATAGAATTCTCGGTTTTATCTGTGAGAAATCTTGGAGTTACTGTCCTAGAAAAAATGATAAGGGGGAAATATTATTTTATCACTAGCAAATGTACTGTGTACTAAGTTTGGAGCACATACAGACAGAACTTACAGAACCTAGAAAGCTAGAGAAATGTAAACAATCAACTATTGTTCACAGAGATCTGAGGGTGGCTCTGTCAATTTCCCCATTCATGGCCCCATCAATGAATAGGGAAATTCTCAATCTGGCCACTACTCAAAGCTTAGAAGAGCTTGGAAAAGAGATTTGCATTGCTGCAGTTGGGAAGCAGGGGGAGCAAGCAGGAATGGGGGCGGGAGCTCTTCCTTGCTGGCTAGCTTGCAGGCTCCCTTGCATACCGCAGCACTGTGCCTGCAGGCTGCTGGGAAGAACTACCATCGAGTATCTTTTGTTTGTTTGTTTGTTTTGTTTTTTTGAGACAGGGTTTCTCTGTGTAGCCCTGGCCGTTCTGGAACTCACTCTGTAGACCAGGCTGGCCTCGAACTCAGAAATCCGCCTGCCGCTGCCCCCCAAGTGCTGGGATTACAGGCGTGTGCCACCACCGCCCAGCTACCATCGAGTATCTTAAAGCTGTGAACCCTACATGTTAATCTACCAACCAGCCAGGCAAGAAGTGCCCACCGATGTAGCCAATCACTCTCTAGTTGGATGTGAGGTCTACCCTATCACAGACGGGAGTACTGTAAACCTGACCAAAAGTCAGCGGCGGGAGAAGTCGGAGGTCCATCGTGAGGATGCTAGTGCTTGGACTCACAGTCCAGGGGGTGACAATGGACTACCCAGAAGGGGGATATCAGCATCATCCCTGCCGAGGCTCAGAGAGCATCCTGGAGGAGGAGGGGGGAGGGGGAGGAGGAGGAGGAGGAGGAGGCAGAAAGGATGGAGGACGGGATGGAGTGAGGAGGAACACTGTCTTTCTTTAAAGCGCAGAAATACCCTTGTAGTCTTGACCTCGCAGGGGATTTGCTTGCTGGTATGGTACTGCACAAGATGGTGCTTGCAAACACGTTGCCATGGCTTCGAAGGAGGGAAGGGCTCACAGTATCATCTACAGGCAGGTAATGGGTCACTGGGGTAAGCACACTTTCTAGGACCACTGGGAGGAAGCCCATGTCCTGTAAATACTCCCTCACCCAAGGCCTTATAAGGAAACTAATGAGATGTGGCCAAAAGAAAGGAAGAAAGGGAGGGAGGAGGGAAGGAAGGAAGGAAGGAAGGAAGGGAGGGAGGGAGGGAGGGAGGGAGGGAGGGAGGGAGGGAAGGAAGGAAGGAAGGAAGGAAGGAAGGAAGGAAGGAAGGAAGGAAGGAAGGAGAAAATAGAGAAGAGCCTAGCTTAGAAAAGAAAGGAGACCAGTGGGGGCCAGAAGGGGACGAGAAGGTAACAAAGGTCAATACGAGGAAACTCCGTTACATACATGTATAAAATACTACAGTGAAACCCGTTATTATACATAATTAACATACGTGGGTTAAAACCTGAGAAAGTAAATGAGCGAGAACAGATTTCTTTAGCTTTTACTAAAATGTCTCCAGACCTACACAAGAAATTTCACAGACGCTCTAAATCCAGATCTCATCAAGGAATGCTGTGCAGGCCTCGGTATCTGTGGTCAGTTCTGACCATGTGCCCACGAAAACACTAAACTTTTTTTTTGTTTGTTTTGTTTTTTTTTTTTTTTTGGTTTTTTTCGAGACAGGGTTTCTCTGTGTAGCCCTGGCTGTCCTGGAACTCACTCTGTAGACCAGGCTGGCCTCGAACTCGGAAATCCGCCTGCCTCTGCCTCCCAAGTGCTGGGATTACAGGCGTGCGCCACCACGCCCGGCTCTAAACTTTTATTAAATATATTTGTATCCGTGTAGCTCTTACTGCCATCTTTAGTTCTTTTATACAAGGTCCCCACACAGTAAGAACTCAACAAATCTCCTTTGAATCACTGGATAAATGATGCTATACCTTGATTTTTTTTTTTTTTTTTGAGATGCTAGACGTTTTGATGTAAACTTAGCTTTTAGAGAAAGGTTCCTCCAGATAACAAAGCTCCCTGATTTCTCATAGCCGAGGACAAGCGAGGGCTATTTCCTCTTCAGAGACAGAGAAGGGATCCATCTGCTGGTAATTATAAGGAAACACTAAGCATTCCATTGGATTCCTGGAATAAACAAAAACTACTTCTTATTTAGTTTCAATAGGAAAAATTGTTTTTGTAGTTATTGTCATTTATTCTTGTGCTTAGGTGTGTGTGTGTGTGTGTTGTTGTTGTTGTTGTTGTTGTTGTTGTTTTTGTTGTTTTGCTTTGTTTTCTAAGTACTGGAATTAAACCCAGAACGTCTACCATGCCAGGAAATTGTTCTTCCACTGGGCTGCCTCAGCATTTCTAAACTCCAGAGAGGAGAAAGATTGGCTGTGCCTGTCCACACAGTATGTTCCGACTTCAACCCCAAGCCCAAGTGGTTTTAACTGAACTCATACCCTAACATCCTTGGAAGCCCTTTTTTTTTCCATGATAATAATCTTTAGCATGATACTGTAGAAAAAAACGGCAAGAGAATGCAAGAATCCGGGGCCAGGAATGTGCAGACCGTGATCAGCTCGGATCCCGCAAGCCGGCAGCATGCCCTCCCTGCCAGCCAGCCTTTAGACAGCAGGGTAGCTTCGGTTCTCCTTGTCCAAGCTTTTTACATTGGATTTAGTATATGTTCACATTCTGACGTAGCATTTTTAGGGATTCCAATTATATATATATACTGTTTTTCCAACTGCTTTCCTCATGCGTCAAAAGTTTGGAGGAGTTGGACCTTTAAGACAAAGGGAAAATGGAGAACCAATACGCATCTGACTAGAGTGGGGGGATAGGGGATATGGCTAATGCTAAACCGTTGTGTTAGAGGATAAATTACAGGTGCCTCCCACCATAAACACAGCTGCACTATCTCCCTGCCTGACATTAAAGACAAACAGTCTTCCCTCAGGATCTCAGGAAAAGCAACAGGAGTCTGCCTTTGTGAGGAACAAATTAAAACAGTCCTGCTGGCATCCCCAAAACACAGTGTGTTTGAAGATGTGAGCAAACAAACTCCCCCCTCCCGCCCACCCGCTCTCACTCGGAGATAAGTGGAGCATTTCCTTTAAGCAACTTCTAGATGAAAGGCGAGTCTTTGCAGCTGGAAGGGGAGCCTGTGTGTGGACCACAAACACATGCACAGAATGTCAACAGCACAACATGGGAACAGAACAGGAAGCGCCACGCTGGCCATGCTGCGGAGACATAATTATCAACCGCCTAAGGCACATCGTGGAGCTGGGGTGCATACCCCGAGAAGCTGGGCTGAGTTCATGGGAGGAGGCAACCGGCAAAGTCTAAGACACTGAAGACCTTAGACACTTTCCAGAGCAACGGAAAAGCAGCAAAGGGGGATTCTCATAAAAATAAAGAGAAAATATTTTGTACTTCTGTTTTGTTCGTGGGTTGAGTATGTCTGTGTACATATATTCCTCTATGTGTGTTTGTGTTTATGGGGTGTGCATGTGCATGCACACACACACACACACACACACACACACACGGAGACCAGAGGATGACATGGGGTATCTTCCCCAATAACTCAGCACGAGAGAGTCTTCTCTCAGACCCGAGCCTACCCTTAGTTAACTGCCTAGTGAACTCGCTATGCTCTAAATTGGCTTTTTTCCCCTGATATAATGAATTTTTAAATTTTTCTATATTCTTTGTTTACATTCCATATGATTTTCCCTTTCCTGGATCCTTCCTCCCCATAAGTCCCATAAGCCCTCTTCCCTCCGCCCATTCCCCAATCAACCCCCTCCCACTTCTCTGTCCTGGCAATCCCCTACAATGCTGTATCAAGCCTTTCCAGGACCAGGGACCTCTCCTTCCTTCTTCTTGGGAATCATTTGATATGTGAATTGTATCTTGGGTATTCAGAGCTTCTGGGCTAATATCCACTTATCAGTGACTGCATTCCATGTGTGTTCTTTTGTGAATGAGTTACCTCACTTAGGATGATATTTTCCAGTTCCAACCATTTGCCTAAGAAGCATGCTAATCTGTCACTTTGTCATGCATTTCAAATGAATTTTCTAACTGAAAACTAATAGATAGAGGTATTATGTAATGGCTACTCCTGGTTGTCAACTTGACTATATCTGGAATGAACTACAATCTAGAATTGGAAGGCTCACCTAATCTGGAGGCTCAGAGATATGTTTCTTACCTGCTTAGGCAGAGTATGTGGCCCAGATTCAAGGCGTGTGTCTCCATGCCTTTAATCCCAGATGATCTTGAACTTGGAGATCTCCTTGTTTTAATCTTCTGGAATTCATAGCCACTATGCTTCAAGATCTCCAATCCAAGATCCAGGTCAGAACTTATATCTCTGAACCTCCAGATTAGGTGAGCCTTCCAGTTCTAGATTGTAGTTCATTCCAGATATAGTCAAGTTGACAACCACGAATAGCCACTACATATTGGGAAGTCATCATAAAAAGGTCAACTTGATATGAAAAAGTTCCTGTAGCAGAAAAGTTTGCTTCAGTGAAACACAATTATATCTAGATATTGCAAGGACGAAACAAACCCATGGTCAACTGAGTCACCAATAATGCAATGCTGTTGCATTAAAGAAAGAAATTTCCCCTTGGAAGCATTTCCCCTTGGAAGGACTTCAGGTTTGAATTCTCCGCGTTGAATTCTTTATGTTCCAGTGTCTTTGATTCTCTGTATATCTATTACTTGCATCTGAATATGTGCCTGCTTGATGGCTGTCTTATGAATCTGTTCCTGTGTTGCGTCTGTCCCTAACAAAAGGCTTCACTTGTATTTACTGAACCACCCAGAAAGTATCCAACGGGGAAGGAATGGGACACTTTATACAGAAGTTCTTAGCAGAGAGTTTTACCAGGGATTAGCAACACCTAATCCCAGCTGGCACAGTTAATGGTATTACAAACATCTGTTTTTATCAGCCAATATTCAAAAATTGTTATGTTCATCGGGTGGACATTTCTTTTAGAAGACTGCTTTCAACCTCTGCATTTTTTGCTCTTATCAAATGATGCACATGCATTGTTGGGGGTCAGAGACACGAAGAGCACATGGCTTATGGCATTTATGCATTAGCTGAGGTCGTAGAAGTTGATTTACATGGGAAATTCAACGCAAATAAGGATAATTATTACATAGTTCTCTTAATGGTAGGTTAAACAGACTGGCTAGAGTAGGATAGTAACCCTAAGTCCTAAGTGACTTCAAGTTGTATTAACATCAGAAGTAAAGTAAAGCAAAAGTCCCAACCCTTAAAATGTCAGAGATATTTTCATAATAATGCATCGCTACAGTTCCCCCCTTTTGTTTTGTTTTATTAAAGAAGAAAAACATGTGGATGTTGATAGAACTATGCTGCGGGTCTCAACAAAATCACACAATGCAGTAGTGGGTCTCGTGTGGGAGCTTTAGTGGGAGGGAAAATATAATCAGCCTCTGGAAAAGTGAGGAAAGAAGAGAAAGGGCAGGGAGACCGAAGCTTTTATTGGGCCCATGGTGCATGGGCAAAGGGACGTGCAACAGGGGCCATGGCGCATGTATAAAAGGACAGACGTAGGAGCGAACTTGTCGCTTCTTGAGCAGCTAGAAATGACGCGATTTGTTGCTGGGACCCTCGAGAGCCGGCTGTAAAGATGCCTGATAGTTGTGAAGTCACTTCTAGCTGTCCATGGATGTGCCTGATTGCCAACAGATGTGCTCACTGTTGAAGGGCTGGTCAAGGCATGGTGTACTGTAGGGGTAGCTTGAGTCAGTATCAGCTCATTCTGGGTGGTTCCTTTGCAATGTTGGCAAAGGCACAATAGGACCATGAGGAGGAGGCAGACAAACAGAATCCCTAATCCTATAAAAGGCCACATTTTAAGATTTCATCCTGAAGACCAATTAGAAATATTGGGCCCATTTGTTATTGAACACCATTGCGAGGTGTGCATTTTGAAGATAGGAATTTACAGTTGTTGTAGTTTGGATAGTCAAGGCCATTGCCACAGTGACAGTGACAACCAGGGCAGCTATGGCAGCTGCAATAATCAATCAATCTTTTTGTACATTTATGTTCCAGGGCATAATTAAGTTGTTCTGAAGCAGACCCTCTATGCTATAGATGAGTCTGGTTGACAGGAATCCAGACAAGAGCTTGTTGTCTAAGAATTAAAGTCAGGAGATAAAAACCACAGTGTAATGACAAGGCTGGTAAGTGGGGTTAGAGTTAGAAGTGGCATGCTGTTTATATGTTGTTGAATTTCAGGAAAGTGCCCTCTTCGGTTATCAGGTTAACACCTTCTGGTGCCAGTTCACAGTGTGGCTTTACAAATCCCGCTGGAATCCAGACAAAGCCTGTGGGAGAAAGCACAGATGCAGGGCCTAGGGCCAAGTTATGAGAGAGCAGGACCCAGTCATGAGGCCTCTGAGGGAATTTATATAAAACCAAGAGTTTGGATTAAATGTTTTCTTTTATCTGATGTGCTTTTGTTAAGCGACGGGGTAAAATTGGGGGAATCAATTTTTAAGATTTAAAGTACAAGTTAGGGGCTAGCAAAAGGACTGCTCTTCCAGAAGTCCCAAGTTCAATTCCCAGTAAGCACATGGCGGCTCCCGATCATCTGTGATGGGATCCGATGCCCTCTTCTGGTGTGTCTGAAGACAGCGACACTGTACTCATATAAATAAAATAAATAAATCTAAAAAACTAAAATAAAGTATAAGTTAATGCTTTATTCCCCCTTTTTGCTTATATATTTGGTTTTTAGTAATAAAATGGTTTCATTCAATTATGGCTTGTTCTTGGAAGTATGTAAAATGATGTTTTAGATACATCAACAGGATCATTGTCAATTTTAATCTGTATTGAAGTCCTCATGTAGAGCAGTGGTTCTCAACCCATGGGTCTCAACTCTTCCCCCCCACCCCACCCCCGCAGATCACATGCCAGATATCCTGCATGTCAGATATTACATTATGACTCATAACAGTAGCAAATTACAGTTATGGAGTAGTAACGAAATAATTTTATGGTTACAGGCCACCACAGCATGAAGAACTATATTAAAGGGCCACAGCATTAAGAAGGCTGAGAATCGCTGTTGTAGGGAAAGCGGCCACTAAGTGACTGCAAACAGCTCCAGCAGACTCCTGTGTTTGGGCCACAGAAAAAGTAAAGCAAGAAAAATTATCGACCTATATATACATGGACAAATTTAAAATAGCCAAAGGAAATTTAAATTTATTAAGCCGGTGACTATGATGACTTTATTTGTGTAAAGCTTTAGCCGCCAATGATAAGAGCTGCTACCAAGAGTAGATTAGTAACCTGTGAGAACCGCGCTGATGTAAGTGGAAGTTTAATATCTCTGTGCTCAAGGTCGAACTTGGAAGTCATGATATCACATGATCGTCTTACGCGTCGTCCTTCACAAACAGGACTATCCTCCCATGAGCCATAGAGCCTTTAAAGCCTTTATTATTTCCCTTTCTATCTAAAATTCTTCAATTGTTTAAACATTCATTACAACTCCTATAAACTTTCTACCTTTCTTTTCCATCTGGACATACCCATTTTAACAGTCATACATAAATCCTTCTTTATGAAAACCTTTCCATCTTACCACTTAACCTTTTTTTTTGAAAAAAACTGTGGGTTTTATTTTTTCCTCAATATCATAACACCTGGGTGTTTGATTATTGGGAGTATTGATAGTATTGCTGAAAAAGCAAGTCTTTTTTTTTTCTTATGATTAGAGGATAAAAGACTACCAAAAGTAATTTTTAAGTCATTAATAACTAACTGAGCATTGCTTGTGAGTTTCCCCGCCCAGTAGGAAGCCTGCTAGCTCTGGGAAAAGGCTAGGCCTGGTCTTTATAGTTGACACTTTGAGGGGCCTAGTCAGAATTTGTATTTTCATAAGTCAGGGGGAAAAAAGGCTGCTGCAACCCCTTTATTATCTTTTTAAAGCTTATTGTAGATAATTACCGAAGCCCGCCGAGGTCTTAGCAAGTTTTTATCTGTTTGTAGAAGGAAACAAAACAAAACAAAAACCTGGAGTGTGTTAGATAAGGGCACTTTTTATTTATTTATTCACTTACTTAAAGCCCTCATGGCAGAGGCTGGGAGCCTGCTGGGAGGGTCCATTTATTTTGTTTAATAACCAAGCGAGGGCTGGCAGATGATTAAGCTTTGGGTTTTTTGTTTGTTTGTTTGTTTGTTTGTTTGTTTTTTACCTTAGAGACTTAGGTAGTTTAACTTCCCTCTAAAGGCCTCCAATTTGAACCATCAGCACGCAACATGTCCATCTTTTGCATCTAAAGGTATTATAAAGCCAGAACATTTTTAAGGTGAAAGCAGACTTTGTAAGCTATGGATGGACCAGCGAGACAGCCTGAGGAGGAGCTGGAGGAGGCCTTCTTGTTGCTATAGCAGCAGGTGGTAGGGCTGCTGAATTATCAGATAAAGATAGAACAGGAACAAGGAGGCCCTACCGGAATTATACATGTGTGATGTGCCCAGAGATGAACATTTATGAGTTTTATGGTTGATATATATATAGTATATATTTTGTTTTAATAATGTCTTGGTTCTAACTGCTTTAAGTAACATTTGTAACTGCAGTGTACATGAGGTGTAGGGGACAGCGGATTTCCTACGGTGAAAGCAGACAGAGCAGGCAAGGTGGAAAGGGAAGCATTGCACAGTGACTGTTTTAGAGAAAATCATGTTCTTTCCTTATGCTAGAAGTTGAAACCGGAATCACTGGATTTGATAGAGAGAAACAAAGGCATGAAGGTTAGCATTCAAGGGGAGCTTTTAGGCCATAGATTCCCAGCCTCTGAGATGGACTTACAGGTGTTTGCTAACTTGAGATGTCCAAGTCTGCCTTTCCTGGGACCTCTTTACCACTGTAGGCAGATAAAATGGGAGCTTCTGGGCAATTCCCAAGTTCCTGTTGCTATTGGCTACTGAGCTGTCCAAAATCCTTAACAAGGGATCTTCCCTAATTGCCCAAATGAGTTCAGGTTTCCAGTCCTCACACAGGCTACTCCAAAATACTTCACCAAGGCATCAGAGGATCCTCACATGGTCTCTCGTGTCCCTCACATGTCCCTCTATGCATTACTGACAACTTTGTGTTGCTAATACTGTGTGTCAGCTTAGCAGTGTCACACTAAGGAAAGGGATAAAAGCACTTCCCCCAGAGTCATTTAATCAAGAGCGGGTTCAGATTTTAGTCCTCTGTTTCACGCTCCCCGTGTCTTCCATCTTCCATCTGTCTTTGTGGGCATGAATCCGTATCTATTGCATTGTTCTCTCAAAGCAGGTTAAACGCACAAGAGGACACAGCGGTCGTGAGTCTTCAGTGACAAGGCAAGGTGTTCAACTCACTCTAGCTGTGAGGTCCAGCAAACATTCCAGCCTCTTAGAATGACAGAGATAATTTTTATAATATTGCACTCTCACAAAACATGGCTAGAAAAGCAAATGTAATAATCAGAGGAGGCTCACGAAAGAGGAAGGCTGGTCTTAAATGAACAAATTCCTTGAACTAGACAGCATTCAGAAAAAGTGGTGGCAAAGGCAGACAGCATACATGGTAGCACGTTTGTTGGTAGGAAAGCTTGCTTTCTTTTTTTTTCTTTTGTTTTTTTTTTTTTTGTTTTTTTTTTTTTCTAGTCAGGGTTTCTCTGGGTAGTGAGTTCGCTGGAACTCACTCTGTAGAACAGGCTGACCTCAAACTCAAGAGATCTGTCTGCCTCAGCCTCCTAAGAGCTGGGAGGCATGAACCACCATTGATCAGCAGGAAATGTTTTCTTTAACATTGTCTTAGTTAGAGTTTTACTGCTGTAAACAGACACCATGACCAAGGCGAGTCTTATAAGGACAGCATTTAATTGGGGCTGACTTACAGGTTCAGAGGGTCATTCCATTATTATCAAGGCGGGAGCACAGCAGGGTCTAGGCAGGCATGGTGCAGGAGGAGCTGAGAGTTCTACATCTTCACCTGGAGGCTGTTAGCAGAATTCTGGCTTCCAGGCAGCTAGGATGAGGGTCTTAAGCCCACACCCACAGTGACACGCCTACTCCAATAAGGCCACACCTCCAAATAGTGCTATTCCCTGGGCCAAGCATATAGAAACCATCACAAATATACACCAGTATGTCCCGCGCTACCGTCTCGCCAGCAAGAAAGACGCGGCACACTCAAGATCCTTCTGCAGTAAAGCTTTAATGCTCCTGAGAGGGAGAGCATAAGCCTACAGAGCAGAGACCCAGATACCCAGAAGCCCATCCCTTATATAGGCTGCAACCCCTGCCTCGGACGTATCATCCCCTGATTGGCTGCAGCTCGGGAGAGGCGGAGACCAAGGGATGGTAAACTACCCAGCACCTGCGCACTGACTTGTTTACTTCAAGCCGGCAGGATGTTTTGGGCCGGCAGGATGTTTTGGGCCGGCCGTCGGCTCCCCACACCAGTACATCTTCGCCAGCATCTCTTATCACATAGAATTTTGGATGTGAGCTAAGTAGAAAAGAAATGAGAAAAGTTATCCTTCATATCTATTCAAGATCATGTCCCATGTACCACTGCTGCTGAGAAAGGCACTGGCAGCCACTCACAGAATGCAGACTGACAACCCTTATAATCTATGAAATTTTGTTCATAATGTATGGACAAAAACAGAGCAATAGAAACAAATATAACAAGGGAAAAAACCCTTAGCCAAACCCCATCAAGTTGTGCCTTGTAGACAGACACTTCTCTTTGGGGATCTGGGTACTTTTCGTGATCTCTTTCGTTACATGTTTTTCAGCATTGAAGGATGCTCTATCTATAGCATCTTTCCATTTCTTAAAGCTTCTACATACAATGTAGATTAAGAAACTCAGAATCGGGACTAGAGACATGGCTCAGTGGTTAAGAGCACTGGCTGCTCTTCCAGAGGTCCTGAGTTCAATTCTAAGCAACCACATGGTGGCTCACAACCATCTGTAATGGGATCTGACGCCCTCTTCTGGTGTCTGTCTGAAGACAGCTACAGTATCTTCAGATCTCTCATACAAAGAAACTCAGAATCTTTCTCCAAGTTCATAAAACTCAGAATCTTCCTCCAAGTTCATAAAACTCAGATCCAGGCAATAATAACTCAAATCAGGACAATAGCCATCAGAAGGAATCCTAAATCATGTCCGGGTGGCATATCTGTCTGTCTCCATTGAAACACTCCTAAAATGGGAACCTTTGAGATCCATGCTACACTTTAATATCTGAACCGTCTCCTTCTGTAGAGCACGCTTTCACCTCTAAAATAAAGTTAGAATAACAGAGTAGTTTCCTTGGGTCAGGTTTTTCTTTCTTCTGATTTTAAGCACTGGTAAGACCATTAGCTGACTTCAGAATGGCTGACAATGGTATAGTTTTATAGGTAGATATAATGGAAGCAAGAGATCAGCAAAGATCCGAAGGATCCTAGCGCAGTGGCCCTCACCCTTCTTGATGCCATGATCCTCTAATACAGTTACTCATGTTGGGGTGATCTCAAAGCATAAAATTATTTTTGTTGTTACTTCATAACTGTAATTTTGCTACTGTTGTGAATCATATTGTGCAGGATATTTGAGATGCAACCTTGTGAAAGGGTCATTTGACACCACCCTTCAAAACTGTCATGACCTACAGGCTGAGGACCACTGAGAATCATTTTATGTAGAACCTAAAACTTTCAACAGGGCTGACTGGTGGGGGACCTGTTCATGAAACCAGGATGCAAAGCCCTAAAGAGGTGACTGTTTGTTTTTTTCAAATGGCCACATCTCAGTTCCTTTACCCACAGTATTAAACATACAAAGAAACAAAGAGGCATGACCCAGTCAAAATACCAAAATCAATTAACCCTAAGTAAATGTAGATCTCTGAGCTCCCTGCTCCAGGATTCTAAATAACTGTCATAAAGCTGTTCAACTATTAAAAAAGGAGATGCAGAAAAATAAATGAATCAGAGAAAATGATGTTTATAAATGAGAATATTCTCTTTTGTTGTTGTTTTGTTTTTTGTTTTTTGGATTTTTTTCGAGACAGGGTTTCTCTGTGTAGCCCTGGCTGTCCTGGAACTCACTCTATAGACTCAGAAATCTGCCTGCCTCTGCCTCCCAAGTGCTGGGATTATAGGCATGCGCCACCACTGCCCGGCCTGAGAATATTATTAATGAGATGTAAATTTATAGAAAGAATTGAACAGGGATTCTAAAGTTGTATGTCAATAAGCTAGACAGGGGGAAAGAAATGGATAAATTCCTAGAAACTTTTGACCATCAACACAAAATGATGAAGACCTAGAAAATCTGAACAAGTCAATCATTAGTGAGTAATTAAATAAATACTCAAAAGCCTCTAGACAAAGAAAAACCTATGATGGGGCTAGTAAGACAACTCGGAGAATAACCTGCCTACTGTGGATAACCTGCCTGTTATGCACATCTGACCATCTGAGTTAGATCCCCAAATCTCAAGGTAGAAAGACACTATCAACTCCCAAAAGTTGTCCACTGTCCTCCACCCATACGCTAAAGCATGTGCACAGTCTTACACATCACACACACACACACACACACACACACACACACACACACTACCGTAATAAGAAGGTAGAAAAAAGACCAAGACCAGATAGTTTCACTGGAGAAGTCTACCAAACATTTTTTCAAATGAATATCTTTTTAAAAATTAAAAATATTCAAAAATTATCAAGCTCATTTTTTTCTGACCAGAATTATCCCAGCACAAAAATAATTACCACTAGAAAAGCAAACTATAGACCAGTTATCCCCAATGAGCAATGACAAAAATCTCAGCAAAAAATTAGTATGGTGGGCAAGCCCTTAATCCCAGTACAGGCCAATCTCTGTAAATTTGAGACCAGCCTTGTCTACATAGTAAGTTCCAGTAGAGTTAGGGCAATGTAAAAAGTCCCTGTCTCAAAATGTAGATAGATAGATAGATAGATAGATAGATAGATAGATAGATAGATAGAATAGTGAATTTAAAAGTCCATAAAAAGGATTACAGTCAGGTCATGCCTACCTGCACTTGATGCATAGAACCAGATACAGAAGAAGTTCAAGGTCAGCCTTACCTAAATATCAAGACAATTAGCAAGGTCCAAGTCTTTAACCCAGCACTTGAGGTGTTGAGGCAGGAGGATCACAAGTTTAAGTGGCAAGGCTAAGTAACTGAGCAAGTTCCTATTTTATATCCTAAGACTATCTGGAGACGGTAGCTGAATGGTAGAATATGACTGGGCTCTGTCTCTAGTACTGCAAAGGAATTTGCTGCACCACAGAATGAGACCGAGTCATAGGAGGGTGCTGTGGACTAAATAAGAAATGTCCTCAGAAGCTCAGGAATCTCAAGTGTTGGTCCCAGGTGTTAGTGTTCGTGTCCGTGGCTGAATGTGCCTCTGCCATCCCTCCCCACCATTATAGTCTCTCTTTCTGCAGCCACAAGCCACATAAGTTCCCTTCAGTAAGTCCTTTTGGTCTTGGTGTTTTCTCAGAGAAATAGAAAAGCAACTGATGGCAAGAAGATTCAATATAAAAAAATTAATCGATGGGATACTTAAACACAAGGACAAGACTGACATGATCATCTCAATGCAGAAAGGCATTGATGATATTTAATGCATTTTCATGATAAAGAATCACTCAAAATTCGAAGACGTTTTAAAAGTACCTCAATATTTTAAAGACCATTTTTGTAAATAACCCAGTGACTATCACCCTCAAGGATGGAAGACGGAAAGGTCTTACTCTAAGATCAGGGAAAAGGCTGGCATCTATTCTTACCATGTTTATCCAGTATAGGAAGTCTAGGACAGAATAATTGGGCAATTAAAAGTCACCTAAATTAGAAGGGAAGGAGTGAGAAGATTCCTACTCACTTTCCTAACTCACTAATGACATGATATTATACGAGAGGAAAAATGTTAAAATGAACGGTCTTGGGAGATGGCTTAGTGGATAAAGGTGCCTGCACACAACATGGAAGCTGGGGTTTGGATCCACAGGACCCACACCCACGGTAGGTGAGCAGAGTGGCCCACCCGTTACCTCAGAACACAGGGAGCAGAAACAGGAGATCCCTGGAGCAAGTCAGCTGACTACATCAGACAGATCAGCAAGCTCAAGGCCCAATATATAAAGTGGCCTCCACACGCATGTGTACACACATGCAAATGTACCACACAAATGTGAGCCCTTATCACACATATATGAGTCTCACATGCACATATACAAAATAAAGTAAAACAATTCTTAGAGATTATATACACTCAAAGCAACAAAACCCTGTATGAACTAAAATAGGCTGAGGCATGAATCCGCACGTGTATGTTCATGTGATCTTTGACAAGGTGCCAGGACTACTCAGGACAGAAAGGACAGCCTATTCCAGTAGATGGTATTCGGGAAACCTGATAACCACATACAAAAGAAGTAAAGTGTTCCCTTACCTTACATCATATACAAAAGTTAACTCAACGTGGATTAAAGACACAAATCTAAGACTGAAAGCTGGAATCCTAGAGGGCAGCTTAGAAGGAAAGCTTTAGAATATTGAATTTGGCCAAATTACTTAGCAATTACCCCAATCAGCTGCTGAAAAGGGAATTCTGGAAACAATCACAGTCACAATAGCCACCCTACCAAAAATCAAAACAATTGTATAACCTGAAATAAGTTTAACCATGGGAGCGAATGACCTCTACAATTAAAATTGGAAGAGCTGTTGAAATATCCACACTGTTCTCAGGCAGAAGGCCCAGTGGGTTCTGGGTAAAGAAGAAAGAGTTCAGCAAGAGACACAAAAGAGCAAGATTTATTGCAGCAAGGCAAAATAAAGCACCTCCAAAGACTCCCCGTAGGCTAGCCTGCAGAGTTGGCCGCTCCAACAACTCTGGAGTGTAGCAGGAATGGTGGGGCTCCCTCTATGTAAATGCTGGATGCCCCACAGCTGCGATGCATCTCCTTCAGGAGGACCTAATTGAGGACTTCCTGAGAGACCAAAGGTTGCTGGCGCAGACAATGCCAGCCAATCGGGAACTACTGCTTAGAAGAGATGCATTCTAGGGACCAAAGGGGCGTGGGTGGAGGGATTAAATGCTTGCACCTGAGGCATTGACTCTGCTCCACCTCACCTCCAACCCCCAAGGACAAGTCGGGACAGCAGTGAGTAGTCTCGGGCAGAGGCAGCACTGGAGCTTGATATTTCTTTTTCTTTTTTTAGATGTTATTTATTTGATATAGATAAGTACACTGCAACTGTCTTCAGACACACCAGGAAAGGGCAGTGGATCCCATTACAGATGGTTGTGAGCCACCATGTGGTTGTTGGGAATTGAACTCAGGACCCCTGGAAAAGCAGCCAGTGCTCTTAACCTCTGAGCCATCTCTCCAGGCAAGCTTGTTATTTCTATAAAACCTTTTCATGTGTATTTCTGAAGTAGGTCTCTATTCATGATGGTGTTGGTCCCCTTATTCCTCCCAAATTGTGGTGGGCAGAGCTTCCTCTGAGGGAATCTTAGTCCATGATACCCTCAAAAACAAACAAAACAAGCTAACAAACAACAAAGAAACAACAACAGAGGTTACTAATGAGGGTATGACAAAACTTGGTCCTTTGAAAATACAACCTTTCCAAGGCACCTCATGTCAAAGCTTAGAAATCCCCTGCACCTTACCTCCTTTAAAGCAGGAATGACCTAACTACATCTTTAAGATGTTTAACCACAAAAGAATGTTTTAATAGTGATCAGTTTTCTTGGCTGTCCTACCCAAAGAGATCTAGAGATTCAATGCAATTTCTACCAAAATCCAATGACAATATATACAGACATATAAGAAGGAAAAATATTCCTAAAACTTGTGTAGAACCACAGAGACCCTGAATAGCCAAGGCAACCCTGAGACAAAATGAGCAAAGCTAGAAGCATTATAATAACTAATTTCAAAACACACTATAAAACCACATTAACCCAAATGGCAAATCAGAAGCATTAAAACAGTGTACAAGCCCATGGAGCAGGCTAGAGAACTGGGAAATCAGTGTGTGTGTTTGTAGTCACACATCTTGACAAAGGCAGTAAAAGCACACACTAGGAACATCTTCAGTAAATGGTGTTCATTAAATTCATTGCAAGAATTACCACGATACCTAAGCCATAAACAAAAAACAACTAAAAGTGGATTAAAAACTTAAATACAAGATAGGAAGACTACCATAAGAAAACAAAAGAAATATTTCAGAACATTACTCTGGACAAAAGCATTTGGGCTGTGACTCCAACAGAGCAGGACAGAAAACAGACAACTGGCAAATTAATTTCCATCATACTCAAAAGAAGTAATGGAGGCTTGGTTGCACACACCTGAAATACCAGAATGCAGGAGTAGAGGCAGGAGGACTGTAGGTGATAATTTTTTTACAACCAACTTTTAATAAGGGTTCAACCTCTCCTCTAGCCCACCACCCAGCAGAGATAGTAGAAGAGAAAAGTTATTAGGATAGCAGGGACATGGACCTGTTCAGCAATAATTCTTTTGGGATGTGCTCGATCTTGGCAGAAGTTCAGTCCTGTAGCAAATACCAGATATAATTGAACAGCTGCAGACCAGTCCTCTAGGCAGGCAGACACCACGCATGAACTAGCAACCGCTAGGCTTGACAACCAGCCCGAGGCAAGACCTCGGAAGAAGCAAGCTGCCTCAGGAACCTCACAAGCAGTTATTGGGGGAGTTTCTCTCAAAGGCTGCATTACCACAAGTTGAACTCAACAATGCTATGTAAGGTGAACCGATACAAATGTGTCTTTATTGAAGAATAGTGAGGCGGAGAAAACCAAACCAATGCTTAGTGCTATCTCCCACTATCTGTGGGGTCATATTTATACCCCTTCATCTGGGGTCCTTTCATGTGTTTCTATATCAAAGCATCCTTTCACCCATGTCTGCTTCAGGAAAACATTCTTCCATATGACCGCTTTAGCAAGATATACTTTCACCTGTGTGCCCCAGCAAAACATCACTTGATATAACTAACTTTCCAAAGAAACTAGAAGTTTCCACTTCAGAAGACCATCAATTTGGGTTCAGTCTGACATATATAGCAACACTCTGTCTCAAGAAAACAAAGGGGTTATAGTTTCATGTTAAACCACTTGCCTAACCTGTGCAAAGCCCTGGATTCAATCCCAAGCACTGTCAAGAAGAAAAAGCAATTGTTGATTTAGTGAAGAAACAACCTAAAGACTAGAAAAAAATTGTAAACTTGATCTGACAAAGGATAAATATCCAGAAGACACAAGGAAAAATAACTAATGTTTAAATAAGCAAATGACCTGAATGGACATTTCTCAAAGGAAGATACACAAATGTCAAGAAAGCACATGAAAAAAATATTCAACATCACTAATTGTTCAAAGAAATGTAATGTAATTCAGCTATTATAGAAATATGGCAATCTCTTCCAAACTGGAGAAGTTGGACTACCATGTGTGTGACCCAAGGACATATGTTCAATATGTCAGAGTTTTGTCATAAAGACAGCTTCACTCACAGAATATTTATCATAACACTATTTACAGTGGTCGAGATATAGAATTAACCTAAGCATCTACACACAGTAGAATATTTTACAGCCATAAAAAAAGGATGAAATACAATCATTAGCAGTAACGTGGATGAGACTACAGGACATTGTGTTACATGAAATTATCAGTCACAAAAAGGGATGTTCTTGCTTCTATGTGGAAGTTAAAGGGTGAGTCTCACCAATGTATTGCATTGCATAGTCTGGGAAGGATGAGATGAAGATAGAAGGACTAAGCAGTACAGGAAGGGTTTGTTGTTGTTGTTGTTGTTTGGTTGGTTGGTTTTGTTTTGGTTTTTTGTTTTTGTTTTGGTTTTGGTTTTTTGGTTTTTTGGTTTTTTGGGTTTTTTTTTTTCAAGACAGGGTTTCTCTGTGTAGCCCTGGCTGTCCTGGAACTCATTCTGTAGACAAGGCTGGCCTCTAACGCAGAAATCTGCCTGCCTCTGCCTCCCAAGTGCTGGGATTAAAGGCATGTGCCACCACCACTTTTTTTTTTTTAGAAGATTTATTTATTATTATATCTAAGTACACTGCAGCTGTCTTCAGACACACCAGAAGAGGGCGTCAGATCTCATTACGGATGGTTGTGAGCCACCATGTGGTTTCTGGGATTTGGACTCAGGACCTCTGGAAGAGCAGTCAGGGCTCTTAACCACTGAGCCATCTCTCCAGCCCCGGTACAGAAGTTAACATTGGATAGAACAAGGAACTTCTAATATTCTATCAAACCATGGGATGATTATGATTGACAGGAATTAACTGAATATTGCAAAAGAGCTAATAAAAGCTGTGCATAATGGCTGTTGAATAACAATTTCCTTCTAATTAGGGCATTCCTTTCTATAGAGAGAAGGAGGCCCCTAAGACTCAGGAAGGAAAGGAAACTTACAGGTCTCAGAAAACAGAAAGGTCCCAGCTTCACAAGCAAGGAGCTCTATGGAAGCTGTTTCCATGGGTGCATCACACTGAGGTGGGCCTGTGGACCATGCAGCTGCTTTTGAGTCATTTGTCCTCTGTAAATAAATCCAACATATTCATTAATACGCCATTAGACCCTTGAGGAACTGTTACTTTGCTTCCCCTATCTGGGGTAAATAAGTGTTTGTTCACATGACTCCAGGAAATCACACAAGGGTCATGAGCCCCTGGAATCCTAGCACCAGGGTGGCAGAGTTAGGAAGATTGGGGATTCAAAGATGGCTTCAGCTGTATATCAAATTTAAGGCTGTGCTGGGCTACATGAGTCTTAGACTCAACAAAGCAATAGCAAAGGAAAGCAAGATAGTTAGGAGGGAGGTTTTCCAATGTCTCTAACATCAAGAAATAATTAATGTTTGAGGGATATACAGATATTAGTTACTGATACATGGATTGAAATGTCTCTTTGTACCTATAAATATGCAAAATTCCTATATGCCTATTAAGAATAACACCTTCCTTTTTTGGGATGGGAGTCTCCCTATGTAGTCCTGACTAGCCTTGACCTGTCTACAAAGTCTAGGCTAGCTTTGAACTGATGGTCTTCCTGCCTCAGCTTGTCAAGTGCTAGAATTATAGGTGTGCACCTCAATACCTGAAGTGACTAAGATAACCACATCTTGTCCAGACTCCATTTTGTTTCTGCCTAGATGGTTCTCAGACTTCCACCCCCTAATACTTACATCCACCTTTGCAAGGGTTTGGAGACTATCCATGATCCTCATCACATTACAGATATATTAATCAAAATAATTAATGTTTATGCAGGCTAAAACACAAAACTAAAATAACTAGAGGAAGTATAAATAAAAGTAATCATTGGGCCCTGTCTGGAAAATACTGCTAAGCTTTGCAAAAAGACAGATGCTGCAAGATTACTCTAACTATCCCCAACCCTGGTGTGATTGTGGCTTTTGTCATTAAAAATGCTGTACTCCTGAGCTTCAGGACCAAGAGACATTTGGAGACATGAGTCTGATCTTGGTCTGGCCATTATTAAAGAACTCTCATACTCTTAAGCAGCTTTATTAGTGCGGTTACCAGTAACTATCTCTCATAGATCATTTCACGCCCAACAAACTCTATTGGAAAAAGAATCTATGAACCCCTTTAAGAATCTGATGAAACCTGAGGCCTCTCGTCCGAAAAAGGTATAGACATTCACTAAAGGACGCCTTTAGGAGGAGTGCCAATAGATGAGAAAAATAAAGAGTAGAAAAGATAAATAATATGCCTAAAATGTCAGTACTTAACCCAGCAAAGTTTGTATTGCTTAGATCTTCAAATTGGTGGTGGGGTGGGGGTAGTACCTTTCATTCCTCTTTATGTTGTTGTTTCTTATACTGAGAACTCAACTATTATGAAAATTTGGGAAGAGGGCTTGGTGCTGGAGTGGTTGTCTAGCATGTATGTGGAGCCCTCGGTTCAACTCCCAATGTCACAAAAATACAAGGATAAATACCTGAGCAGAAAGTTGAACAGCAACTGGTTTGCAACAAAGGCCTCGGGCAGTCCCCTAAGGTGCTCTGGAGCTGGGATGGCCATTCCCAGCTGCCCTGAGTGGGAAGGAAATGGAGGGTGGAGTGGAGAAATGCACCTTCCTCCTCCTGCAACAATCAGTCCATGGCCATGGCTGCTCAGGTGTGTGACCTTGGGCAAGATGTTTTCAGGGTCTGGACAGAGGGCCACCATCGGCTCTCCTTCCAGCAGGTAGCAAGAAATGCAGTTTCCCTTGCAGGGTATGGGAATGCTTCTGACCAATCTCTTATTTCCACTCAAATAACCCCCCCCAACACAACATTTGTATGTGTAAGAGTGTTTTGACTATATATGTACTACATGCATGCCTGGTGCCCGTGGAAGCCAGAAGAAAGCATGAGATCCTCTGGAACGGGGATGTTTAGTTATAGATGACTGAGCAGCCATATAGGGTCTGGGACTCTAAGCCAGGGCCTCCGGAAGGGCAGTCAGTGTTCTTAACCACAAAGTCATCTCCAGCCTCCAAACCCAAGATTTTAAAATACTGTTTTTCTGTCTGCACCTCATACTTCTTGAAGACCTGAGCTCAGCCCACAGATCATCAAGGCCAGAGATGATGTAGGAGCAATGACCCCGGCCATCAGAGCTACCCAGCCAAGTCCTTAAACGATGCCCTGAGAACTGACCTTCTCGAAAGGGGGAGTCCATTTCTGAAAATAGTCCCTAGAGAATCCCAGTAGTAATGGGGTGAAATCAATCAAGCAGTGCACAGTTTCGCTGTATGGCCTTTCCATTTGTCATACAAATTGTAATGAATACTTATTTCTTAATTTATATTCCGGCCTTCACACAATTTGCAGCTCCTGCCATGTTTACACGCACCATCTGGAGGAGCTAATGAGGCGGGAGCACCAGAAATCACAACTTGCTTTGACTAAACTAAAAGATTCTTACTGGCAAGAAAATGATCTGGTTTTTTTTTCCCCCGGAATTTTGAAGAGATTAAAATATGAGTCTTCCTGAGGATAGGGTAGAAATATGCAAAGCTAATTTTAATAGAATGAACCTGGAGGCAGCTGGCCCTCTGAATCTGTTCAGAATAATTCAGTCATTACACCAACGGTCTCATGATAGAAAGTCTCTTCTGACATTGGAATTCTGAAAAATGATTACCTCGCCTATACACAAATGTCACAGAGTGTCCCAACAGACCACAGAGGGAACACACAGGAATGCTGAATGGGATAAAGTTTAAATACTGAGACTTTGCCCTCCTGGGGCCCGGGCCCAGCCTTGGGAATGGCTTTGATGAATCTGGACAAGTTATGTACTGTCTTTAGAGAGCAGCTGCCTTGTGTAGAAAACAGGAACTGGACAATAAAATTGTCAGAGTTAAAAGAGAGATAATGCCAGTCAATTAAAGTGAACTGTTTGAGCATGTCACCAGGAAACACTTAAATGTTTGCTGAATTTCCTGTCCTTGGAAAGTTTGCCTAAGTGAAGGGTCAATATTAGGTAGGACTCTTAAGAAACCAAACAGGGTCATAATGATTATCCTTTACCATAGATCAGAGCGCACACACACACACACACACACACACACACACACACACTTCTTTCAAGTGCAGGCTAGTCTCCCTTGAATCTTGTCCCAGGACAGTAACAGGTCAATCTATGGAGTCAAAGTGACTCCGTACATGTGACCCTCACCACTAGCTTACTTGTCAATTTTGCGTTAGTTTTCCTTTTAAATTAGTATACAAAGTAATGAGCCTCATCACACGACTGCCATACACTGCTTGTTTTGGTGAATCTCCTCCCCCAGACTTGTCCCCCTTCTTGCAGTACCCATTACCCTCTCAAGGGCAACCTTTCAGGTTCCATGTTTCACTCATGGACTATATTCTTTTTTCCTTTATTTTCCCTCCTCCAACACATTCTTAAGACCTTGTCTTACTCTATCGTGGTTTCCCATACATATATCTATGTAAACAAAGAAGTAAAAATTAAAATCTAGCATCTATATATGTGATTAAAAATATGGTATTTATATTCCTTAGTCTAAAATACTCTGCTTAAGATATTTATTTCCATTTTCCTGAAAATGTCATCATTTCATTCATTTTACAGCTAAATAAAATTCTATTGTGTATTGTACCATATTTCCCTTTTCTGTTCATGGTAGTGGATATGCGGCTGGTGCATTTCTTAGCTATTATGAAAATCCTGCAGTAAACACACATGTGCAAGTATCTCTGTAGTAGGACTTTAAAAGTCCTTTAAGCCGGGTGGTGGTGGCACATGCCTGTAATCCCAGCACTCTGGGAGGCAGAGGCAGGCGATTTCTGAGTTCGGGGCCAACCTGGTCTACAGAGTGAGTTCCAGGACAGCCAGGGCTACACAGAGAAACCCTGTCTCAAAAAAACCAAATCCAAAAAACAAAACAAAACAAAAAGAGTCCTTTAGCTTATACCCAAGATCCTCGTCACTAAGTTCTCTGGACAGTAGTGTGGCCCTACATCACCTTGCACAGTGTCAGTCCTATTATTCATGTTCAGCAGTTACCTGTGAGCAGAACTAATTGCACCATCCAACCTGAGATGGGATAACCAATCCATCTTATAAAGGGAAATGTAGGTCACAAAACCCAGTATCCTCGTCATCACAGTCTTAATCAAATTAAGTGCAAACGTAAGCAAACCACAGATGGACATATTCTCAATGATAGTATTGAGATACTTACACTAGACCATGAGCTTTCAAGCTTCTTTTGACCATAACCTATAAATAAGAAAAGTATGTATATCATTCCTTAGTAACACACACACACACACACACACACACACACACACACTCATGGGCAGAAACTGAGGCTGAGTCCCATGTGGCTCAGACTGGCTTCAAACTAGTAGTTGAGTATAACCTTACAGTTTTGACCCTCCCGCCTCAGCCTCCCAGTGGTAGGACTATAGGTGTACAACCCCAGTTTATAAGGTGCCGAGGATCAAACATAGGGCTCTTTCCAATCTCTCCGCCATCTGGGCTTCCTGTCCAGCCTCTAGAGACACACACAGCTAAAGTAACTGTAAAATCTTTTACCCCTTGTGTTCTCCTCTAGTTGTTTATCTGATTTGATTTTTTTTTTTTTTTTGAGACAGAGTCCCACACTGTAGCCCAAGCTACCTGGAGCATACTCTTTAGCCCAGGCTGGGCTCAGATTCACAATAATCCCCCTGCCTCCACCCTCCTGGGTTGGAGATGTGAGCAACGGAAACTGGTTTGGTACTTTCCGTTGGAATTTTTCAGTGAGGCTCACCATCTCCCATTAAGTCGTTTCACTGAATGTGGGACGGGGAACAGTCCGGAAGAGCAAGGGTATACTTGTCGTCAGAAGTTCAGTGGCAGTCTTGAACCCCAGCAGCTTGCATGGCAATCTGAGATGAGAGACCTCTGGGGTCCTCCTTGGCCTTCTCACACTGGTCGGCGCTGTCTTGACCCTGCGTGGTCCACTGCCCTGGCTTTGCTATTAGCACGCGTCTATGCGACGGCTTCAATATCAGGATTGGGGTGTGGTCAGCATCCACCCACAGGAGCCATTCAGTCAGGGCCTCCCTTCGTCACCTGACGCTAGCTGGGACGTGGCCTTGCCTGTGGAAGCTGGAGCAGTGGACCATGAAACAGTAGCTACAGGATAACGCTAAGAGAATATAAACTAAATGACAGAAAGTTGACACTCTCCTGAGTGTATACTCCATCTTGTAGCAGAGAATGGGCCACCACATTGAAATCACTGGGCTTCGGCTTCTGTCACAACAGCTGGATCCAAAGCATAACTGATTATTTTCTAGCTCACATTGCTGATAAAACATTTTTTTTAAAAAGTATGCTCTTTTAGCCCAAGTCTCTGTGAACCCTGGCTAGCCTCTTTCTGACATCAGCGTTGTCTACAACTCCCAAAGAGAAAGTACAGCACAAAGAGGTTAGGCTGTCAACAGGTGAGGCACTATTTGTATGTTAATTTTAACTCTAAGGCAGGAGAAGCCTGTGCCATATTACATTGAAAGCCTGGGTCCCCTGATCCTGGATGGAAACACTAGAAAGCATCTGGAAGTTCAGGGGTCATCGCACAGCACTGCACGGCAGGAAAGCAGTCCGGACAGCAGCTGCTGAGGGCTGGATTCTGATTGATTCGCTGTGGGAACAAGAACCATAGGCGACTATGGTGATAACCGAAAACCAGGGGCCTCGCCAGCATCCTGCTTGTGATTGTGGACACTCCTCTCCTGGCTCATCAAAGGTGTTGGGAAAGTCTGGGAGCCTCGAGGACTTGAGCAAGAGCTGTTTCCTCTCAGCAAGAACACCTCACTTGCCAGCACGAAGCTTCTTGAGGGAGATTCACTTACTTTTGGTGAAACAAACAAAAACTGAGGGTAAAAGTGAAAACTCAGTGGGTAGATGTGTTTGCTATGCAACCCGGAGGAGCTGAGTTCAAATCCTAAGCACGCATATAAAAAGCTAGACATGACCACACAGGCCTACCTTTGCCTGTACCCACAGTACAGTTGGGGCCTGTAGACAAGAGGATTGTTGGGGTTTGCTGGCCACCAGCCTAGCTTCAGACTCAGTGAGAGATCTGACTCGGGTAAAGGAGGCAGAGAGTGATATAGCAGGGCACTTAATGTTCTCTGGCCTCTGTGTGCACGCACATATGTTGCCAAATTCTTGCAAACCTTGACTACAGGTGCTGAGGGAATAAAAGAAAGGACAGACTGGAAGAAGAAAAGAAGAAGAAGAAGGAGGAGGAGGAGGAGGAGGAGGAGGAAGAAGAAGAAGAAGAAGAAGAAGAAGAAGAAGAAGAAGAAGAAGAAGAAGAAGAAGAAGAAGAAGAGGAAGAATATACACAGACTCAGAAAAGCTTATAGAGAAAAGCAACCACATCCTGCAAGCCCAACGCATTTATTGATTTTAGCTGAACAAGGAGCCAGGGCTGTTGTGTGTAGCTGAACAAAGACATGGGTTATGACATACAAGTGACCAAGGAGGCAGGATATTACCTACAGCTGAACAATGAGACAACTTTAGCTAATTTCAGTAGGAGCAGTCTCTACGGGCGTGCAGTCTTGGGACTGTAAATGCAAGTCGGGGGTAGACATTTTCTGCACACACTATCAACATTCACACCAGGACCACAGGAAGGTTTTGCCACTCCCATGGGACAGAGGCATTGGGACCCTTGACACGGCCATGCCAAAGCCGACAAGACACACTACCACAACGCTCTCTACAATATATGCACACATAATTTAAAAAAGAACAATCTGAATCTTTTGATTTCAGACTTGAGATGTTTTCAAGTTCAGCAAGTAAGCTCACCACATCTTCCCCAGTGCTTTCGAGCTGCATTTCAGCACATGCGCTAACCATAACCATCCCTTCTCTGATGCTGTGAAGGCCCCAAAACTGTGGGGACACCCTCTCAATAAACATGAAGAGGTTGTAAGCATTGCTTCTATTTCTGCGGACCTGAATGGATTCTGGAATCAGTTCTGACCCAGCGCTGGAGCTGGGGCGAGGGCCACACCACAGCTGAGCCATAGTCTCCGGACTTTTCGTCCCTATGGAAGGATGTAGGCCAGGAACTGTTTCCAGCCTGCCTGGGAGCAGAAACAGAAACTCAGTACCACAGAGAACGTCCCAACACCCCCCCCACCCCCCAGTAAACACAAAGACGAACTGCTCATTACAGCCAGTGCCGGCTCCAGTGCAAGGCTCCAAGTGTGTTGAGAACACCAAACAAATTTAGCTTCACCACCTGTTCCGGAAAAGGAACACCCATGCCAAAATCCCCCCAAAAGTGCATAAATATTCTCAGTGTGGATTAGCTGGGAGTCTTTTCAAATATGTTCTATATTAGAGTTTGTAAACTGGGCACTTGATGTATACCACATGGCCACCATGGAAGATGTGAAGTTTTTGTTCTCTGCCCAAAAAATAAAAGAAACCGTATTCTTTTTCTCTATAATTTTTAGACACAATTGAACAAAATGGTTTCAAGGTCTAAAACAAACAAACAATAAACTTTTAGTCTTATTAGGAGTAAGATACATACTTGAAATTTTCAGGTTTTCAAGTCTTGTCAGGAGAGTGTGGTCAGTTACCCAAAGAACAGAAACAGGCTAAATGATAACTGATAAATTCCAGGTGTGTGTGTGTGTGTGTGTGTGTGTGTGTGTGTGTACCAAGAGGTATAAAATGACACACCGTTTCTATTGCTGTGAAGAGACACCAAAGCCAAAGCAACTCTTATAAAGAAAACATTTAATTGGGCTGGTTTACAGTTTGGAGGTTTAGTTCTTTATTGTCAGGGCAGGAAGCATGGCAGCATGCTGGCAGACATGGTCTACAGAGGTAGCTGAGAGTCTACACCTGGATCGGAAGACAGCAGGAAGAGAGGAACCTCAAGTGACACACCCCCCAGTGACACACTTCCTCCAACAAGGCCACACCTCCAAAAATGCTACTCCTGATGAGTCTATGGGGGCCGGTTTCATTCAAGCCACCACACACGACCAAACTAATGCCTCTGCTAAGCCAAAAACAAAAGTTAAAAACAAAACAAAAAACTAAATTTAGGGCAAGAGCTAAAACATACTTGACATTTCTGAACAAGGTACCTTCTAAAGTCTAAACTGTTTAGAAAATAATCTAGATACTATTAAATCTCTACAGTTGTTTTTTTAATGTAGTTGCCGTTGAAAGGAAACGTCTCTAAAGATATTGTTGTCTGCAATCAACCCCACTAATACTGTTCTGCCTAAAACGTCCCACCTGTGAAATTGTTAAATCCTAGCCTGACTTCAAGGCTCACCTCCGAACTGCTTCTGGAAGTTTCCTCGGCTACACTTACGGTCCGCAGGCCATGTTCTGAGCCATGATCCCGCACAGTCCCCTGCGTAGCCCGGAACTCTTCGGCTCTGCCTCTGACATCTTTGAAGTACTTGGTGAGTGAATGCGTCCTAGGTGGTCAAAGGCAAATAAACGATAGGGGAACTGCCAGCCGGTGATGAAAGCTGTGTGTGTCTCAGTGTTGCCAACCAATGGACACGCCCACATTAGACTGCCTCGTGAGAGCAGCAGGCCCATCGCGTCCAGCCCATAGAGAGCTCTCCGGACATTTTTCTCAAGTGAGCTCTCAGTCCGTGCTGACCACCATTCTTCGTCGTCGGTGAGCCTGAGCCCCACACCTCTGCAGCCTAGACCTCTGCACACTCGCTCAACCTCAGGCTGGAGGACCTGGAGCCCTTCTACTGAGGCTGAACCGTGGGTACGGGTGACAGCCTGGGGACCTGGACATTGTCCTGAGTCGAAACCAAGGCCCATAGAAAACACACAGAGGCACCGTCCATCCAAGGTTGTTTTTGACCTGTACACGGCCTGTAGCCTTCGGGTATGCATTCAGTCACCAGCCCGTGTACCACCACATGGTTGCATCAGCTCCATATTTCCACATCCAGAGCGTTGATCCTTAAGGATGCATTTCCATTTGTTAGAAAGACACAAGATGCTATTTGCCCAAGGTGCTAAGAGACTCTGAAGGTCAAATCAATCCAAACGTCCTTCCTGCAGCCTGCCTCCTCTGACTGTATTGCAGCCTCCTTATTCTGCTAAGTCTCTATTAAAAGACTGAAACTGGCTCTTTCCACCGTCTTGGCGCCTGTGGAGGCCTGCTGGGAACAGGACTTCTGAAAGCAAGCATGTCAGGAAGGCTGTGGTGTAAGGCCACTTTTGCTGGCTACAAGCGAGGTCTCTGGAACCAAAGAGAGCACACGGGCTCTTCTTAAAATCGAAGGTGTTTACGCCCGAGATGAAACTGAGTTCTACTTAGGCAAGAGGTGTGCTTATGTGTATAAAGCAAAAAACAATACAGTGACTCCTGGAGGCAAACCAAACAAAACCGGAGTGATCTGGGGAAAAGTCACTCGGGCCCACGGAAACAGTGGCATGGTCCGTGCCAAATTCAGAAGCAACCTTCCTGCAAAGGCCATTGGACACAGAATCCGGGTGATGCTGTGCCAATCTCGGATTTAAATTAATGGAGAGTAAATAAATAAAAGTAGATTTGTGCCCTTATTAAAAAAAAAAACTGAGTTGTAGGATCACTCTAATCCTTTAAAAATAAAAGACCTTTCTTATAGACATCACAAGGCTATCAGACCATCCCTCTCCACGTAACCATCACCCAGCCACACCCCATGCACCCGCGGCAACCCCATACCACCCTCCTCTCCCCCAGTGAGTTCTAAATAACGGATCATGTCATAGTTGCTATTTGATTGAAAAAATCTATCTTTAAAGCCTTTTATCACACTACATATAGTATGATTAAAATGCACAAAAATAACTTACAATAATTCTGAACACCAGTTTATAGAATCTAATTTGTATTCCCTTCCGTAGCTTTCGATGTCAGCGTTAGTAATCTGTTTTGGGGAGAGGGTTGTTTTTTTACTTTACCCACCATCTACATCCTGGAACTATTTCCAGCCCAGAAGAAAGCCTAATAGATAACGGCGAGGAAGCAAAGTGAAAGACAGATGGGGAAGAGGGCGGTGTCTCTAATATTAGACCAGGAGTGGGTTTTACCGCAGAGAGAACTGGGGATTTTGCTGCAAAGTGAGGGAGGATCTGGAAAGAAGAATGGGAAGCGATGGGGCAGGGGTGCCAGCACGGGCACGCCTGTCTCCTGGGCATCTGCTGCCGCTCATTCAGCAGCCCTTCTGAACCATAGTTCCTTCTGCTATAGCAACGCACAGAAAGGTTTCCTTCCTCATTGATGGTGGCCTCTGACGCCATCAGCGCCTTCTCTGCAACTTCCGCAGTCAACCCCACTAATACTGTTCTGCCTAAAACACCCTTAAGTAATCCGACACCATGGACAATGAAAATGAGAAGTCTCTTCTTAAAGCGAAAATATGAGAGGTAGCCTTTGTCTCATAAAAGACCGGCAACTCAGCAGAAACAAATGATGTTAGCATTTTAATAGCAAGCTTAATTTTAATCCTTATTATAAAAAATATGATAATCTCAAGTACTAACTTTTTACCCTTGTATAGCAGTAGCACTGAAAATATAGAACTTTCCCTGCATTAGGGAGCTTTTGGTCTCTGTGACAAAATACCCGATCAACTTTAAAGGATGAAAGTTTCCTGCGGATCAGTTTCAGAAGTTGCTGTGTGTGGTCCTGGGGTTGGGGGTGGTCCTGGGCATGTGTCACCATGTCTGTTTTGAGGAGTATTTCTTGATGCATTTGGCTTGGTGAGCTAGAGTGGATTATCTGAGAATACATTTCATCTTATGTAGATAATATACCATGTCAGGAGGCGTGGCAGCCAGAAAGCAAAGACAAAAAACAGAAAGAGACGGGGGTGGGGGGAGTGGGAGGGTGGGGGGGAGGTGGGGGGGGGGTCCAATGTCCTCTTCAAGATGGCAACTCAATGGTGCCCTTCTTCTACTAGACCCCATCTCTTAACGGCCCCACTACCTCTGAGTAGCATCACAGATCCAACAAATGGTGCTTTGGGGGATACTGCAGATCCAACTACAACAGCTCCCCACCCTGTTTCTGCTGAGAAAGAATTACAAACACATAGCAGCAAATGGTCACTGTGCAGTAAGTTGAAATGTATTCACAGATGATCCCACCCTCTGCTCTCTGTGGACAGACATATCCAGGAAGAGGACACTACGCAGTCTTTCCACCCTAGAGCTCAAATCTAACCCACTCTAGCTCGCTCGGCCAAGTGCATCAAGAAATACTCCTCAAGACAGACATGGTGACACACGCCCAGGACCACCCCCAACCAGAGGGACTAGGGAGGAAGATGACACATTCAGGGCCAGCCTCAGCTACACAGCAAGACCCTAAAGAAGGAGGAAGGGAAGAAGGGAGGAAGGAAGAGGGAGCTCTCCTCTCCTAACATGGAGTCTTATCTTACCTGTCCTCTTCCCCATTCGATCCATTTCCATAACTCTTAGCCTTCCAAACCCTTCTGCCTTCCTCTGCTATATCCAACACTTCTTTCCCAAGTACAGTTGAAGTCCAGGCTGCTCCTACAGGTCTCAGTGTAACAGATCGTAGCACGCCTGCCTTCCCCGAAGCTGGCAAGGCGGAGCTATATCCCACGATCCAGTCCTCAAATACACTCTTGTAGCCCAAACGTTTCTGGTTTTATTTAGTCTAATTCCACTTATAAGGTTCTCAACTTCCCTGAAGGGAAAGGCCAGGACTTCTGCATCTTTTATACCCAGTACGCAATACAAATCACGTGTCTGTTATCTTAATTGTCTTTGAAAATTAGAGCCAATGCCATTGCGGCTATTGAAGGTTCACCAAATAAATTGATAATTTTTGAAGTCTGTAGAGATTTTAACCAGCCCTGTTTCACATACATGTTCTCATCAAGGTCGATTTGACACACTTCTATTAAAGTAAATTGTCACTGCCACCTTGATCAAGTAGCATCAGTGTTATTAGACTTTACAAGAGTGCATGCTGATTTACAATTACAACAGTTTCCCTTATCTTTGGCGTCTATGGTTCAATGTTCTCAGCACATGCCCCTACCACACAGTACCCTGTCCCATATAAAGTACTGCACCCCCCCAACTGTGCATATACCGCACATGCATTGAAGCACAGTACAGCAGCATATAATCAAGATAAAGAGATAACCCATGTCCCAGGTAGGGAGGGTCCAGGACGTCAACACACTCCACAGAACAGCAGGCAATTTAAAATATCAAAGTATTAGCACTAGGCCTTGGGCTCAACCTCTAGTACCACCATAAATAAATAAATAAACAAACAAACAAACAAATAAATCATGACACTTATTTTTAGAATTTTTCCATTGAGATGTTTAGTATTAAATATCAGTTGACCTCAAGTAGCTCAACTGCAGAAGGTGAAACTTGAGATCATAAAAAGAGAAAGCGGTATAAGAATATGTTCTATGGGCATGTGGGGGAAGAGGGTGCGTCAGCGGGCCCATGCACAGGCATCCCTTCCCCCCCACCCCAGGGACCACACACACGACGGTATAGTATAGAATAGTTTAGGACATGGGGAGGGGAGTTAAGGGAGTAGTAGAGGCAGAGAAAGGCAGAGAGAAGGAAAGAGTAGAGAAGTAAAAGTCAGCCATGACTACGTGGAGAGAGCGGGGAAGTGAATGGGGAGAGAGGAGAGCCCAAGAGGGCAAGAGGCAAGAGAGAGAGAAGAGAGTAAGAGGCGAGAGAGAGAGAAGAGAGTAAGAGGCGAGAGAGAGAGAGAAGAGAGTAAGAGGCGAGAGAGAGAGGAGGGGCCACGCAGCCCCTTTTATAATGGGCCAGGCCTACCTAGCTGTTACCAGGTAACTGTGGGGGTGGAGACCAGACAGAGTACCAATAAGAACTGCCTATGGGGAATTGCCTTAGCACACTAATATATCTTGGCATTGGAAAAATGAGTGAGCAACGAGTTTATTCTTCATGTCATCATATGCCAACACTTCTGGTGATCTGGCAAGCAAAAAGAAGAAAGAGAAGCATTTCTAAGTCCCACTTACTAGTCCCACTAAGGTAAATCAATAGAGAAAGGCATATATGGTCTTAGCAATTTTCCCATACCTTTCTAGGATAGAGGAATCTCTAGAACACACTTGCTAAGCCTTTGGGGTTTACATTGAGCACTGAGTTGAAATGTCTGTGAACTGGTTCGTGTTCACTGTCAACTTGGCAGGCTATAGAATTATCTGAGGACCTGTGGGCTTGCCTGTGATGAATTATCTTGATTGTGTTCCCTGATCTGAGACTAGACATCCTGTGGGTGGCACCGTTCTCTGGGCAGAGGCTCTTAGGTGGTGTAAAATGGTGAAAGCCAGCTGACCACGCCTACACCCTTGTTCCCTGATCTGATTGTCCATGCAGTACAACCAACTGCTTCGAGATCCTGCTACCTTGGTTTCCCTGCCGTGTGGTCTACTGAACTATGAGCCAAAGTAAGCTTGTTCTTCATTAAGTAGCTTTTATCTGGGTATTTTATCACAACCAAAAGAAAGAAAGAAAAGAAAGAAAGAAAGAAAGAAAGAAAGAAAGAGAGAGAGAAAGAAAGAGAGAGAGAGAAAGAAAGAGAGAGAAAGAAAGAGAGAGAAAGAAAGAGAGAGAGAAAGAAAGGAAAGAAAGAATTAAAGAAAGAGAAAAAAAGGAAAGGAAGGGAAAGGAAAGGAAAGGAAAGGAAAGGAAAGGAAAGGAAAGGAAAGGAAAGGAAAGGAAAGGAAAGGAAAAGAAAAGACAGCCTGGTTGTCAAAGAAGAGTAGAAAATTCTTCTGTCCTAAGGAAGAAATGGAAGCTGACTTCTTTGTGGTTTTAAAATGAATGGGAGAAGGAAGGACTGAAAGGAGAAGAGGGGTAACCAAGAAGGATACCTGTGGACGAACCTTTGCACCCTTCCTATCTATAAAAAGTCAGGAGATGACCCAAATAGGCATGCTGAAAAGAATTTGGAGCAGTTAAGAAAGGCTCTGAAATGTTTAATATGTGTCAGGTGACTCTTCCTTGTACAGCCAGATCTCTACCAAGCTACTCAATACATCCTCTGCCGAACTCAGTCTTTATAAAAGTCCAACCTCTGCATAGTTCCCTCTCAGATTCTTTTCCACCCAGTTAAATCCCTTTCTGATCCAATATGTGAATCAATTCAAATTCAATCTAATTCTGACTGACTTCAACTAAATTCTATTCTTCTGAGTTCTCTAAACTAAATTTAACTCTACTTACAGATGATCTGTGTGGGTGTAGGGTTTTTTAGAATTTAAAGAGGTCCTATTTGGAATTCCAAGATCTCATCTTCCAGGCTGTAGCAACCTAGACTGAAGGAAATGTGAATGCATTTGTTAGAGATAACTATCACAACGGTTTTTTTTCTGTGACTGCAACAGTCCTGTGGTAATTTTTATATCAGAGGAACAGAAGTTCCCGATTGATGTGGCACGCTTTGCTCAAAGTTCTGACCATCTGAGGAGCGGGGATACGTGTGAGTGCTCGGCTCCAAAGTTATCCATGCTAGTGGAAAAATAGCTCCCACCTAAGATGCTGTCTCTTCATATCAGAAGAAATAGAAATCACTTTGGTGCTAGCATTGATGCTAAGACTAAAATCCTTCATAGAAACCCAAAGGACTCATCCCAGAATTGTATGCTAAATAGCCTAACTGTGGCATTAAGCAAGTAGAAAAAGAAATTGTTATCATTAGGAAACGAAGGCTAAACAGTACCGATAGTGCAGGCAAACATTACTTTAGATTCTGCCTTTATATTAGACCCCAGCAGACCAGATCAAAGAAAATGGAATTCAAGAAATGTGCTTTTCTGGCAAAGACACAGATTGAAAGTTTAAAAATACAGAAATCAATTTATCCAGCAAATGGAACTCAGGGACAAATTAGAGTAACTATTCTGATATCTGCTAAAACAGACTTCAACCCAAAGTCACTCAGAAGAGATAATTAGAATCATTATGTGTTGATAAAATTCCTCAAAAATATATAATAACTGTAAATATATATGCAATAAGCACGGGGCTTCTAATTTTATATAATGGGCACTGATGGTCATAAGAGGTCGGATCGGTATAGTAAAGAGTAGGTGATCTCAATACTTCATTGTCATGCAAGCTGAAACATCAACAAAGAAACTTCAGAATTAATCCATAGCCTAGATGGATTTAACAAATACCTACAAAATATCCCATTTAATAAATGTGGAATGCACATTTTTTGCATCCCATAAATTTTTCTCTAAAATAGACCACATTCTGGGCCACAAAGTAACTCTTAACAATATATCAAAAATAGAAATAATTTATTGTATCTTATCAGATCATAATACAATAAAAGTGAGAATCAATAGCATAAGAAACCATGGAAACTACAGTACTATTTTGAAACAGACCTTTGGAATGATCATTGAGTCATTAAGGAAATCAGGAATAATTTCTATCATCAAATGAAAATGAAAGCACAACTTACCTGGACCTCTGGGTGCAGCAGATAGAGTTCTGAGAGAAATTCATAAATACAAATGTTTTCATTACAAAAAAATATTCTGAAAGAGTGCAAATAAATAACCTAATGATGCACCTCAAGCTCTTAGAAAAGCAAGAACAACTCAAACCTTCAAGGAACAGATAACACAGACAAATAAAGGTCAGGGAAAAAATGAATGAAACAGAGACTAAATGTATAACACAGCGAATCAATGAAACAAAGATGTGATATAGACATATATATAAAGACATATATATAGATATACACACATATACATACATACATAACGATATATATATATATATATATATATATATATATATCAAGCTCTTAGGCAAACAAGCCATAGAACAGCAAAATTAATAAAAGGGAAAAATTAACATAAAGATTAAAACATTCATAAACATAATAGTTTTCAACCATTCCTTCTGCCTATAGTAAATCTATATTCTTGTTATCTAGTAAATGCTAGGTGTCTTTGTTAGGGTTTCTATTGCTGCAGTGAGACACCATGACCAAAAAGTTAGTTAAGGAGGAAAGGGTTTATTGGGCTTACACTTCTACAGTACTGTTCATAGTTGACAAAAATCAAGACAGGAATTCAAATAGAACAGGTTTCTAGAGGTAGGGGCTGATGCAGAGGCCATGGAGGAGTGCTGCTTACTGACTTGCTCTCCATGACTTCTTTATAGAACCCAGGACCACCAGCCTAGGGATGGCACCACCCACAATAGACTGGGCAATGCCACATCAAACACTAATTAAAAAAATGCCTTACTGCTGGATCTTATGGGAGCATTTTCTCAATTAAAGTTCCCTCTTTACAGATAGTGCTAGTTTCTGTCAAGTTGACTTAAGACCAGCCAGCTCAACAGGTATTCATTTAACTATTTTTTTTCAATTATGAACAGTGTGTGTGTGTGTGTGTGTGTGTGTGTGTGTGTGTGTGTAGGTATGTATGTATGTATGTATGTGTGTAGTTCCCGTAGAGGCCATAAGAGGTCATCGGATGCCCCAGAGTCACAGGCAATTGTAAACCACCTAATATTTTTGCTGGGAACCAAACTTGAGTCGTGTGTGTGTGTGTGTGTGTGTGTGTGTGTGTGTGTGTGTGTGTTGTTTTGATATGTAAATAATCCTAAAGTACAAACGAGTCTAACTTTGGGATAGAGAACTCTGGGCAAGAATACACACATGAGAAGAGAGTTCACGACTGATGGTAAGGGTTATGACACCAAATGTCATCCCTCGTCACCGGGACAGTGTCAGACCGGCTGAGTGAGGATGGGTAGGCAGAGATGAAGAAACAGAGGCGGCAGAGGTTACCATTCCCTTGGCAGTTCTGAAAACTCATAAAGGTTGTATAGTGTTGTAAGACTTGTCCTCATTGTTTTACATAAAAATAGGTTCATGGCTCATTCTCAACAAATATGACCATCAGCCTCCACAAATTCCAGTGTGAAGAGCCCTTTCAGCGTATCATAAGTCTGAACTTGCCAGGACCAAGGAGTCAAAAAGAAAGAGGTCCTCTCACAGAATACTAATGCTGACTGTTTTAACCATTAAAGCACACACATACAGTAATATATGTGTGGATGTTAAGACATATGTAAACACACACACACACACACACACACACACACACACATCCTGATTTTTGTTTTAGACTATGCACTGTTCCTTTTCCTTTCTTTTTATTTTGGTTATTGTTTAACTTTTAAAAAACAGATTTGAGCTAGAGATGGCCCAGAGGTTAAAACCATGTACCTCACGCAGAGGGCCCGAGTTTGGTTCCTGGCACCCATGTGTGTTAGTTCACAGCTGCCCAGCACTCCCTCTGGCTTCTCTGGGCACTGCACTCACACACACACACACACACACACACACACACACCACATATATACATAATTTTAAAATCTTTTTTTAAAGTTTTATTTTTTCCCACATCAGTTTTAATGGTTATAATGACTTCCCACAGAAAACTGGGAAGAAAGCACAAAGATCTTCCCTTCACAACCCCCTCCCCGAGATGCAGTCTCCTCACAAGGGTAATCTGACACAGGGTGCTACATTAGTTACCACTGACAATGATATATACATTACGGAATAGTTTCAGCACCCTAAAAGTCCCGTTACACTACTTTCTATTGGCCAATCAGCTTTATCTTAACAAGAAGAAATGAGGTTTCTAGTCCTGAGGTCTGATGTTATAAGTTCAACAGAAACCGAAGATTCATCACTGCATATACTAGGTGTACAGAGACCACTGGAATCACCCCTTCTCGGATCAGACACAAATATTCTCAGGAATAAATTGTCTTTGATTCTAAAAACAAATGAGAGAATACATTAAGCCTACCTGGAAAGACATCAGATAGGTATCTCTCAGGTAATTCTGAGATTCACATGCTAAACAGTGCATGCACAGCACAGGAATACAAAAAACATGTAGAATCAAGCATCCATGTAGTGGCCCAGAATAGCTAGCAGTCCATTGCCAAGGAGTGCTAAGACCAAGAAAGGGACTTTCTTGCTGGAGGTCAGCAAAACATTGTTACAACAAGAACCAGATTTCCCACGGTGCTCTTTGAAGACTACAGTGGACTCTTAGAAGGGGACATTTCCTATGCTAAAAGCCAGTCTTGCTCCTTCCCACTGATCTGAAGTCTTGCTGAAGACTCTCTGAAGGGAAAGTGGCCTAGGAATTGGATGGCCCAAAGAAAACTCATTCCTGGAGGTAAAACTGATACCAATGACCCAACATTCTGGAGAGGCAACTAGGAAAAGGAAGCACACCCACTTTCCTACCCAGACACCTTCAGTACCTGTCAACGGAAGGTGAAGACATAGAATTAAAGGGTAGCCTGAAGGTGTGACCTCAGAGTGGCCTGAAGGTGTGACCTCAGAGTGGCCTGAAGGTGTGACCTCAGAGTGGCCTGAAGGTGTGACCTCAGAGTGGCTTGAAGGTGTGACCTCAGAGTGGCCTGAAGGTGTGACCTCAGAGTGGGCTGTAGGTGTGACCTCAGAGTGGACTGTAGGTGTGACCTCAGAGTGGCCTGAAGGTGTGACCTCAGAGTGGCCTGAAGGTGTGACCTCAGAGTGGACTGTAGGTGTGACCTCAGACTATAGGTGTGATCTCAGAGTGGGCTGATAGTGTAGGCTCAGAGAGACCTGATAGTGAGTCCTCAGAGTGGGCTGTAGGTGTGATCGCAGAGTGGACTGTAGGAGTGACCTCAGATTGAGACCTGATAGTGAGTCCTCAGAGTGGGCTGTAGGTGTGATCTCAGAGTGACCTGATAGTGTAGGCTCAGAGAGACCTGATAGTGAGTCCTCAGAGTAGCCTAAACCATAATACCTTTGCTCCAGCAAATTCCCAAGAACCCAATATCTCTCACTGCTTCTCCCATTTCACAGTCACCACCTCTCCAATGTTCTTGTTAACTGGAGACAGAATCACCAATAATGTATGTAGTGGGTTTTTTTGTTTTGTTTTGTTTTTGTTTTTTCATGCCTTTGTTTACAGCTACCAGTGTAGTCCTGTGTTTTAAAAATATTTTCTCCTTTCCATTACCTTGATGATAAAGATCATCATCAACCCTTCAATAGGAAAATTCTGTACCAAAGCCGAAAATACTTCGTGGAGCGAAGGCTCTCCCCTGTTTTTGAAAGCGAACGGTGAAGAGCGTGATTACCCCCATTTTCTGGTCTAAGCACCGGATGACGGAAAGTGGGATCACTCAAATAACTCAGATTGCCCCCGCCGCCTCCCCTCACCCCCCAGAACAATAACACGGGGACCCCTTCTGCAGCGCGGAGGGAAGAAGCACGTGTCTCTAATTAGTGAGCAAGGCAGCTGAGGTAACTGTTCTGGCAGCTGAGAAAGTGCCTGGTTTCTGCTTGTGAAGGTTGCCACCTACCGAGGAGCCCGCAACACTGCAACCGGCTAGAAAGGGAGGGCATAGGATAGGGAACCCGCAGGGTGAGAATCATACCCAGGGGCGTGGTGGGGGGAGCCCACCTGGCACGCAGGATGGAGTCGTGGTTCTGAGAGGGCTCAGGTGGGAAACCGCATGTGGGAGAGGTCTACCTGAGCCTCCAGGTAGCTTAACCAAAGGGTTGAGGCTTGCATGTGAAGCGGAAGTCGGTGGATACAAAAACAAGGAGGTAAGGAAACAATGGCTGACCCCAGGCCGTGGCAGCGCTGGCCATAGAAGACCATTTGCCCTAATAGTTTGTATTAAATGAGATTTGATCCAGAGGGCTTTGCAAGGATAAATTAGGACTTTTCCAAGAGAGAGAGAGGGGGGGGTGGGGAGGGAGAGAGGGAGGGAGGGAGGGAGGGAGGGACTGGGAGATGGAGAGGGAGAGGGAGAGGGAGAGAGAGGAATGGTTGAAATGGTTGAAGGCTCACTGGGGCCTGACTGAGCAAGTGCCCAGCAATTAAGAACCAATACGCAGGTAAAGATGTCCCTGGAGGAGGCACAGAGGTCTTTGTGCTCATAAATACTAAGGACCCTGGAATGTTAAACACACAAGGCAGTTCCTGCGAAGGAAGGGATGTCCAGCCTGCTACCTGCCCGGAACTCTGGAAGCAGACCTGGTTAATAGCACGGTGCCCTTTGTGCTATCTGAGTGAGCCGGAGACCACACCAGATGCTTCCTGAGACTCCGATCGTGAGCTTGCTTGTCTCAGTCAATCTACAGACTCACCTCCGTGGAATGTGTCGCATGTACTTTACACAGGATTTCAATGTAGTCACATCCGATCCTTGTTTAGCTGACTTTGTTCCGGAAGGAGGCTTACGTGGGCTTCCCTGTGCACACATATAACCAGGAAAGTTCTCACCAGATTATGCACTGCTTTACCATGCCTAAACCACTCGGGGTGAGACTCCCACCGTGTGGACCAATACCAGCTGCTTAGCCGTGCCGAATAGAATTGCCTGCTGATCGTTACTCTGCTGGATGTGGTGGTTGTAGCGAACACACACACACACACACTGGGCAGAGCTGGGTACAGTGACTCACACCTGTGATCCCATGTGTTCAGGATGCTGAGGCAGGAGGATTGAAAGTAAATCCCAAGGCCACGCTGGATTGCAATAGTAAATTCCAGGTCAGCCATGAGTGAGGATTTGTCCTTTTAAAAAGGAAAAGAAAAAGAAATCTCTATACAGATGGTAAATCTCTTAGCTCTTTGGGATCTGACAGGCACCTAACCTGGTCCTGGCCACCATTTCCCACTAAGCACAAAGAGCTGGTGGCTGTGGTTCTCTCAAGAGTCAGCCCTGTCCCCTAAGACATGAAAGGCAGCAACTGGCCCACAGGAGGACGGCCCCACGTTTCTAGGCCATCCTCTTCCTTTGAACACTCCATGTTACCGGCACGAGCATTAAGGGAGCCGAGGAGCGGGGAGAACTATCCCTGGGGCCGGCAGAGCGGCAGAGACAGCATGCGTGTGTCCACGAGGACTCCAAACTCCAGGAAGAGCCCGGGAAAAGACAAACAAGTTAGTCTGGGTGAAAAGAGACAAGCAAGGAGGTTTTTACCGAGGAAACCATTTTTTGGCCAATACATTGACTCAAGGCTACAGGAGAGTTGTTTATTCAGAAACCTCGGGCCTGTGAGCAGCCATCTTTGTTTGGGCAAGTCACTTCCGTTCTTAGTCTGAAGAAGAGGGCCCTGATCACAACGGCAAGGAACAAATGTCCCTATGGTCGTTTCCCAGGGTTGCTGTTTATCTGTTTGTTTGCTGACACCCATCTGCAGCCTTGTGCGAGGGACTGCACACTGAGGTAAAAAGGAAGCCACCGGAAGCTAACTACTGGGGCCGCCCTGCGCTGTCTGTATGGCTGGGGCTCAACTTTCAGATCCCAGATAGGTCATAGGTTCCGCTGTGAGCACGGACACGAGGAAAAACCGAAATGCTTTTAAAACTCTTGGCCAGCGTTCTGGAAGCAGAACCATCAAGGTTACTACTATTAGCTGTGGAAGAAGACAGGCTCCGATGCAAACCGAGTTAACAGTTCTACAGAATCCGTGTTAGTGCACCGGGACCCGTCACCGTTCACATGGAATCCTATAAAGAAGAGCATGGCCCTTTCATATATAATGAACAGTCAAAGCACCACCAACACTCTGGGTTTTGTTTTGAGCCATCTTGACACAAGCTAGAATTCTCTAGGAAGAGAAACCTCGATTGAGAAAATGGTTCTGTTGGATTGCCTGTGGGCGAGCATTCAGGACATCTTCTTGGTTACTGATTAATGCAGAGGGCCGCTGGCTCAGCATGCTCAGTGCCACCCCAGGCAGGTGGTCCTGGAATATGTGAGAACGCAAAGGGGGAAAGCCACGGGGAACAAGGTGGGGGGGGGCAGCATCTGCTGCAGTTCCTGCCTCCAGGTTCCTGCTCTGAGCTCCCTCCCTGACTTCCATTCAAGATGGATTACAAGCTGTAAACTGAAAAACAACATCGAAAACCTTTCCGTGGTGGTGTCTTATCACAGCGATAATAACTAACCAGGAGGGTCGTGTGTGTGTGTGTGTGTGTGTGTGTGTGTGTGTAGCTGATGGTGGCTGTTCTGCCTGGAAAGGGCCAGAGAACTGTTAGTCTATCTTACCCCTCTTTATAACCCAGGAAACAAGCATCAAAATGTTAATAACACTTACCCAGGGATGGATAAATGCACCCAAGAGCTAGAGGCTCTTGGTCTCAGTTTCCTTTCTCAGATCCCACTGAAAAGTCGCCCAGAGCAGGCAGTCTTTTTCCTGCGTGCTTCTGCTAAGGATTCACAAGTTGACTGCGTTTCTGTTGATCCAGCTTGTTTGCATAATTAGGCAGCACAGGTGGATTCCTGCCTCGGTTTTCCAAACAAGTGTAAACGAATTGCCTACCTCAGACGAATCCTGGAACAGGAGAGGCTTCCACTCTGCTGCACACAATGACGCGTAAACATGAGGGAAAGGATCGCACATCCAAAGAAAAGATCCGAAGAAAACGGGTTAAAGAAATGAATAAAACTGACTTCCTGTTTGTCTGATATTGTGTATGGTTATCAGATTTCCTTTGGTTTCTGAGTTTAATATAACTATGGAGAGAAGCTTTCTGCATGGAAGGAGTGCTCCTAAGAGAACGAAAGCATGAACTCTCCTGGCTAGAAGCCTACTTGCTTCCCTCAACCCTCAGTAATGTGTCTTTCTCCTCAGCATGTACAGTTCCTCTGGAAAGAACCATTGCCTCCTGGAAGTAGGAAGGACTCCAAGCAAGGAAAGGGAGGGCGGGAGCCTGGTTACCGAGACAGGAGACTGCCCACTGGAGCTCCCGGGGATGTGGTTGTCAAGGCTTTCAATGTACCCAGGCTCCTATGAGGTAACCCAGTAAATTCTAGTTCAGCACAAACTGCAACCCTTTCCTTGACCTGTCATTAGAGCCCTGTGGTGTTTGCACGTGTCTCTTGGCAAAAGTCATAAAACACTCAGGCACCCTAATATATTACAGTTTAAATATTTTGACTTTTTAATTGCACTGCCCGAAAATGTTGAATGTACTAAAACATGGTTCCCAGGAAATTAAGGCAAATTTAGTTTTCAGAAAAACAAACAAAAAATAAACAAACAAACAAGAAACAAGAGACCTGACGATAAGTTATCAATTGTTTGAAAATGTCTCCTCATCCCGTTCACAAGTAGCAGGACCTACGATGTGAGGACAGAGTTCCAGCCTCTTGCTCCTGGTCAGCAAAGGTAACTCTTGGTCACCTGAATGAGCGGTGGCTTTCAATGTCAGTTTCGGGAAAAATGTAGAAACTCACTAGGGCTCCCAAGGAAGTAGCGTTCTTTTCCTATTTTGGCATTGGGTTTTCAAAACGCAATCATCAAATCTGAGGTCTCAGGCCAAGTTAAGGTTTTTGGAGCAGGCAGGGCAAAGTTTGAGATGTCCAACACAGCTCCCGATTTCTTGCCCTATTAGTTAATATTTAACCTTAGGAATCATTTTCACAGGACAAAGGCACTTCAGTCGATACTTCCCATTTCTATTCCTGGGGTTACAAGGCTTATGAGGCCTTTCCCTGAGAGCCACACACTGTAAATCCATGGACTGCAGGTCTATCCATGATCAGTTCTGCACAGAGCAAGCACATCACGTTACATTCAAAACACAGAATAATTAACCAATGTCCGACCACTAAAACCAACTGTTTGCTTGGGGAGGCGTCTGTCATTAACATGTGTGGGTGGAGATTTTTTAAGAAAGGTAACCTGATGTTAATGTGTTGTTTTTAAAGATTAATTTATTTATTTTATGTATATGAGTACACCATTGCTCTCTTCAGTCACACCAGACAGAGCATCAGACCCCATTCCAGATGGTTGTGAGCCACCATGTGGTTGCTGGGAATTGAACTCAGGACCCCTGGAAGAGCAGTCGGTGCTCTTAACCGCTGAGCCATCTCTCCAGCCCTTGGGTGGAGATTTTACCACACACCTTTCCTTCTGAGGAACCTCAACCAAAAGGAGAGAGAGCATGGTAGGTTTTTGTTTGCTTTTCTTTCCAGTCAACAAGAAACAAAAGAATTTGTTTCTTTCCTCAAAAGCCCCTTTTCCCATGTCAAACAAAAAGTTTGTGTTGAAACATAGACTATTAAGAACAGTAAGAATATTAAGATTAAGCCGGAGCCAAAACTTGATAAAGAGCTTTTCTTTATCACACGTGAAACCCTGGGTTCAACCCCAGCACAGAGGGAAAACTCCAGTCAACAGAATGCACAGCATTGGTGAGTGAGGACTCTCCAGGGCCCCTGGAGCACCTGAATGGCAGTAGAAAGGGGGAACTGAGCTTTGGATTAACAGCTTAGGGGTCACTGCAAACCTTCTTCCCAAGACAATAACTATAGCTGCCCCCCCAAAAAAAGTAGGGTTTTTTTTTTAACTTAATGTTTAGCAAACATCTAAATACATACAACAAATGGAGACATATTTAGTCAAGAAAATCTACTAAGTCTCCATGAAAGCTGGTGATGCCACACATCCAACCACGCCCTCCTCAGAATGGGGAGGCTGGTAAAGACAAGAACACGGAGCCACACCCTTTCCCAGCTCTCAGTCTGGGGCTACAGGATTCCAAGGAGGGCCAGGCCACCTGTACCTTATCCCCAGTTTGGGTTATACAACCTTTATCCCAGGTAAGAGCATCTGAAAGATCTAGGGCTACGCTCCCCAGCCCTCATCTCCTGTGGCAGAAGCTGTTGTGTTGAAGACACAACAGGATACAGGCAGTAGGTGCCCAAGCACCTTCATCTCAGCGTACTTAGGACAGGGAGGCTATATGAGGTGCTTTTATACCACTGTGACTAAAATCCTTCACAGAAGCAAATTAAAGAAGGCTAGGTTATTTAAGTGTTTGGCTTCGAGGAATAGAGGTCACCAGGATCAGGAAAGCAATGGCCATTGAGACAATTGTGTTCATGGTGAGGAGCACATGGTGAATCAAGAGGCAGAAATTAAGGCCCAAAGTGAGTTTGGGCTACAACACTCAAAGGTCTACCTCTAGCGGCCTACATCCAACCTCTACAGCTAGTTTCAATGTCCCCAAGCTCCAAGAGCTTCCCAAAAGCTGAGAGCTAAGTATTTAAGTACATGAGCCTGTGAGAAACATTTCACACTGAAACCAGGACAGAAGCCATGCCAGGAGAGGCAAGCTAAGAAAAACATCAGCTGTGCTCCTATTCAGTCCCCTGTTCTGGCAAAGCCGTAGGGAGCTGTGCTGGACATCTCAAACTTTGCCCTGCCTGTTCCCAAAAGTCCAACTTAGCCTGAGACCTCAGATTTGATGGTTTAGTTTTGAGAATCCAATGTCAAAATAGGAAAAGAAAGCTACCTCTTTGGGAGTCTGAGTCTCAACACTTTCCTGAGCTGACATTGAAAGCCACTGCTCACTCAGGTAACCAAGAATTACCTTTGCTGACCAGGAGCAAGAAGCTGGAACTCTGTCTGCATACTGTGGGCCCTGCTACTTGGGACATGATGGCAAGGCAACATGGGGGGTTGATGGTGGGGAGGGGCATGCCCCTCCCTCAAGTCCCAAATCAGAATCATTAGGATGGATGGTGCTTTTCTCCTAAGGGGTGAGATAAGACATGAGAACAGCAGCCTTAGAATCTCTCTTCAAAGCATGGTTGTATTTGGGATGGACTATGGGGATGTCCCAGCCTAAGGGCACTGTTGAACATGGCGGAGACTTTATCAGTAAGCAATTCAGAGGAAGCTGGTAGTGATAGACCCCTGTACTGGCTAGTTTTGTGTGTCAACTTGACACAGGCTGGAGTTATCATAGGAAAAGGAGCTTCAGTTGGGGGAAGTGCCTCCACGAGATCCAGCTGTGGGGCATTTTCTCAACTAGTGATCAAGTGGGGGAGGGCCCCTTGTGGGTGATGCCATCTCTGGGCTGGTATTCTTGGGTTCTATAAGAGAGCAGGCTGAGCAAGCCAGGGGAAGCAAGCCAGTAAGGAACATCCCTCCATGGCCTCTGCATCAGCTCCTGCGTCCTGACCTGCTTGAGTTCCAGTCCTGACTTCCTTTGGTGATGAACAGCTGTGTGGAAGTGTAAGCTCAATAAACCCTTTCCTCCCCAGCTTGCTTCTTGGTCATGATGTTTGTGCAGGAATAGAAACCCTGACTAAGACAACCCCCAACTCGATATTTCTAGAACCCTAGCCTAACACAGAGAAGTTTTGGGTTTTTTTTTTTTCCTGCTCTCAGCCTGAGAAACTGTTACCCTTGAGATAGCACTCCCCGCCCCAAGGACTAGCTCACCACATCCTTGAGACGAGGACTCCCAAGTATTCCCTTCTCCAAGGACTAGCTCACCACATTCCTGAGAAACCTGGTGTCTTACTCAAAAGTTTAACTATATCTGCCTGAGATAACCTATAACCTTCCACCGCCTGACCCCTCTTCCCTCTGACTGCCTACCCCTCTTTTCTTTGTAAATTTTTCTTTAAAAACGCCCGACCACAGCTGCACGGGGTCGTCTGCCCCTGCGCAGGATACAAGCGCAGCCTCAGTGCACTGACTCTCCCTAAGTAAACCTCGTGTGCTTGCATCAAGAACGGTCTCTCATGAATTTTGGGGGTGTCGTCTTATCCCGAGACTAGAGTGAGGATCTCCCCAATTAGGGGCCTTTCAGTAGCTTCTTGGAGCAATAAACTAAACCGTACCCCTATAAGTAGATGCTTAAGAGAAAGAATGAGGGGAAAGCAACTAACCACAGATGTTTTGACAGCAGCTATTAGAAAAGTGATGGCTGGGAATCTTCAGTTTGACAGCAACATGAAATGGAAACTTTACAAAGAGAAACATGGGAATAAAACCAGAGCCCATCAAAGAGAAATTGACCATGGGAGATGGTTTTTCTACTCTTAATGACAAGCGATAACTAAGCCATACTTAAGACAGGGAGCTTCAGGAAATCAGCACCATATTCTCATAACAGGCATTCTAAGGAGAAAATTTAAATAGAATTATTTATTCTAGCTAGACCGTATAAGAGACACACAATCCAGGTATTTTATTATTTACAAGCTACGAGCCTAGATTGGGCAGGGTTGGAGCTATTCTAACTTACATCCCAGCCATTTGTCCCTCGGTACTTGCTGTTTGATTCTCACCCAGGTTGTCCTCAGGGTTCCTTTCTCCTGGCCATGTGCTCCCGATCCATCTGGCCTCGTGGTGGCCTCTTTTCATCTTCTCATCTCCTTTCTTCTTCCTCTGGTCTCTTGTGACAGGATTTCCCCTGTCCAATTACATTAAATATTAGCACAGCAGGAGGCCTGTGATTGGACAGGGGAAAGGGAGGCGGAGCTAAGAGTTGCAGAGACAGAGAGCATCTCAGAAGGAGAGAGGAAGCCAAGATAGAGGCGGACAGACAGGAAGAACCTGAGCCAGCGTGGCTTTAAATAGTCACAGGTAGTTATGATATCTTAAAGGTTAGAATAATTGGGATAATTTCTCTAACCTAGGTGGGCAGCTTTTATCGTTATTAATTGGTCCTGAAATTATTGCATTGGCATTCTGTGAATTGAGAATTTATTGATACATAAATCTGATTGGCTAATTATAAGCTCCAAGAGTTTTGATTTACTTGGTTCCTGGAATGCGGGACCACTGATCACAGGGTTTTATGGCTGAGGAGGAACCAGTGGAGCAGGAGACAAGCGAACCAGAGCTGGGAACACAGAGATCGGTCCCTGTAGGAGGGGCTAGCTAGGGACAGAGCGGGCAGGACAGCGCCAGGGCAGAGAGTTGTGGCTTCTGACCGCAGGGCGGACAGTTGGTCATCGGGCAGGGCTGGCATGGCAGCAAAGGGTACCCAGGAGCTCCACCCCACCGCAGAGCTGGTGGGCGGAGAGTAGCCTGGCAGGAGCACGTTGGAACAGAGAGTGGCTGGCAGTAGCTCGGGAAGACCGCCTGTCCTTTTTAATATTTCCTGCAACATCTTCTGGGACCCCTCACTCAATCCTCAAACCCCATCTTTCTCTCCCTACTGTGCAATCACAGGCTCTAGCCTTTTATTAGTCAATTAACGTTAAATTGAGGAGCAGGGTTTACATAGCATCACTTGGTGTATGTGAGGATCTCCTTGTTGGGGACCAACCAGATCTTGAGGATTTAGGATTTGAATACATAGCAGCACCAGAGCAGCTCCGACAAGAAAACAATAAGGAAACAATGAGATAAAAGTTATGTGTGCTGTGGCAGAGGAAGGGGTGACACCAGGAATACCTTCTCTTCTTGGCACCATCTTACAAAGAACCAGGCATCAGAAGGATAACCTTTAAAAAAGAGTCTGCTGAAGCCCCAGGCATATGCATACCTGCCTTTGCTAAACTGCCCTCAAATTGGAATCTCTATGCTCATAAATTATTGCAGCCCTCAGACCTCGGGAAAGCGTCTGTGGGGTGCTTAGGCACAAATGAGACATGTATAGTACCACCATCCCCGAGTTTCAGAAACCACTGCAAAAGAGGCAACGGAAATATTTTACAATCAGAAGTTGGGAAGGACCAAGGTGAAACAGTGCCTTCTGGACAGGACAGGGCCACCGCCCTCATGACCATACAGTAACAGTGACTACCTACATGAGACCTGCCTAAGATCAACCTAGTCAGTATCCTAACGTGGAGCGGAGAGTCCTAAATGAGGAGCTGTTGACAGTGGTGGATTCTGAGGAAGAGAAGGTCAGTGCTGTCTAAGGGTGTGGACTCTGGTAGTTGACCACACTCCAGTAGATAGTCCTCCATGAATATAGAGACAGCACAAATTGGAATCAGTGGGTTATTTAGGTGGGAAGGGGCACAAGGTTAGACGGGAATAGAAGGTGTGAAGTAGATCTGGGAGGGGTGACAGGTGAATTCCATCAAAATACACTGGGTGCCATTCTTAAATAGTTCACAAAATAGTATATATTTTGTTGGATGATAGTGTAACACACCTTCAATCCTAGTCCTTGGGAGGCAAAGGCAGTCAGATCTCTGTGTGTTCAAGGCCAGCCTGGTGTGCAGATTGAGTTCCACGACAGCCAGAGCTACACAGAGAAATGCTGTCTCAAAAAAAAAACAAGTATATATACAAGTGTGTGTGTGTGTGTGTGTGTGTGTGTGTAAAACCTTTGTAGAGGCAGAAACTCAGCAGCTCACCACCCAGGAACCCAGAGTCAGTGTCATGACTATTGATTGAAACCTGGCTGGCAGAATAACTCTCCACTGGGAAAAACAAAAAAAACAAAAACAAAAAACAAAACAAAACAAAACAAAAAAGACTCTGAATAGGAATCATTGTAGTATTCAGTAAGGTTAAACATAGTTGAAGCCAGACTCCTAGCTTCTGGGAAAGAATAGACCATGGTAGAACAATAATTAAGAAAGAGAGGGGTAGGGCAGTGGTGGGGGAGGCAGAGGCAGGTGGGTTTCTGAGTTTGAGGACAGCCTGGTCTACAGAGTGAATTCCAGGACAGCCAGAGCTACACAGAGAAAACCTGTCTCAAATAAACAAGAAAGTGAGGGGCTGGAGAGATGGCTTAGTGGTTAAAAGCACTGACTGCTCTTCCAGAAGTCCTGAGTTCAATTCCCAGCAACCACATGGTGGCTCACAACCATCTATAATGTGATCTGGTGCCCTCTTCTGGTGTGCGGGTGTACGTGTAGATAAAGCATTTATACATTAAATCTAAAAAAAAAAAAAAGAAGAAAAGAAAAAGAAAATGAGGAATAGGAAAATAAAGAAAAGATGGGAAATAATACACACCTTTCAGTTAAGCCTCTAAAAATAATTGGTCTCAATTTCTCAATCAAACGTCACAGGCAAGCAGATTGGATTTAAAAACAGGATCCATCAATTGATTGGCATGAAGGAAACACCTTGGCTTCAGAATGAGAAGATGAGAAGGGTATTACAAGCAAAGGAACCAGGACATAAGCAGAGGTCACTGCTCTAATGTCTGATGACCCATAGACATCCATCGAAAGCCAGGCAGAAAGGGTAAGGACTTACTTAAGGAAACACTCCGTTAAGAGAACATTATGGTTTAAAACACAAGTACACCCAAGTTTATAAAAAGAACTACTTCCAGATGTAACGTCACAGATCAATCCCAACACAATAATATAGGTGACTGCAATACCACACGTTTACCAATGGACAGAACATCAGGACAAAATGTAAACAGACATCTATGCTGGCTGACTCATTTGATCATAAAACAAAAGTATCTAAATAAATACTTATAGAACATCTCATCCAAACAGATGTATCTCTACAGAATATATATTTTCCTTAGCAGACTGTGGGACTTTCTCTAAAAATAAACCATGTAATAGTACATAAGGCTAGCAGACACAGGAAAATTGAAATACTTTCTTGAGTTCTACTGATGAAATAAATCTACAAAACTACAGAATATGCAGAGATTAACAACACACCAAGAATAGTAATGGGCCACTGAAGACACCAAAAGAAAAACTCTTTTCAGTTCCTAGAGTCATGTTAACACAACACCCTCTAACCTATGGGACACAAATGAAGGCCATCTAAAGAGGGAACTTCATAGCTCTGAGTGCCTGCATTAAAACAGAAACTCAGGAACAATAATGTTCCTTGGGGCCTCGGAGAAACAAGAACCAGCCAAACCCCAAGTCATTAGTCAGAAAGAAATAAAGGCAAAAATTAATGAAATGAAAGTGAAAATAAATATGAAAAAAAATCAATGAAACAAAGAGTTGATTCTTTGAAAATATAGACAAGATCAGCAAACCAAGATTTGTCTAACCAAAGTTTGACAAGACTGAAATTAACAAGAGAAACTGAAAAGGGAGACAACACTGCTGATTTTAGTGGAATTTAGGAAACTCATTAAATGTTCCCTTAAGACTTATATTCCACCAGATTGGAAGCTCTAAAGGAAATGGGTGTGTGTCTAGATGTTTATGGCCAGTGAAAACTAAACAAAGATGAGCTGAGTATTAAAGGAAGCTGTGATGAGTGCGAGACTGAATTAGTAAATGTTTTTAAATCTCAAATAGGGAAAGCTCAGGTCTGTATGGACTCAGTGCTGAACTCTACCGCTCTTCAAGGAAGGATCGACACAGTGCTTCATAAAATATCCCAATGGACAGAGGGACACCACCAGACTTCCTCTATATGGCTCGTATTAGCTGATTTCAAACCCACAGACAAAGTAGTTGCAGAGAAGGCTCAGCTTCCTACTTCTCCAGAGAACTGGAGCGTGTTCCCAGTGCCCGCCCGGAGCCAGCTCACGGCTCAACTCAACTCCAAGGGATACAATGGTTCTAGCCCCTGAGGGAACTAGCATGCATGTAAGTGTATATGTGAGTGCATTCGTGTACAGAGAGAGAGAGAGAGAGAGAGAGAGAGAGAGAGAGAGAGAGAGGGAGGGAGAAAAGGTAAAATAGGTATTTTAAAAGATAAACAAAGCCGGGTGTGGTTGGCGCATGCCTGTAATCCCAGCACTTGGGAGGCATAGGCAGGCGGATTTCTGAGTTCGAGGCCAGCCTGGTCTACAGAGTGAGTTCCAGGACAGCCAGGACTACACAGAGAAACCCTGTCTCGAAAAAGCCAAAAAAAAAAAAAAAAAAAAAAAGATAAACATACACAAACGAAAAGGAAATTATAGATAATTCTCTCTGATGAACATAGATGCAAAAAATTCTTAATAAAATACTTGCAAACTAAATTGAAGAACACATCAGAGATCATTCCTCATGATTGAGTTGACTTCATTTGAGAGAGTCAATGATATAGGCAAATCAATAAATGCAATACATCCCATAAATAGACCCAAAGACACAAAGTGCATGATTACCTCAGAAGATGCAGTAAGAGCTCTTGAGGCCAGCTGCAAGCACTCCCTAGTCAGCACCCTGCAAGGGAAGCACGCTCCTCACGCTCCTCACGCTCCTCACGCTCCTCACGCTCCTCACGCTCCTCACGCTCCTCACGCTCCTCACGCTCCTCACGCTCCTCACGCTCCTCACGCTCCTCACGCTCCTCACGCTCCTCACGCTCCTCACGCTCCTCACGCTCCTCACGCTCCTCACGCTCCTCACGCTCCTCACGCTCCTCACGCTCCTCACGCTCCTCACGCTCCTCACGCTCCTCACGCTCCTCACGCTCCTCACGCTCCTCACGCTCCTCACGCTCCTCACGCTCCTCACGCTCCTCACGCTCCTCACGCTCCTCACGCTCCTCACGCTCCTCACGCTCCTCACGCTCCTCACGCTCCTCACGCTCCTCACGCTCCTCACGCTCCTCACGCTCCTCACGCTCCTCACGCTCCTCACGCTCCTCACGCTCCTCACGCTCCTCACGCTCCTCACGCTCCTCACGCTCCTCACGCTCCTCACGCTCCTCACGCTCCTCACGCTCCTCACGCTCCTCACGCTCCTCACGCTCCTCACGCTCCTCACGCTCAGGCCCAGGAGGCCACCCTGGAGTACAGGCTCCAAGGGAACTACCAAGAAAGGATTTACAGCCTGCCCTCCCCATAGAGCCTCATACAACATGAGGCCTCTGCGCGGGCCTCTACCCAGCACAACCGCCTAGGGCCAGGGGCTCTGAGAACATCACCTTTCACCTCAGTGCAGCAGTTTGAGCAGGTCATTCTGTAAGTGCTCCTTTCATTTCTCAGTTTCTCTCTTTTTTTTTTTCCTTGTTTGTTTGTTTGGTTGGTTTGGTTTTGGCTTTGGCTTTTCGAGATAGGATTTCTGCATAGCCCTGGCTGCCCTGTAACTCACTCTGTAGAACAGACTGGCCTCGAACTCAGAGATAGGCCTACCTCTGCCTGCCAAGTGCTGGGATTAAAGGAGTGTGCTTTCCACCACCACCACCACCACCACCACCACCACCACCACCACCACCACCCCAATCCCCGCCCCCGCCCCTCCCGCCCCCTTACCTAGCTAGTTTTTATTATTTAATCTCCACCCATAGGTCCTTAGGGAGTGGCACTATTAGGAGGTGTGGTCTCGTTAGAGGTGTGCTCTGATTGGAGGAAGGGTGTCTTGGGGGCGGGCTTAGAGGTTTCAGAAGCTCAAGCCAGGTCCAGTGTCATTCTCTCCACTGCTACCTGTGGATCCAGATGTAGAACTCTGAGCGGCCTTCCCGCACGCCGCCACCATGCTTCCCGCCATGATGATAATGGACCAACCCTCTGAACTGCAAGCCAGCCCCAATGAAATGTTTCCCTTTATAAGAGTTGCCGTGGCCATGGGGTTTTACCACAATAAAAGCCTAAGACGTCATGTCTCTCTCCTATTCTCGCATCCACGCCCCCTCCACTTCACTTCCTAACTGTAACAATCTCTAAAATCTGTCCATCTGTCCGAGTTCCCCTCCCCAGGTACTTTTGCCACTAGGATTTTGTTTCTCTTTTCGAAATTGATCTAACGCTTCTCCTTGTGCTCTCCTACCTTACTCCCACCCTGCCCCCAATCCTAATCTTATCAACTAAAATCCAAACATTCCATCCTTTCTTTGGTTGTCTTTCCTCTAACAGTTCCTGAGGTCAAAGGGCACGGTCTTGTCCCTTCTCTGCCACGGCATTTGCATAGTGGTCCTATCCAGAGGGCACTGTCACTCTCACCGGTAACTAACCAGGGAACAATGAGAATTTACACCAGGCACCCTGAGCTCCTGGATTAAAAATTATTTTCTGAACTATGTCCCTCAACTGTACCACATCTAAGTCCCACCTGAGCACTGCAAATACTCCACCTGAAAGTATAGGGTTGATTTTTTTTAAGGCAACAAAGCAACCTCAGATGTGTAAATCCCAATGCAGCAACATAGGAAACACGAAAACCCAACATCACGAGCCATTAGAGAAATAGATTAAAACTACACCCAGCATGATATTATTGCGTTTCGTACAATGTGGTAGACACAATCCACTTGTTACCTAAATGAAGAATTGAATTTGGGGAGGGGGAAGGGAACTACATTGGTATTCTATCTCAAACACAGTCAGAATGTCATTCTTTTTTTTTTATTATTATTTTTATTTTTTGGATTTGGTTTTTTCGAGACAGGGTTTCTCTGTATAGCCCTGGCTGTCCTGGAACTCACTCTGTAGACCAGGCTGGCCTCGAACTCAGAAATCTGCCTGCCTCTGCCTCCCAGAGTGCTGGGATTACAGGCGTGCACCACCAACGCCCGGCCAGAATGTCATTCTTAAGCAAACAAACAAATGTTGATGAGGCTGTAAACTAAATAGAATACTTAAACCCTGTCAGTATGTCTCCTTTTCCCTTTTTGATTTCGTCTAGGACCCCAGCCCAGCTGGTATCACCCACATTCAGGACACTTCCTCCTCATTCAGTTAGTCTCTAGGAACATTCACAGACGCCTCTAAAGGTGTGTTTCACTGGTGCCCTAGATGGCGGCTTCTCATCCAGTCTTTACTATCGCATCCATAAACAAGTTTGCTTGTTACTCTCTGTTTAGCTGATGTCTGAGGTTGATCACCTTAATACCTGACTGGAACGTGTGTGTGTGTGTGTGTGTGTGTGTGTGTGTGTGTGTGCATGTGCACTAGAGAGTACTCGTGCATGTTGAAAGGTGATTTAGTGGATGAGCTTACACGGTAGAGGCTGGGTAGTTGGACAGTGACCATCTGCACTTTGAAAAGGGAAAGAACCTGGTCACTGCTCAGTCCACAGCACACCCATCTAGTGCTGAGAGACAGGAGGATTTCTGGAGAGTATAGTTCTTCAGTCTGTACTGGGAGGCCAAGGAGACAGAGTCTGATGCCAGCAGGGCACAGCAGCAGCAGCAGCTGCTCGCACCACAAGAAGCAAAGGCAGAGAGACAACACCCCTCTTCCTCAGACCTCCTGAGTCTGGGCAGGCTGGCTGCAGGTGCCACCCACTCCGAGGAAGAATCTTCTCCTTTAGTTATTTCTTTCCTGAAATGCCTTCACTAGATCCACCCAGAGGTAGGTTTCATACTCGATCCTATCACGTAGACAGTCAAGATTAGCGGGCTCCAGACACTAAGCAGTGAAAATGATCCGGTGTTGGCTAGTGAATCCGCATCGGCGAAGACCATGAATGAACTGCAACTCCGTGTCAGACAAGGCAGCTCTGGCTTTCCCTAAGTGGTGACTCTGATTGTCATGAGAAATGTCCAGGTCCTGTGGGATACAAGGCTGATGCCACAGCACCTCTTGTATGTAGGATATCAGGTAGTTTCACGTGTGTGTAACTACTCCAAGAATATGCAGAAATGGAAAGGCCACATATATTCTGCCTGGATTCTGGTTCATCTCACAATTTGAAATAATCCAAAACTTTATCTATATTTATTTCTCAAAGATCTGGCACAGTATTTGTAGTATTAATAAGGTGATAAATACCCAATGGGAAACCGCTATAAAATAAACAGACTTGGAAAGGTAAATACTGCCTAGAAGTTTATAAATCTAAGAGTCACCATTTTTGGTTAGAATTAAAAGAGGGGGAAAAAAAAAAGAACTGAATTTTCAGCCTGCATATTTCTTTTTCTTGCCAATGCAATTGGAAGCAGGGGCATTTCTGCAGTTCCTGGGGCCTGTTTATAAACCTCTCTAAAATCAGAAGTAATTTATAGCTGTAAGTTCTGTGCAATACAGCTGTGTATCCATATGGCCCCAATGCTTTATTACCTGAAATGTCATGCGGGGTACTTTTCAAACATTTCTTTTCATCCTCAGAGCTTATTTAATCTCCCTTTGCGTCTGGGCACCATAATTCCCAAGCCCTATTTCATCTTCATAGCAAACACACAAAATAAATCCCATAATCCTACACACTGTCTTCATTCCAGGAATTATCTGTGTATGCCCCCCATGAATCAATGTCGACATTTCAAAGGGATTTTTCTTAAATAATAACTTAGGAGTTATTTATCCTGTCTGCGAACTCAACCTTCACAAACATTGAACATCAGCTTTGTCCCTTATAGGAATATGCCTTTTTGAGTAATAGATCTGTCTACAAAGAAATTGTTAATGTCCTCCAAAGTTTCTTCGCAAAGAGACTATTTCTAGGAAGTTATTCATCTCCGCCAACGGGAAATACAAATGGATGAGTTCAGAAAGCACACAGTGGATATTCTCTGACTTTGGGCCTCTGGATAATAAGGAAATAGTGGTTGCCTGTGTTGGATTCCAACAGCGCTGCTATGGATGCCTCTCTTCTATCTCATGGGAAGACTAGAAGTTCCCAGACACACTGCCAGATGCATGCTGTGGTTAATTACACGGTAAATGGCACAGGGGCCTTTGGTCTAGAGTTGACTAAAGACCTTTTTTTGACAGCTCCAACCCCCCACCACAGTGTCTAAGGGTAAAACTGAGAGAAGACAGGGGAGACATTTCTTTTGATGACTTGTGTAAGTCCAAGATAACCTCATAGACACTATGAGTGTAAAAACGGCATACTTGTAGCATGTCGTAAGCTGGACGTGGAACCCAAAGTAAACTCAAAGCAAAGAACACTAATGACCTTGGAGATACGTGAGCAAGAGAAAGAGCAAAGTTTACGGTTGAGCCGTTCTACCGTCCCCATCTCCAACGATAAAAGTAAGTTCTGCATTCCTTCTCCTGGGAAGACGTGAAGAAGCAGCTATCCGCCCCAGACAGAGCACCAGCAGTCCAGAGAAATGACTCTGCGCAAGTCTATCTAGTGAGCAAACAATTGTATTGGTGTTTATAAGCCTGTGAGTGAACGGTTATTTACAAAAGCGTGATTCACCGGCAGTCACCAAAGCCCACCCCAGCACAGGGGACACTCATGAAAGGTATCCTTGGAGGGCCCTGAACTTGCTCAGTCATAGTCTCTGCACCTTATATCACTGGAGAGAGGGGCCTGTGGAGTCTGGTAGCTCTCCATTTCCTGAGACTGCTAAATTTTGTTAGCTTCCTCAGTTTTGCAAGCAAGCCTCCCTCCAGGAAGCAATGGCCTCACTATTAGTAAGTCGCTATTTTTCTTGATGCTTAGGAAATCAGAGAGATCACCATATAAAAGCAGATGGACTGAGCCTAGGGGAGATGAAGGTAGGAATGGGGTGCTTCAGACAGCTGTAGCGCACTGCACAGTACGCCTTAAAGCAACCCTGCTGAAAATTAATAGCCATGCATGTAAGGTTTGTGCAAGTTTTCTTAGTCCACAGGAAAAGAAGTTTGAAGGGCCTAAATGCTCAGTAGTATGCCTTTTGATTAAAAGCATTTAACAAAGAGCTAATTGAAAACTTAGTGCCGAGATACCAGAAGGAACATTTGATTCACTATCAGAACTAAAAGAGTAAGAATTAAATAGTAACAGCCTGTAACATTTGTCTCTCATTGCCTTTGAAACAAAATATTGTCATATTGGTCTTTACATCCTTGGGACAATACTGGGCATGTGACAAATATTAAACTCATAATCTAAAACGGCGGGGATTTTAAGCAGGGAAAAGTCTCCAAGAGGAAGAAAGTCTTTCAATTTTGCTTTCAATTCAGCATTAATATTCAATAATGTAAGAGATAAGGAAAGGTACAGTTTACTCGTAGTATTCCACTTGTTGACTTTAACTCTTGTTTTTAATTATGTAAGGTGTCAAACTCTTGGCCAAGAAAGATTGTGGTTCAGGACATAGTGGCCTAATCCTTTAATCCCAGCACCTGAGAGGCATAGGCAGGTGGATCTCTGTGAGCTCAAGACCAGCCTGGTCCTAGTGAGTCCTAGGACAGCAAGAAAGACATAGTGAATCCCTCCCTGTCTTACAAAAACGAGAGGATGGGGGATTAGGACATGCTGGTCTTCGGGACGGAACAAGCAGCGCGGAAGGGGAAGGTAACTTGTACCATTTCAAGGGTGTTTTCCAGACTCAAGACTTCATATTCCCTCAATATTTAGTATATTGGATTCAGCCTTTACTTCCTGCCTTAGGAGACTCAGAAGCTATCAGGTGCCACCCTTGCAGATAGGGCTTTACATTCTGCAGCTTGCATCTGATAATGTCTGTGCAAATGTTTAAACCAGACCTGACCAGGTCTAAAGAGTCTTTTAAGTTTTTACTGAGACAGGAGGGCTTGGGGACAGGTGAATTTAGACCCACGGAAGAAAGAAAAGGGGCTATTGTGGCATCCACGGTCACCTAAACAGCTGGCTTCCAGCCAGGCATGGTGGTGCACGTCTGTAATCCCAGCACTTGGGAGGCAGAGGCAGGCAGAGAAACCCTGTCTCAAAAAAACAAAAACAAAAACAAAAAACCAAAAAACAAAAACAAAATAAACAGCTTGCTTCCCAAGTCTCTCAAACTCTGAAATACATGGTGTCTTAGTTAGGGTTTCATTGCTGTGAAAAGATACCATGACCAAAGCAACTGTTATAAAGGAAAACTTTTAACTGAGGCTGACTTATAGGCTCAGGGGTTCAGGCCATTATCATCGAGGCAGGAAGCGTGGCAGTGTCTAGGTAGGCATGGTGCTAAAGAAGCCAAGAGTTCTATATTTTGATCCAAAGGCCAAGAAGCCCCAAGAAGACTATCTTCAGGCAGCTAGCAGGAGGGTCTCAAAGCCCACGCCCACAGCGACACATTTTCTCCAACAAGGCCCCACCTCCTAATAGTGCCACTCCCAGAGCCAAGCATAATCAAGCCATCAGACACAACTATGAACATCTGTGAAGCTGTGGTTCCAAGCCACACAAATGTCTTCCATTGCCCCTAGTCGACATCCGTGCGCTCTTAGTTTTCCAGGATGGACTCATTTTACTGTGGCACACATTCAGAGCACAGACTCCTAGCAACAAGGAACATGAGAGTCCAGCAGGGCAAGGGTGAAGACTTGCCTTGTGCTTAGCATATTTCCTTCTGCTGTAGAGGCTAAGCTAGGAGCCCAGGGGCCTAGGAGAAAGGCTACTCTTCAGGTCACTGGTAAACTGGTCCTTTAGGAATGCCACCTTCCCAGTGGCTTCACTGCAGCCCAGGTTAGTATTCCTATGCTGGTGTGGAGGAGCAGTGCTGGTGACCTGGGGTTTCTCGGCTCTAGTCATGACCCCTGTTTTACCTTTCAGTTCCTCCTTTCTTCTTCACCCCCCCCATCTTCCCACCCTGCAATGATCCGTTAAGCTTCTTTGTCCGTGATTCTCAAAACTCTGAAGGTTTGTTTTGCCTCTGTTAGTAGCAATCCTTGTCTACAGCTACAGTTTTGGAACCCGGTTGTGGTGGTTTGAATGTTTGGCCTAGGGAGCAGCACCATTAGGAGGTGTGGCCTTGTTGGAGGAAGTGTGTCACTGTGGGGTGGTCAATGAGCTCCTCCTCCTAACTGCCTGGAGACAGTCTTCTTCTGACTGCCTTCAGACCAAGATGTAGAACTCTTGGCTTCTTCTCCAGCATCGTGTCTGCCTGAACACCACCATGTTTCCTGCCATGATGATGATGATGGACTGAACCTCTGAAACTAGAAGCCACCCCAATTAAATGTTACCCTTTATAAGCACTGCCTTGGTCATGGTGTCTCTTCACTGGTATCGTCTCTAAGCAGTTTCTTGCCTTTTTACAGGATACTGCCCAGCAGAGTTTTGAATTAGCTTTTTTCCCTGTTGTCTGTTCTTTGGAGCACCCTCATTTACATACCCAGTCAGTTTGTATCCAGCCAGATAGCCCTGCCTTGTCCTCTCACACTGTGACTTTAAAAATGGCAGGGATAATTATCACCCTCACCGGACAACTCTGAAACTGGGACAATCAAAGACAACATCATCTCTGTAGAAGGTTAAAGATGGAAGCGTCTCATGAAGGGGAGGAACAGCTGTACAAGACAGGGTTCTTTCTCTAGAGCAGTGGTTCTCAACCTTCCTAATGCTGAAACTCTTTAATACAGTTCCTCATGTTGTGGTGACCCCCAACTATAAAATTATTTTGTTGTTACTTCATAAACTATAATTTTGGTACTGTAATGAATCATAACGTAAATACTTGATATGCAGGATATCTGACATGTGACCCCAGGGGGGTTGTGACTGACTCACAGGTTGAGAACCACTGCCTTAAAGGACCAGAATGGACAGAATGCAAATATATATTAAAAGGTAATTTGGCTTAGAGAGTGAGGTCTGGGTAGTCTGACAACGGCTCTCTCACTAGAGAAGCTGAGAAGACAGCCATTGCTCAGCCTACAAAACCACAGGTCTCAGCAGTCGAAATCTGGCAGCGAATGCCTGGAGGATACCTGGAAAGCTGCAGGTCTTCGGTGTGCTCAAACCCTGAGCAGGTTCTAACAGCAGTGAAAGATTACAGCAGCGGGGTAGATGGACTTGCCAGTAAGAGTGTGGGCAGTAGGCAAAAAGCAAAGTCTCCTTCTTCCATACTCCTGTTTCTGGATGGCCTCACCAAAACATGCTGTCCACCTTTAGGGTGATTCTACTTCAAATAATCTGACCAAGAAAATCCCTCAGAAGAATACCCAGAGGCTTGTGTTTTAATTGATTTCCTGTGAAGTCAAGCTGACAGCCAAGATTAGCCATCACAGAAGCCAGAGTAGGCTCTGTACACTGTCAGATTTTTAAAAGTCAGGCACAATAAATATGGGGATAGATAAGTCCAGAGAGACAGGGATGTAAAAAAGAAGAGGTTGGGAGGGAGGCGGGGAAATCAGAGGAGTGTGGCAGGATTGGTAGACTGCCTAGTCTGGTTCTACCTGTCCCTGGGCTTAATTATTTGATTATGCTTTGGTTTTGTTATTGCTTGTTGGTTTAATGACAGACCTTAGGGCTCTAGGGAGATGGCCCAATGGTTAAGAATTCTTGTGCTCGCAGCGGACCTGGCTTTGATTCCTAGCACCCACATGGCAGTTCATAACCATCCATAACTCTAGCTCTAGAGGATCAAATACTATCTTCTGACTTCCAAGGGCACCAACCAGGCAGGCATATGGTACACAGACATACATGTTAGTCAAACACTCATGCACATAAAATAAATAAATATTTAAAAGTGTTCAGAAAAAAATATTAAAAATTAAAAGCCAGATCTAGTGGCTTAGACTTATATTCTAGCTACTTGAGAAGCTGAGGTAGGTGAATCACAAGCTCAAGGCCAGTCTGGGCAACTTCAGGAGACCCTCTCTCACAACAAAATGTCAAAAGAGAACTTGGGAATATTCGACTCACATGTGGGCTCTATGTTTAATCTCCAGCAACATACACACACACAGCAAAAGTCAGAGAGGAAATGAGTAATTTCCTAGCTACACAAAACAGTCTTGATTTCTCCTAATTAAGATATTAAACTTTTCTCACAAATCTGAGTCTCGCTTCCATTCGCTATAAATTCTTAAGTACTCAAGTGTCCTATTTTCCTTATTTATCTGCAACGCCTTGCCAAAGAAAGCTTCTTGCTTAGACCAGAAGATACTGGGCACTTTTCATTAAAGATTTGGCCATCTGATCAGAAGACCATGACCTTCTTTGTGTTTTACTCCCAAAGGTTCTTCCCTGTTGCTAGTTTAAATGTGTTAAGTTCAAGTCAGCTCTCCTATGGTCCCAATTCTCACTGACAAACATAGGAAACCCCATGTTGCCGGCCTCCTCCCAGAAATCAGAGCCAGAAAGCCGAGAGCCGGTGGAGTCCCTCTCTCTCATGCCTCCCATCCAACTTGATGCCACCACATTCATTCAGCTTAAACAGTCAATGCCTAAATCATAGCCACGGCCCCGCTTTTTCATTTTTCTGTATACTACGTCATTCCTTTGGCCTTAAATGGGGATCCTTCTCAAGGAGTCGATGTGCTGAATCTTATCTGTTCTGCCGCCATTGTTGACAGTTAAGACCATCGGGTATTCTTAACTATTGTAAACTGACTTAGCCTCACATCAATATTGTTTTAGTCGTAAGTCAACATTCACTTACCCAACAAATCCTCTGACTAAATGTGATGTGTCAGACACTCTGCTGGGCAGAAGGGTAAGAGATGTGATTTAAATAGCTCGTGTTAAAAGAGAGACATACTTTCAAGTTAACTAAAATTAAATGACGTGTGGGCTGTAATAAGTGGCTGAGGACTGGTGAGACGGAGACTTGCCACCAGGCTCGACGAGATGGCTTAGATTCCTGGGACACACACACAGCCAACTCCTGCAAGGTGCCCTCTGACCTCCACACGGGTGTCACTGTATGTACCTGCCACCTTCTCCACATGCTTGTACAATAAACAAGTAAACGTAATTTAAAACCCCTTAAAATAATAAAATAATCTTATTTTATTTTGCCTCACTCAAAATTGTCACTGTCAAAATTCATTTGATAATGAATTTCGTCTCAGGAGTGAAAACCAGGATGTTAACCTTCAGAAGTGAGAACCACACCGAAAATGTAAGAGACTAATTTATTGTTATTAAAATGAATTTTTCATTCTACCTACTACATGATTTATAAACAAAATGTTATGTTGTATATTTGAACTTAGTTTTAATCTTTTCATCATCACCCACAAAAATGGTAACCACATAGGGAAAGATAAGAATGTGACTTTGCTGAAAGGAATGTGGTAAGACCAACAATTTCCAAGTTCATTAAGGGCAAGGAGGAGGAAGCGAGTGGATGGGTCATGCGCCACGGTTGTGGCCCCCGTCTTCCCAGGCTGCTGATGGGCAAGCGATCTAGCTAGCACCTGCGTAAGGATACGGGTGTGTGAGGAAGACCTCACAGACCGGAAGGGAGCAAATCGGTTGAGAATTTCCCATGGATCAGCGCTGTAGGGATGAGTTGAGTAAAAGTGGACACCACAACGACACAGCACTTGGTTCCTGCAGGGTTCCTGAGAGGACTGAACTAGCTAACGGGCCCTGTGTGCCCGCCCACCGCTGGACCAAAGCCATCTTAGGAGGACAGTGGCCAGCCTGCTCCCCAAGCTTTCCTTCCCCACAGAATCCCAGTCGGATGGGCTCTTTGCTGTTTCAAAGATCATGGCTTCCAGAAAAAAAAAATCACGATTAATTATTTAGAATCTGTTTTGGAACTAGAAAACTAAGGAGGCGAGAAGGGGGAGTGGCTTGGCTTCAAAAGCCTCCTTTGTGCGGGACATTCAGCCGCACCTGAGGCAAACAAAACCAGAGCCTTCCCCTTCGCCCACGGAGCCCTGGAGACCTGTGGGACCCACCTGGGGAGCTGCGGGACTCCGCTGCAGTGGGAATATGACAATTAATGTAGTGGTACAGAATTTGAATAGAATATAAATTGTGCTGAATCTCACATATGGTGTCCTAAAAATGTCCAAAATGATGTCAGCCAAAGGGAGGGGGAGGAGGGGGGTGCTGCAATTAGATAGATGAGGAAGAGGCAGTTGAGAAAACAGATTAATGATGCCTTTGACACAATCAGCCTGAGAGGAATACTGGTTTCCATGGCAACCAAACCACTTAACCTAAATTAACAAAGCTGTTAAGAAAGAAAAACTTAAAAGATGAGGAGGGGAAAAGCCAAAGGATTCTCTTTGGGGAAATTAAATGGCCTGTCCTATCCTCACCTGATAGAGGGGTGTGTATTAACTACGTGTCCGCAGGGTGTGGATTTTCTTACACTCTCTGGTTCCCAGTAATTAGTGTTCAAAAGCAGGCCAAGGATGTTGAGAAATTGTGGCTAATTAGCACAGATTTCCGATAGAACAGCCTTATTATCCCGATTCAGCCTGAGCTAGGCAGCAAGGATGAGAGAGAGAGACAAAAGGCCAACTCTTTCTCACCCTAAACTCTGTGAAGATGTTCCCACACACCATCATTCCAGCATCTGCCCAGAAGCCCAGAATTCCCCAGGTCAGACAGGATGCTGGCATCTCATATGCTGCATAGAAAGACACGGGCTATTCATTCACACTGAGGTAGTGCCAAACCAAGATAATAAACGACTGCTTGTGAATAAAGGAATGTTCCATATGTAAGAAAGGAATTGTGTTTTCCTGGGTCGGATTGAATATAGAGTTGCGTTTCCCTGTGGCTGGGGTGCGTTTGAGATGACATAGACCCAAATGTGCATGGACTGAGGAAGGCAGGAAGCAGTTGTTACTAGCTTGTAATAAAGCACCAACCCTAGCATTACACCGTCACTGTCTCCTTAGCCTGAAAACCAGGGAAATGGAGAGAGGATGTCTGTTGATGTCATATTCATTGCTTTTTTTAAAAAAAAAAAAATGTCTGCTGACAGATACTGTGCTATCAACTCAAATGAGAAAAGGTAAGAACCCTGCTTATAGCATTCAGCATCTTATAGGTGATGCAGCCTCCTGGTTACACGAATAAAGTGTAAGTGCCGCATTATTTTTTATTAGATATTTGCTTTATTTACATTTCAAATGGTATCCCCTTTCCATGTTACCCCTCTGAAAACCCAATTCTCAACTGAGGAATACCGGATGGCTGAGAAACACCTAAAAAGAAATGTTCCACATCTTTAGTCATCAGGGAAATGCAAATCAAAACAACCCTGAGATTCCACCTCACACCAGTCAGAATGGCTAAGATTAAAAACTCAAGAGACAACAGGTGCTGGCGAGGATGTGGAGAAAGAGGATCACTCCTCCATTGTTGGTGGGATTGCAAGATGGTACAACCGCTCTGGAAATCAGTTTGGCAGTTCCTCAGAAAACTGGGCATAATACCACTGAAGGACCCAGCTATATCACCCCTGGGCATATACCCAGAGGATGCTCCAGCTTGTAATAAGGACACATCCTCCACTATGTTCATAGCAGCTTTATTTATAATAGCCAGAAGCTGGAAAGAACCCAGATGTCCCTCGAGGGAGGACTGGATAAGGACCACATTATAACACTAAATCATGTTGAGCCCTTGTTAGTGTATCACAAAAACTAAGAACGCGGTAGGGTTTCCAAAGCTAACAGTCAAGCTTCCCTATCAGGTTCAATTTTAGTAATTAAACTGAAAGGTGGGAAGCACACGATTGGTGTTATTTTATGTTCTGTATGTCTCTGTGTATGTGTAGGCGGGTGTGTGTGCTTGCGCGTGGGTGTGCTGTGGGGCAGAGCACGTGCCTGTGGCGGCCAGAGGCTGGTGCTGGCTTCTCCTCGGGCTTCTCGCCTTGTTCTTGTTTGTCATGGCTTTCCCCCCTCTTCTTTCACAGTTTATCATACATGCATGTACGTTGTACTTTGATCCTATCCCCCATTACTTGCTCGTCCTCCCTTTTTCTGAACCCCTTCTTTCTAACGGACCCTTCTAATTTCACGGCACACACCTGTGTGCATGTGCGCATGTGTTCATGTGTATGTATATGCGCGCGCATGCGTCTCCCAATGCATTTAATTCTGTTGGCTTACAAACCTTGCATCCAGGATTATTTACTTAAGAGCAACTTATTTAGCCACCCCACCGGAAGAAAACCACTCCTCTTTCTCCCCCAGCAAACGCCACCTTGTTTCTCGAAGCAAGGCCTGTCATTGGCCTGGAGCTCACCATGTGGGCGGGGCTAGCAGGCCAGCAAGCCCTCCGCTCTGCCTCGCTGCACTGGGCTAACACGTGTCACTTCTACACTTGGATTATTAAATAGTTTATATATGTGTGTGCGCACATACGTGTGTGTCTGTACATCATATGTGTGCCCGGTGCCTGGCGAGGATAAAAGAGGGAAACAAATTCCTTAGAATTGGAGTTACAGACTGTTGTGAGCCACTGAAGGAGTGCCAGGGATTGACCAGCCATTGAACGGGCACAGAGCCACTGTGCCATCTCCCCAGACCCCCCCCACACACACACACATCCTGGTGCGCACACACACACACACACACACACACACCGGCACACCGGCTCACTAGTTTTTTTTTTACCTGGGGCAGAGATGGAAATCAGATCCTCATACTTCTGTCGGAAGCACTTTACCAACTGAGATATTTCTCTCCAGTTCGTGGAATATTTTCTAAATCAGGTGGCACCCAACATCCACAAAGACAAATCCTCCTGTTCCAACATTTTAGTTAAAAGTCTAGACTCACATTTTGTTTTCAAATGTGAAGTGAAACAAACCAGCAAACACACCTTGTCTGTGAAGCAAAGTCACAGAAGGAAGATCTCTCAGTTTAAATTTTAATTTTTATCATGTAATTTATATTTCTTATATATTCATGAATAGCTTATGTGTCTCTTTTTCCTACCAGTCTTAGAATGACTGCTCTATCAAGATGCTAAAACTTTTAAACTTTATTACGGGCACAATAAAGAAGAATATGCCCCCACATTATTACTGTTCAATTTTATGGCATTTAACATATAGATGTTTCCCTATAGTGGAGTCTATTGTATATATACTAGAATGGAGTCTGCTGGTATTTTTCTTACATGAAGAGATGTTGCTGGCTTTTGAGAAGGTCACTATTCACATGTGTCTTACATGGTGTGATAAAATAGTTCATCCAAATTTATTTTGATGGATGACTCCATCAGCCTCTCCAGTATCTCTTTACAAAGATGCAGCACCCTGTGGTTTGGATGTTCTAGAAGCTAAGCTCGCTCACCAGTGAGGCCCCATGGAAAGGAGATACCGCTTTAAGAGGTTATGCCTGGAATTTATGTAATTCTTGCAGGTCGTTAAATAAAAGAACGAGCCCTCCAGCGTCCTTGCGTTCCTCCTGATGCAGTTGCTCCCCCTTCTGCTTCTCCTTCCTGATGCAATGCAGCATCACGCCATTTTGACTCTGTAGCTACCAGAATTTTGAATCCAAAACCTCTTTTCTTTATAAAGCAGCCATGTCTCCAGTAATCTGTTACAGCAACACAAGATAGACTTAGAGTGATGCATAAGATGTACAACTCAGAGAATCTCAGTATAGTCAGGCAGTTACATACCCATCACCACTACCTAATACCAAAATGTCATCACCCAAAGGAAGCCCAGTGTCTACTGAATCACATGAAGATCCACCCTCCCAGGCAATCATGAAGAGACTTTTCTATTTTGGACATTTAATATCAACCAAGTCATAGCACAGATGGGGGTTTTATGTGGCTTTTTTTTTTCACATAGCACAGTGGTTCTCAAACTTCCTAATCCTGTGCCCCTTTACTGTAAATCCTCACGTTGCGGTGACCCCAGCCCTAAAACTATTTTCATTGCTACTTCATAACTGGGATTTTGGGACTGTTGTGAACTGTAATGTAAACACCTGTGTTTTCCAGTGGCCTTAGGTGACCCTGTGAAAGGACTCTCAAATTTGTTCCATTTTCCTGCCATTTCTTTTGGATACAGCGAGCTTTTCCAAGGTTTGGTGGCTTTCTATTTCGTTAACTCACGAGCAAGAGACCTCTAATTTTTGTAACCTCTCAGTTTTCTTGTTTGCTTATTCTATCCCACCAGTGGTTTTTGGTTTTCTGTTTTGTTGGTGGTGGGATGGAGAGCAGGAGAGTTATCTTTTTGGCTTTTGGGGGGTTTTGTTTTGGTTTTGTATTTTAATTATTTGAGCTATTTTATTAGGTCAAGAGACAATTCTCATACCCTCTATATTCATAATTTAATCTAAAATCAAACTTTAAAAATTAATGCCATAACATTTACATCTTTGCAGTACCAACAAATCGAGTCTGGGCGCTGCTGAGACAAGACTCCCCCACCCCCACCCACCCCCAGTTCTTATGGGAATAAAAACAGCACATGTTGAGCTCTATGACGGAACTCATATTTCAGCCTCAAAACGGCTCCACGGGAGATGCTTTGTTGGGACGCCTTGTATGGTACCAGCGTTCTCACTGCAGGGTGAGTTGAGGAAAATGGACGCCCTTGCCACATTTATCATTCAAGCCTTTGCATCTCCCACTACAGTCTGTGACTTTTCTACACAAAACTCTTGTTTCTCATCCAGAGACTAGCTGGATACTTCGACTTCTGGAGGGACGATGACAGGCCTCCAGGCAAATGGTGACAGCCAGGCTTGTGAGGCAGAGGGAGGCGAGGCGGCAAGCTGAGGGATAAAGCTGCCTGGATCCAGTTCACAAGCAAGGGGCAGGGCTCGAACCCGCATACCCACAGTCCAGCTCAAACAGTCTTGAAGGGTACGTGAGGAACACAGCGTTCTGCTGTACAAGAATCAGATGTCACAGATATGTTATACCGTTTTAACTATTTTTTATTTACTATGTGTGTGTCCGTACATGTGTGTGCATGCTTGTGTGTATGTGTGATGTGAGTGCAGGTCTCAGTGCAAGAGTGGAGGTCAGATGACAAGGTTCTAGAGGTCAGCTCCTTTTCCACCTCATCCACCTGGCTGAGGCTGGGTCTTCTGTCTCAGCCATGAGACTCTCTCCAGGCCAGCAAGCCTGTGAGATTCCTGGCAATTCTCACATCTCTGCCTCCCATATCGCCGTAAGAGTACGGAGATTACACTCACAGATCACCGCATCTGGCTTTTTGTGTAGACGCCAGGATCTAACTCAGGTTCTCCCACATGGCTAGCACTTATCCACGGTGCCATCTCACTGGCCCACTACAGGAGACTCTAAAGCAGATGCTGCCATGGTCTTCCGTGGTGAGCCTAAGCCTCCTCTAGCTAGGAGGTTAGCCTCTTGACTTAATGGTGTATATTCTCGCTCTGTGGCCAAATCCAAGATCCCACAGTCAGAGGAGCCCCAGGCTAGAAAAAGACAGTTCATAAGCATTAACCTTTGAGTGGGTTCGGGAGCACACACTCACCTCAGGTCATCCCACAGCTCACACGCTGGTGCTAGAGACTGAAGCCGTCAGCAGCACCAGGGAAGACTGCAGGTCCACAGGAAGACACACCTCGCTGCATTCAACCCCTGTGAGAAAGCCTGGTGATCAAAGCCACTGGTGTCTCTGGAGAGGAGAGACGGCTCAGTGGTTAAGAGCACCCACTACTCTTCCAGGGGACCCTGATTCATTTCCCAGCACTCACATAGCAGCTCACAACTCTCTGTAAGTCCCAGTTTCAGGGGATTTGAGGCCCTCTTCTGACCTTGCCAGTCAAGCATGTGGTCTATGTGTGTGTGTGTGTGTGTGTGTGTGTGTGTGTGTGTTGTGTGTGTGTGTGTGTATGCAGGCAAAACATGCAAAAAAAATAAAATAAACAAAATAAAATAAAAACAAGGACTTCCAACACTAAATACGGTGCCGGAATCTGCTGAAATGACCCACACCCCCTTGACTGTTTGCCACAGCTCTGGCCCCGCAGGGGGCTGCTGCTTTTGTCTAGCTATCACCAGAGCCCTTCTGTCGTACCAGCCCCCCAGGTGACCTGATTAAAATTGCCCATGTACACTACCTCAGAGAGACCTACCCAGAAATGTCCGGGAGGGTTCACACCCCCAGGGTGTCGTGTAGAGCCAACTGCTGTCCAACTGAGGAGGCTGGCACAGTGGAGGTGCCTTTAATCCTAACCGTCGCATCCAGGTCCCTGCTACTGCACCCTCCTGGAATGAGGAAGCCGGGAGGGAAACAGCCTCCGGCTCTTGTGTCCTGTTGCTTCTGTTCTAGACATAAGCACAGTCAGAGCATCCTAAGAGGAGATGCAGAGACACAAATGAAGCAGAGGCCGTTGCCCTGTGAGTACGTTTTCCATCGCAGGGTTCTTGCGCACCTCAAAAAATCGGACCGCCTATAATTGTACAGTCCTGTTTGAGTAGATACGAGATACTCCTTTGGAGTAGATCATGGTCCATATAGTTCAACAATTTACTACCGGCACAACGAAACATCACGGATAAGGGAAAAGCATTTGCTTTGAACAAGGTAACACAAATCATCTCAACTATTCACCACGAACAGGAACTGAGCTCTAAGCCTGTTAACTTGAGTGTGGAATGAAAGGCTTTAGAAACTTCCCGACTGAATGCAGAACACCTTGTATATGTGAGTTGGTAGGACAAATTCTAGTGCAAACTCTGTTGTGTTAAATCCAAAGACACAAAACGAGCGAGCAAGCCACCGCTCCAGAGAGAGGCAAGACCTTCACGGCCCTTCAGACTGCCGCTTGGAAGCTCAGCCTCACTCCAGCCGCCAGCTCAGATGTGAGCAGCCGATGACACGCTGTTGAGACACATCCAGCAAAGACAGGAAAGGAGGCGGCCTTTGCTTCCTCTCCACCTCCTCCCCAAGGAAGGCGCTACTGCCAGAAGAGCTAAGGCAGCTGGAGAGCCGGGGCTTGCCAGCAGCACGCATGCGCATGGCGGCGCACAGCGGCGGGGATGAGGGGCCGGGTGGTAACTGGCTAATTACCACAGACCATCTGGAAGAGGAAATTTACTGCCCTTAGTTAGAACAGGATCTGTTTTCCTTTGGAGCCATTATACAGTACCTTTTACTGTAGGGCAAACGATTGTTCAAAATAAAATCAGGAAAGCAACTCTATGGTTAAATGGATGAGAAAGAAATGAGGTAAAGTCATTTCTGCTAAAATGTCTAAGATTGGGACCAATTTCAGGCATTTTTTTTAAGAGACATGCAAATACTCTCTAATATTCTGAGAAACTGATGGTAGAGGCTGTGGAAGAGGAAGACAATAGAGGGCGTTGGGAAGGAGAGTTGATTTGCTAAGGGAAACAGGTCCACCTCCCCATCTCCCCCCTCAAGTTCAATACCAGTGCAAAGTATGCAGTCCAGCCCAGAAGGAACACTGTCCTGTTTGGATCGTCCCAGAGACTAATGGGCCACTGTACTGGCTGGTTTTGTGTATCAGCTTGACACAAGCCAGAGTTATCACAGAGAAAGGAGCCTCTCTTGAAGAAATGCCTCCATGAGATCCAGCTCTAAGACATTTTCCCAATTAGTGATCAAGGAGGGAGGGCACATTGTGGGTGGGGCCGTCCATGGGCTGGTAGTCCTGGGTTCTATAAGAGAGCAAGCTGAGCAAGCCAGGGGAAGCAAGCCAGGAAGTAACATCCCTCCAAGGCTTCTGCATCAGCTCCTGACTCCAAGTTCCTGCCCTGTGTGAGTTCCTCTCCTGACTCCAAGTTCCTGCCCTGTGTGAGTTCCTGTCCTGCCTTCCTTTAGTGATAAACTGCAGTGTGGAAGTGTAAGCTGAGTAAACCCTTTCCTCCCAGCTTGCTTCTTGGTCATGATGTCTTGTGCAGGAACAGAAACCCTGACTGAGACAGTCACCCCATGGCCCTCTCACCTCCTGGCTTGATTTGTGAATCCCCGTGAGCTGAACATTTAAAAACCAGGAAAACACACGTCAAGAGATTCTGTTGACCTGGCATTAGCTTGGGGCCCTCTTCCCAATTAGAGAATACGGATGGGGTCTCAACATTCACTATTAAAAATCCGTGCTGCTGTGTTGGAAGCAAAACAGAGCCAAGGCTTTCTCAGAGGCCCTGGTGAAGGGACAGAAGGAATGGTAATTCTGTGTCCTCGCTGAGGGGCAGATTTGGCAAAGTCCAGTCTAGGACTGGGGCCGAGCCTTGATGGAGTTGAGGTTTAGGTTCCCGAGAACCCAACTTTCTCCCATGAAGGGCTACGGTAGCTGTGTCTGGGGTGTGCTGTGTTTGCCAATATTGTTTGATTGAGCTCTCTGCCGACCTTGGCCTATTAGCCCCTTATACACAGTATGTAAGATGTTGTACTTCTCAATAAACTTGCTTGGCACAAGCCATCAGCTTATGCAAAACCTCCTGGTCCTATGTTTTCCTTCTGTCTTCTTTGATTTCTCATCCTTGGTTCTCCCCCTCAATACTTCACCTCTTGGGACCATTTTCATGAAAGTCTGGGTCACTTCTCCACTGTCCATATTTGACCCAATGAGTGTACAGACCTAGAGATTCATAAAAATCACGGGCACACTTACTTTTTATTATGTAAACTAAATAAACTGAGTCTCAGGGCATAGAATTCTTGTAAAGAGAAAGAGGAGGTCACTTGGAGGTACAGACTGGTGCGCCAGTGTGAAACACTGTCTCTCCACTGCCTCCTTTGCTGCTCAATGGCAGTAATAGTCAAAGCTGACTTTGGTTCATTCTGCTCCTTCTCCCTCACCATTCTTTAAAATAAAAATAGATGGTCAGTTTCGAGATGCGGAGATCTGAGTTACTACACCGAGGCACACTGTGGCCCTTCCTCCAGATGCTGATGGCCCCTGGCTAAGGAGTGGGGTCTGGTCATGGTGCGGAACGACTCTAGTGGGTGTGGCTAAAAGAGCACCATACCAACCAGCTCCATCTTTGCCTTATGACTGGTCCAAGCCTTCCCAGGGATGCTCTCCTCCTTCTACTCCTCTTCCTCCACACCTCCCTTCTTTTAGTTTTCTCCTCTTTTCTCGTCTTTGAGATTAAGTCTCACTGTGTGGTTCAGGCTGGCCTCAGAATTGTAATTACTCTGCCCCAGCCTCCTGTTAGAACTGCAGACACAAGCAGGTATGCCCAGCCCCTTCCTTTCTAAGCATGAGGCCCACATCTTTTCCAAGGGCTACAGTTTCACTAACAGAAAATATCATATAACTCTGTGGTGGCTTGAACGAGAAATGCACACACACACACACACACACACACACACACCCATGCTCATGTATTTGAACACTTGCTCCCCAGTGTGTGGCAATATTTGGAGGTCATAGGACCTCTGGGAGACATGCCTTGCTGAAGCAGGTTCATCCCTGGAGGCGGGCTTTGAGGGCTTATAACCTCACACTACTTCCTGTTCTCTCTCAGCTTCCTGTATGCATATGAAAACGTGATTGATCAGCTTCCTGCCCTGCCTTCCCTGCCGTAAGGACTCTGTCCATCTTGGAGTGTGAGCTAGAACAAAGCATTTCTTCCCTAGGTTGTTTTCCATCGCGGTGTTTTATGACCGCGACAGAAAGTCAACCAATACAAGACCCTTTCCATTTAGCCTTCGTCTTCCTGACAGTAAGTCCCCATGTGGTCGACTCCTTCCAGATTTGGCCCTGGAAGATGGTCTGAGTTGGGAAGGGTGGAGAGGGAGGGCACTCATACTGGATAAAGCTAGGCACGCATCTCAGGCAATGGTGAGGGTCTGAAGGTCTCTGAGCTCTAGAACGTCCAGACACACACATTTCCTGGGAGATTGGCAAGCATGATAAACATTTGCATGGTCCTTAGATGTGCCCTGTAAGGGAACTGTGGGAGAGAAGGATATGGGAAAATATAACGGAGGCTCCATTCAAGCATTGCACAGCCATCATGTAAGAATGTGTCTTCCTGGAATAAAGGAGTCCGCCTCTTTTGGGAAAAGCCGTGCATGCTGTGAACGAATGAAAGAGGTTTTGTTCCATCCCTGCATTTTACCTAATGTTAGCCAAACAGGTTTTGATTGTTTTGAAAACTTGAGATTTATCTGCTGATAATGAAAGACAGATCTAGAAATAATTAGAATCCCAGGACTTCAACTGAAACCAAAAAAAGAACAGTCATTTTTTTTTTATCATCTAAGGGCCTTGGGCTCTCTTTAGAACTCTTCAGAGTACATTTGCACAAATCAGTAACGAGTGGAGTAAAGGGTGAAATGAGAGTGTGCGGGCTGGAGCGAGTACTTCCTGTTCTCCATTTAATGTCTGGGTAGGAACATTCTTGGAAATGATCACAAAAGCAGAAATTACGGCTTAATTCTGAATAGATCTGTGGCCGTTCCTTTCATGTTATCTTTGGCACGCTGGCTGCAGTGGTGGCGGGCTGCAGTGTTGCTATAACTGGTTGCTCAGAAAACAAGATTCCCGACAATTTGCTCCATTCTGCTCCAAAGGCATTCTGAGGCTTTCAAAGTGGGGCTGAAAATGCATAGAAATCTTCCCCCTCGCAGCTGCGTCTTGTTCAATTTCGCCAAATCTTCTTAATGAAGATTTGAGATTTTGTGCTAGGTTTCCCCTTCTGCTTAAAGCTCAAGTGACACTCTGAATCTTTTAGACATATGGGAGTCTTCAAAACCTCAGACAAAGGCCCTCCAAGTTTTATGAACAGACCTTGTTTTGTTTTCATTCATTTGGTTTTTTTTTACATGTGGCCTTGGTACTAGTCATGTGGTCCTTTTATCTGATCTAACGGGCTCACTTTGGCTTTAAGGGTACACAGAATATATAATTAAGCTCAGGTCCTAATCACTGATAAAATATCACGTGAGCTTCTGTGGTTTTTCTACGTCTCCTGTCACGTGCTTTTCTTCTATTAAATTTAGTCAGTGGGGGAGGGGACTGCTTGTGACATGCTGTTCAACCTCCCTTATAGGACGTTAAACCCATAGGACAGATTTTCCCTCCAAAGACCAGTGGAAACATGAAGTGCTTTTCAAATTTGACAGTCACTGCTTAAAACAAAAACAAAAAACAAAACAAAACCAAAAAACCAGTTTTGGTCTGGAGAGATGGCCCAGTGATTAAGAACACTGACTGTTCTTCCAGAGGTTCTGAGTTCAAATCCCAGCGACTACACGGTGGCTCACAACCATCTGTAATGTAAGATCTGATGCCCTCTTCTGGTGTGTCTGAAGACAGCTACAGTGTACTCATATATAATAAATTTTTAAAAAATGTTTTAAAAAAATAGCTTCACACAGATACTAAATGACAAACAAACACATGTGTGTGTGCAGTTAATTGCTGTTATTTCGGTGTGTGTTCATAGTTCATCACGGAGTGGCCCTCAGCGGACCATGGGGATTACAGGCAACATCCCAGGAGGGACCCCACCCAGATCCAAACACATGGGACACAGAGCTCCTCTAGGTCCCTGACAATGGACTAAAGTAGTGGTACAGAATCCAAGGTGTGTCCAGGACAGGGTTGTCAGGTTCACACTGGAGTGGCCAAGGAGATCCGGGGAGCCCTGTTCAAACCTTCAATGCTTAAAAGCAAAGCAACCACAGGGAAAAGGAACTGACGAAGAACGGTGAGTGCTGATGTCTCTGGGTGACCTTTCTCCACGCGTAAGCACCATGGATCCTGAGTGTTGTCAAGTCTGAGTCACCAAGGTAACAGCTCGGATCACCGGGAAACTGGGCTCAAAGCACATCAGCTGACAGTGAACACACACACACACACACACACACACACACACACACGCACGCACGCACGCACGCACGCACGCACGCATGCACATGCACACGCACACGCACACACACGCATGAGCCCAGCAGCTCTCACTTCTCAGGCTGGTGGTGAGAGAATGAACGTGATTCTAAGTGAGGGAGGAAAGACTCAACCTCAGCTGTGGCTGTGGCTGCCACATGCGCTGTGGGAGTGGTAAGTGGTGAGTGGGAACAAGAGGGCTGAGGAGGAACAGAAAAGGCATTGCCCCTAAATAAAGGTGTGGGGAAAAGACAAGCCCCGGGTGCCTCACCGAAGGCCAGGTTCAGGAGGAGGAGAGGATGGAAGCGGGGGAGGGTGGGGACGGCAAGATGCCTTGGAAAGGTTGTCTTAGGGTCTCTACTGCTGCAATGAAGCACCAGGACCACAGGCAGAGGAGGTAAGGGCTTTGGGGGTTTACACTTCTGCACTGTAGTCATCTCCAAAAGAAGCCAGGACAGGAACTCAAACAGGGCAGCGATCTTGAGGCAGGAGCTGATGCAGAGGCCATGGAGGGGTGCTGCTTACTGCCTTGCTCCCCATGGCTTGCTCAGACTGCTTTCTTATAGAACCCAGGGCCACTAGCCCAGGGATGGCCCCACCCACAATGGGCTGGGCCCTCTCCCATCAATCACTAACTAAGAAAATGCCTTACAGCCAGATCTTATGGAGAACTCTAGATGGTGTCAAGCCAACACAGGGTGTTCCTTAAGAAAACATTTGTCCCAAGAGATGGTAGCCAAAGCTCTCCTGTCTACTTAAGGAGGGACAGGAAGTCACACAGGCCATGTGTCTGCAGCAGGCGATTTTGTGACATGTCTGTTCATACTTGAATTCGCTGTGCCCCATAGCTCCTGATGGGAACCAATTTCAATGTAAGTTCCTGATCCCAGAAACTCAACTGTGTGAACAGTAGTTCTGCTTGACAGGCTGACCAAAAATAGTACTGTAGACAGCACCTTCGAATATACTGCCTTTGAGTGGGAGCTTTCTTCCCATTATCTGAGGTTTATAAGATGTATTGAGAAAACTTATTATTGTGGGAAATGAAGGGTGTTGAGAATGGGTGGGGGAGGCCTCTTGGTGATAAGTTGTCCCACTCTGTCCTTCCACTGGGAATTCACGTTCTTTCAGCATGGGGATGAGTCTGATGCTGTATAAATGCTACCACTCCACTGCCACTGACATAAGTCTTGACTTCACTGGCCTCTCCACTGTCACTATTAACACTGTCCATATTCATGTGTGCTATAAGTTGTGCAAGGGGATCGCTTCTGGATGTTTAACTCTTCAGTGTGTTTGAAGGCTGTGTTTGATTTTCATAAACTGTTCATGGAGGCGCAATTAACATCCCTTCTCTAGCTCGGGTCTTGACCCTCTCACCTTCTTCACCCCAGCTAACTGCCATCTCCCACTCCCTGCTAGCTTGCCTCCAGCTCTTTCAACATCAGGAATCTGTGAGGCACGTCTACTCCCCTGCCTGTGGCAGCTACCATCGAAGTAGGAAGCCTGGACACATACAGTCACCTGGTTCTTAATGCCATGGTATCGACAAGTCTCCCAAACCCCAGGCCTAGATCCTAACAGCACTGCTATGCAGAGGCTGGAATGTTAGGTCCAGAGCCTGATGTCAATTCATCTTGGTCCATCTTTAGCTCCTTCCTTGCCCACATCTGTATGGGACTTAACATCCTAACAGATTAAAAATCAAGAACAAAATAACACACACACACACACACACACACACACACACACAAACCCAACAACCCTTGGAATAAACTCAAAACCAACAAAAGATAAAAGAAGCAACTTCAACAAAACCCCACCTAGTTCTCCAGTAATCAAAGGGTCAAGTGTGCCGTCAGAAGCATCTAAAGTGTGACAGAGTTCGCCCATCTGTAACCCGCCCACCTCATGTACTCACCAATGCATTTGAAAAGTACCTTGATTTACGGCTTTCTTTGTTCTCTTACTACAAGAAGTTCATAAAATTGCTATCCCATTGACACATGGGATTTGGGGTAAGTAAACCCATGCTCCTGGGCCATGGCCACTGGTGTTTGGCTCCAGAATGAACTACTTCTTTTCCCTTTGAGGCGAGAGCTGTGCTTTTGCATAGACGGAATCTTCTCCAGAAGTCCTTCTTACAGAGTCACATCTCCCACCTTGGCTGACACCACCCCAGTTTTCCAGTCATTACTTCTTGGCTAGATTTTAGCCATAGGCTCCGACCTCCAGCTCTGCACTTGTCCGTATACCTAATCCCAACCAGGCTCCCAGGACTACCTTTCCTAACCACCACCAGCTCATTCCACTCACTGGATGAAAACAAATGGCTCCTTGCTGCAGGGTAAAAGTTCTTAAAATGGCTCCGTTGTAACACCGTGTCTTCTGCTCCACTGTGAGAATCTTCCACAGGGTTTTTTTTTTTTTAATAGTCTGGCTTTTCTCTACTCTCCAAGAAAAAGGCACTAACTAGCTTTGCTCTAGACTGTCATTTGTAAAGTGCTCAGATCCAGATCAACTTTCAAGATAAAAGTAAAATATCTTCTCCTTTCTGAGCACAATTCTGATTTATTTCCTGTCCAGTGTGACAAAGATAATGTCTCAGGAGAACAGGGAGGTGTCCTTGGCATCCACTACAGAGCATCCAGGCTCCGGGTTTGCGTTTACTTGGCTATGACAGAAACCTACTGGGGACGCAGCATCTGTCGGCCCCTCTGTGCCACCCACTGGATGGAGGACAGAGGGGAGTGGTCCTGTAAGAAGTGCCATGGCTTTCCTCCTCAGTCTGGAGCCCCTGTGTCCTGACAGGATCCATGCAACGCTGGAAACTACGTTTTCAGGCTGACGAGGAGGGCTGAGCGTTAGCCTGACTGCTCTTCAAAGATCCACTCTGCGACAGCGAATGCTCCAACTGGGCGTGTCAGTAGTTAGGTTACTCTGCTGGGCTACTAAAGAGATACATGAAGGAGTCCACAACCCCTCTCAGGGCAAATGACCCATTCCTCTTCTCTCTTCATGCCCAGGGCTCAGCCAAGAGCATGGCTTTAAAGGGGGCCTTCATACCTGCCTATATGGTTGGGAGGAGAAAAAAAAAGGAGCCTCACCAAGAGGCCAAGGCTACCCGCATCAATGAGGGGCCAGCGGGATGGAGGCTGTGCCCTGCTTTGCCGCGTAGACCAAGTAGAAGAAGACTGCAATCCCATCACGTGTCGTTTATTTAAATAACAATTCAATTGCGCATTGTAGGTAAACTGGTTACAGCAATAGGAAAATAGAGAATTCTGAAAACAATCTGGCGACTTAAATATATGTCTAATAACACAGAGCCTTCTGTAAGGGACAAAGGAAAGAAAAGGAAAACACTAACTTTCAAATTGATTTATTTCCACTTAAAAATACAATTTTTAATAGGACATCTGTTTTCAAAACTGTCTCAATAGTAAAAATAGAAACGGGAACTGTTGTCTTCGTGTTGAAAATTAAATCTTAACCTGCACTCACACATCACAGGTGGTCACATTAACAAAACCAGCACATCAAAAGTCAGGGGAACACAGTGCTTACATCAAAAACATTACATCTGCAGTTTTCTTTTTCCTTCTTGACTGATGGAAAGCTTTCTAGCTGGTCTCTTTCCTCTCCTCTCTAGGACCTGAACCTAATCCACTTACTCGCGGACGGATGTTAATAACACGTTCGTTTTACAAAGAGTTCTAACCTCTTCAATTTCTAAGATGGCTTTCCTCTGTAAAACTGATTGCTGAAAACGAACTAACGGAGGCCTCGCTCAAGTCAGCGAGGCGAGGAATCGGAGGCAGGGACACTGCCAAGTCTGACCAGCAGGCACTGAATCCTGAGGTCAGACGGGAGCTGCGATGAGTCGACCGGCAACTCCAAACTGGCTCGCAAATGCCTCAGCTTTGCTAAATCCAAAAATAAGCGCAAAGCAAATATTATCCCAAGAGTCACTTATGACAGAAGACAGGTTTACGATTTGTATTTTGAGGCAAAAGAAAAAAAAACATTTTTTTCCTTCTCAAAAGACAAACATCTACAAAGTAAATTTGCTTTGGAAAATAAGCTGTGCAATAAAATAATATATCTCAATTATTAAATATATATATATTTGCCTTTGTAAATAACTTGCATCAAAAAATTGAGCATTCTATGAACATCTGAAATCAATATTTTAAAATAGAAATCTATAAAGAGAAAGCTGACACTCACTCAGGTAAACAAAAGGGCAAACTGACGGGAGCGGTGAGGTGAGGACTTGGCTCTGGAATCCCCAGGCAGCCACAGAGCACGAACACTGAGTACTTCTCTGCACAGCACGAGCCGGTGAGCCGCACTCTAAGTCTTGGGCACTCTGGACCCAACAGAACCAAAAGCCTGAGACTTACATTGTTTACCATAATCTCTCTCTTGTGTGCAAGTTACTCCCTTAAAAATTCTCTTGGGCTGTGTGCTCAGTGGTCCAGGGCTCACCTGGCACCGGTGCCAGCAACCTTGGTGTGAGTCCGGGTGCGCAAGGGAAGAGCTGTGCCGACAACACTTAACTGTCGACTGTGGGGAGATCACTTCAGGAAGAACGGGAATCTGTGAGAACTAGTTATACTCATTTCCTAGCTCCAAAGCTGGCCTGCCTGGGTATCCTGCTCCATTAAGATAAGACTGAAGCAAAGCGTGCATAGCACAGTCCCTCAAGCAGAAAGGCCCACGCCTTCAAACTCAGAATAATGCACCTCCTTCCTAAACAAATCTAAGTAATATTCCTTAACGCGTCCGGTCATTCAGACACTCTCTCCAGGTACGTCCCACTGAAAGCCATCTCTGTTATTTTCTTTTGGTACACAAACTACGGAGACTTTTAATATGGAGTCCTTAAAAATTTTTTAAATAAAAAAGTTAATGTGCAACAAAATTAAATGCACTAAATGTCCCCTATTGTATCCTTTAAATTATACACTAAGAGCCACTGGGCTAAGGTGCACTGTGCACTTACTGTAAGTTTGATGTTAGCATACCCTGACTTTTCCCACTGAATATTCAACCTGGGGCTGAGGACGTGGCTCAGGTGTAGAGCTCTTACAAGACCTACACCAGCCCTCGGTGACCCATTTCTAGCACCACAAAAAAATAAAATAAAATAATAAAATAAAATAATAAAATAAAATAAAATAAAATAAAATAAAATAAAATAAAATAAAATAAAATTCACCCTGTAGGCATGCGCAGACATTCTTTATTATTTAAGCACAGTGAGACAGCTGCTTTGATCTTTGCACGCAAAATCCTGTTGCAGCAATACTGTGCAATTAGAAGGGAAAGGGGCTGGGCGGCGCTCTCTGAGGCCGAATCTGCATAGCCTTCTGCGTGGTTCAGGCTGAGAACCCGCTCAGCCGTCTCAGTACCCGGAAGCGCTCTTCTCGCGGCTTCCTCCTGCAGCAACAAGGTTTTATAAATGGACTGGGCTGGATTTAAATTGTCCCCCATGAGAAAGGCTGTTCAGATCTGAGAATCATCCAATGTGAAGTCTACCTTCTATGATGATAAGGTCTGCTGTGCCCTTTACCTTATCTTTCAAAAATTCAACATTCTAAAATACCAAGAGCCAGCAGCAAATGTACAGTATGCCTCAAGACTGAGCAGGGAGCAGGGCTGCAGCCACCTAATACGTCAAGGAAGCACGTAGACAGTCGGGCTGTGGGGAAGAAAGCAACTTGGAGAAGAAGTGCTTTCACTCCTAAGGGGGCATGAAGGATTATCCAATATAGGTTATTTTATATTACTTACCAAGACCAGTCCATTGATACAGGAGAGCTACCACTGCATCTAGTCAAGAGATGCTTAAGGGGATTAAAACTTGTACTACCTATTTAAACTTAGTTAGGTCACCTTGCATGTGACGCCCTAAGTGGGTAAGTCGTGCCTGACAACCTTTAAGTGGTATACTGGGCTAGCTAAGAGGGTCAATGTTAGCACTTCGATAATGCAGAAGTCTGGCAAAGGGGTCACTGGATTCTTCAGAAATTGTCTTACTCATGAAATCTACAAATAGTTCTACAACCCCAACAGCTGTGACATGCAAAGATAGTTTCTAAAATGAGACTAACCTAGTAATCTCAAAAATAAGGACTTTGAGATGGCACACAAGACGCTCACAGAGGCATGAGGTGGATAAGACCAATGCTCAAACAAGCCACGGAGCCACGCCATCTGCCGAGCGCACAGGAGGGAAGAAGTAAGCGACGGAGAGGTATTTGAAACAGCATGGTATGAGAGGAGCGGGTAGTCACAGCAGATAGCAGGGAAATGCCAGGATGCCGGGGGGCAAGAACCCAGGAAGTGATTACGACGGGCCACGGCCACGGTGAGAGGGGAACAGCCACAGATGACAAGAGACAGAGGACAGAAGACCCAACACGCTCAAAGGCTGAAAAGGACAACATCGTTTTCTAAGACCCATTCCAGACCTGATAAATCACAAGCTTCATTACAGTTAATGCAATGACTTCATTACAGTTAATGCATCCCAACTGAACACACCAGGACTGGCAAGTCAGGAACACGAGGCTGGCGGACCGGTGGTTAAAAAAAGAAAGAAACGGGAAAAACAAAATGCCATGTAACCAGAATTATTCCAGAATTAATTTTTCCGCTTGATCATAAAGACTTTTTCAATTATTTTTACTGACCAGGGAGCGGGGCTCTACTAACAAGGATCTACCCAGAACAGATGGCACAGGACAGATGACCAGACCACGAGGACTATAACAGCAGATGCTGTTAAGTGCCCATCACAGCAGACTGACCGACAGGGAACATGCTCGTCTATTGGAAGAGGGGGTACCTGCTTTTTACCTTTCAACACCTCAGATTTTAGACCCTGATCAAAGCACTGTAGAATGAGCTGACCTCCAATTCAATTAGCCCAGACAGACGCGCAGACCGGGGAGGGATGACAGCCGCTCAGAACTGCTGGATTCACTCCCTTCCCAAGGCGCTGGTTGGACTGCTGGGTTGCTCTAATGGCTGCAGACTGTCCTTCACACCCAGGAATCTGAAATGCACCTCCCTTAGCTCCTACCTACCCTACGTGACTCCCCCGTCCTCAGAACAGGTGGAAGGCCAGCTCACTGTCTGCAGTGTGACGTGGGAACATCTCCTGTATGCAGCAGAGCGAGTGGTCAGTTGGTGCATTCCAATCAGAGCACTGCCTTTGCCGGTAGCTACAGAAAGTGCAATCAGACACTAGAAACCCGGCCTACTCCCGTGGCCTCAGAAAGACGATTAGATACTCTTTCTCTTAGTCTGATTAGTCTCTTAGGCGCTTGCTCTCCACACAACATCCTAAATCATCGAACAGATTCTAGAAACTGATTCTTACAAACATCCTAAGAAATTGGTGCCAGTGCAGTATCTTGAACATGACAGAAAGTGATAAAGTTCTGTGGTATTAATTCTACCACAACGTTTATAAAGCCACTGGACAGATGGTCCACACTGCTGACAGAGAGAATCTGAGTAATAAAAACAAAAGAAAACCACAAAATAAAATATAATAGTACAGGTAAATTAGTTTGATAATGTAAAAGTAGTTATTTTAAAAAATATATTTATTGTCTCCTTATGTAAGTGTGTGTGTGTGTGTGTGTGTGTGTGTGTGTGTGTGTGTGTTTCTCTGTGAATTAATGCCATGTGTGTTTGGGTGCCTACAGAGGTCAGACCTTCTGGAATTAGACAACTGAGAGCTGCCTGACATGGGTGCTGGGGGACAACACTGGTCCTCTGGGAAAGCAGAGAGTATCCTTAACTGCTGGGCAAGACTCCAGTCCCTAAAACAGTCATTTTTTAGCTTAAATTTTTTCATTTTATATCAGAATGGGAGTTTACAGACCATGAGCTTTGATAGTTTCTCACAAAATATGGGTATTCTTTTGGTTTGGTTGGTTGGGTTTTGAATAAATAGACCAGGCTAGCCCCAAACTCAGAGATCTGCCTGCCCCTGCCTCCCAAGTGCTAGAATTAACAGTGTGTACCACCACACCCCATCACATTCTTTAATGTTATTTAAATAAATTTAATAATATTTAATACATTGTGTTTTAAAAATAATGTTAGCAAAGCTCTTCTAAAGAATTTATAAACTTTTCTTCAAGATATATATATATATATATATATATATAATTATTAAACATATTTCTACAGCTCATGACAATTCATTTCCCCTTCTATCTGTAGCTAGTTGTGTGATTCATATTAACGAGACATAATGATATCTGCTTTCGTGTTTTCTGAAGGGATGGTCCTCTGACTCAAAGTGTATTAATCACATTCCTCAAAAAATACTTCCTCAGTGTTGATCTAGAAATGGCACCTTAAGTAACACGACAGCAGAGCTGGCTGAGCATGGGGAACTGCAGTGGGGGACAGCAGGAGAACTCCACAGGCTGGGCCACGGTCTGAGCTAAATGCATAAGTAAATAAACGGAAAGGTTCTGAACGCTCAGGTGCATCTCATTGTAGAGCAGAGACCAAAGACTCACCTGATCCTAGAGGGACTGTAATCCATGCACCAGGCCATAGTACCATCTTACTGTACAGCTTTCCCAGTGTACAGGAAGCTACCAAATGCACCACCTCCTGACCTCGGGCAGGGAGGGCTAGTGGGAGGGGTTTGCCACTCCCACTAGAAACCCAAGTCCTAGAAAGGGTAAGTTATTTGCATTATGATGTTAACTATTAACCAACAGAGAGAGACTCCAAACTACAAACTTGGGGCTCTATCTAAGAAAGGTAGAGCCATCTACTGTCTAGATGTTATTGGTCTTGGAAATAATAATGAGACAAAAGCCCAGGTTCATGTGGTCACTGGGTGGACTCTGGCCCTCAGCTGTAACACCTACTGTTGACAGAGTGTTGATTGGGAGGAGAGAGAGGGGTTGAAAAAACTACATTCTAATGAGAAGGGTTTGGATTAATGCTAAACATTGTTGAAAATGTCTAATACACAGGCTCACAGTTATAAAATTCAAACGGAACTTTAAAGCCACCTGTTCTTTTTCTATTTCACAAAATGAGGACGTTCTTTCTAATTCGCAAATGGTGATTGACAGGTGTGGGGACTCCCGAAAAGCATCCGCTCATGCTCGGATTCTGTTTCCTACTCAGAGAACCAAAGTGCAGCCCAGATATTTAGAGGGAACTATGAGCATTGGTCAGCAGCAGCAGGACTGTAAAAAAGTCACGGGTATTTTAGTATCATTTAAAGCCACAGGCATTTTCCTTCCTGTAAGAAGGAAACGGAAGGGAAGCCTGTGTTGCAGGCTTCAGTGCTACGGTTAGGGAGTTCTAAAATACAGCTCTCTCCTCCCTTAGATACATAAGAAATGTGTCTCTATGATTGAATGCTATTATTGGATCTGATATGAGTACATTCAAATACAGGATAGTTTCTGAAAAATGCCACCACCTTCAACCAATGAAAGGACTGGAAATCCCAAAACTTACACCTGTAACATCTTGCTGAGATATGAGTCCCTTCTGCAAAGGAACACTTTACCCTCCACTTCCCTCTTCCAGAATCTCCAGAAACCCACTGTTATATTATTATAGATGTGATATTTATTTACTCTCTGAGATTTAGACAGCAGTAAAATATCTCTGAAGTTTAAAGGACAAGCCAATCTAAAAATGGCTCAGCTGATAAAGCCATTTGCTATCTGAACAATATTAATTTTTACATTAAAAAAATAAATAATCTAACTAGGCTTTATTGTACCTGCTAGTCTTTTAAAAGACTTCACCCCCTCAATTGAAATTCTTCTTAAAGGCAGAGTATAAGGATTTCTATGTAGTATTGAATGTCATTCCATAGGGGAAAATACGTGGACCGTACGCCACTCTGGTGACAGGAAGTGACGGACAACAGGCTTTCTCTTTCTTATTTGAAGGATCGTGGTTCCACCTTGACACAAGGACTGATCTCCATAGCAAGAGTCAGTGCTAACCGGGGGGAAGATTCCATCCTGTGTGTTCCAGTCAGTCTGAGGAAGGTTTCTTCCAGAGATGAAGAGCTGCTTGAATTCGGAAGTGCAGTCTGGACTCCAGGGAGTAATCTTTGTAGTTGTTTCTGAAGACATTGAGTGAGAAAGTGGTACAGTCAGCATTCATTCTGTCCAGCAGTGTCCCACCTCCCCTCCTCCACCTCCCTCCGATCTCCTGCTGTTGTCTAAGTCTAACATGCATCAGCGGGGTGGGGTGAAGAGCAGACTCTGCCTGGGAGTCAAGTGAACAGTGAGCCTGCGTTCCTGGCTTCCCCGGTGATGACTTAAGAGGTCAGGCTTTGAGCAGAACATTCTAATCGCCAGACCACAGCTAGAGCACGGTCATGAGGGCATGGCACATTTTGTTAAGTATTGCTACATAGCTCAACTTCCATATTTAAAGAGGAAAACATTAAGGCAGGTTCATATAACATAATAATCATGAACAATCCATTATTTAACAGAATAAACATACCTTGAAACCCACACGGCTATCCCAACAAAGACAGTGGGGTTTCCCCGTAACCCCAAAACCATTTACTCCAGTTCTTATGTAAGTTCCCAGTGATTTCATCACTAATGAGTCAATTAGACCAGTGTCAGAAGGGGCCAAGAAGGCGCAGGGTGGTACCCAGCGAGAGGCGAGGAATGGAACAGTGGGAGAACATGCCCAGCACCCAGAGACTCTGGGGTCAATCCCCAGAACCATGAAAGAAAAAGGCAGGGGGGGGGGAGCACAAATCCAAAGATTACTTGAAAATTCTGACTGTGGTGGTTTGAATGAAAATGGCCCCCATGGGCCCGCTATTAGGAGGTGTGGCCTGTTGTCACTGGGGGCAGGCTTTGAGGTTTCCAAATGCTCAAGCCAAGCCCAGTACCTCTCTTCCTGCTGCCTTGTGGGTCAGGATATAGAAGTCTCAAGCTACTTCTCCAGCACCATGTCTGCCTGGTACCACCATGCCTCCTGCCATAAATCTCCGAAAACAGTCGGCGATCCCCAGTTAAATGTTTTCCTTTGTAAGTCACTTCACAGCCATGGAAACCCTAACTAAGACATGGACTTAAGACATTCATGACTTCTCCTCACTAGAATTGTTAGCAACTGGCAAAGCAGCTAGGCCAGCTTCGATCTGGGTCTCCTGGCCTCACACACTACCTCAGCAGGCAGGCAGCTGATGCCTCCTCTGAAGCAGTGTTTCTTTCTATTCCCCACTCCCCTGCCTTTTTTTTTTTTTAAACACTTTCTTGTTAAGTTTGATGAGTGTGATATATTCTGATAGTCACAGATTAAAATAAACTTGTTACTAAGATTTATCAAAGAATAACTGAATATTTTCTCAGTGTCTGGCTAGACCCTGGCCACTCTGAAAAGCCCATGCTGAACTGAGCGTGCCTATGTCCGCCCTACCGCACTGCCTGGGTTGGTGGGGGCATTGGCAGCTTTTGGATTGGAGAGCTGTCTCTGTGCAGAAAGGCAGCGTCCCCTGCTGCACGGAGCAGCGCTGGCTGTGTTCCAACAGTGACCGTCTGAGGCAGCAGTGCTCACTGTGCCACGCCCACAGCTTCATCTGAGGATGTACAGATGTCACAGCTGAAACAGCAGTGTCCTCTCAGGCCTAGCATGGCACCCGTGATGCTGTAGGAAGTACCTGGTGGCACCCCGCCCCAAGCCGTCTTCCTCCATATGCCAGTCTGTTCACACCTAGCGTCCGTAGCCCCTTATGGTAGCTGAGCCCGCTTCTCTGTCTCCCTGCCAGGGTCACACGTGACTTCTATAGTTCCAGTCGTATGCTGTTTGGCAGCTGCACCCACCGGCACCCATTCTTATGATTTCCAAAAGTTTGCCATCTCATATTTGAACGTTCTTAGCTGATAACATCTTGTATGAATTTAGAGATTTCATGTTGATTTTATCGGTTATTATTGGGTGTATGTATTCATTATTGGTAAGGCAGGCACGCCACAGAGCCTGTGAGGAGGTCAGAGGACAGCTCTGGAGTTGGTTCTTTTCTTCTACCTTTATGTAGGTTCTAGGAATAGAACTCAGATCTTCAGGTTTATGGGCACGTTCTTGACTCTCTGAGATACGTGCTATACTTCACTGTTTTGAAACAACTTTAATTAAACATTGAGATCTGTAGAAGTTAAACAACAGCTTACCATCCTCTTAACTCTACTTAATCATATTAAGATCTTAAGAGTCCAAATCTTACAGCTCAATCTCGAGACTGGACTGTTCCGGGCAGAGTGCGAGACCTCCATCTCCAGCTTTGTAGTTTCCCCTAATGACCTCGGAATGATGGCTTTGACGACCACACTGTGTGCTGGGGACTTCGGCTCATGTCCATGTGGCCCTGAAAGCAGCTGCACGTCTCATGGCCGGCTTACCCTCCCCACGTGGATACCTAGCAGTCACCTCCAAGAACTGCAGCCCTGAGGGAGGTGTGTCCCCCAAAGGCCCGTGGCTCTGCGCGCTCCCCGAGCTAGTATAAAGCACCTCTGTCCACCCGCGAACCACACAGCGCAACCCAGAGGCTCCACGGCCACATCTCGTTCCGGATGTTGCGGTGACTCACCTTTCCAAAACCACCTTACTCCTGCAGGCTCAACTACACTGTCTCCTCCTCCAAAGACTCAACTCACTTAGTATCCAGACCCCCCCGCCCCCCATCAACGCTGTACAGCTCAGCGGAGCGCACTCGATTCTCTGGTCTCTCCCTTGAGCTAGCCCTGCAGAGCATTCCCTGCTGAGCTCACAGCACCTCTCCATGGCCTTCGCTGACCTGGCATCTAACGGGCACTCGCTGGGCGGGAAGAAATGACCAGGAACTAGTGATCTATTTATGACCCAGAAGTTTTGCTTTGGTTTCTTTTGTTTTGTTTTTAACACAAGATTTCACTGTCTGTCTGTCTGTTTTTGACTCAAGGTCTCACTTTGTAGCCCAGGCTGGCCTCACACTTGTGGCAATGTTCCTACTGCCTGGGATTAGAATGGGGATTACGCGTGTGTGAGCTACGACACCCAGCTGACCTAGAGTTTGTGTGGCATTCCTTCTCCACTGCCCCAACTGTTCCAAAAGGACTGCGGGGCTTTGTCTGGCTGAGAGTGGGCCATGATCCCAAGTCTGAGTCACTATCTGGCAGAAATGACAGAAGACCTGCCATAGAAGGGAAAAATAAATACAGGGAAAGAGTGCCACATGGCCAGAAGTTCCTCAGAAATGGCAGCTATGACTTACATGACCCAAAGAGCAGCCTGAACACACCCATTCTTCCCTTCCCTTCCACATTACAGGACATGCAATACATCAAGTGCTGTCAATGGACACCTAATAAAGCCAATGCCCGTTCTAAGGCCAAAATACCTACTGCTTGGTCATTTGGAGAAAAGTGTGCTGACTCCTGATACAGAAGAGAATGGGCTGAAGCTGGCCAGTAGCTAGGTGCACACAATCACATCTCCAGGTAGCCACAGAGCAATAGGCTAAGGCAGGAAACAGCGCGATTCCAGCAAAGGCCGCAGCCTAAATTAGCAGCAGGAACCGCGCTGAACCTGCCTTAGCTCACCGGCTTTAAGGAATACAAAGTCACTGCTACACACAGCTGTCGTTGCAATAGCAGTGATGTCTCCCACTTCAACAGGACAAGTCACCTTCAGTACTCACCTTGCGGTCTCTAGGACCTTTATGGCCTTGTCAATTTCCCCTTGGCTTTTATACAAAAATGCCAACTCAAACAGAGTGAATGGCACCAGATAGTGGTCATACTTCAATAGCTTTTCACTAAAAGAGCAAACAAAAAGCAATTAAGTCTTAAAAGAACACAAAATGTGTCACCTGAAACACACATCATTCTTCATTTCCCAGACCACATCGAGCCTACGAGACTCTCAGGAGAGGAAGGCCGGCCTCACAGTTACAGAGCTTAGCAACACGTGGGAGGAAGCACGCTTTCACACACCAATCTCTTCCTTAGGTAAGGCCAGCACTGGTACAGCATGACCTCTCAGACAGATCAACACACACGGACCTTCACCAAGATGAACCCAGAGTCGACAAGATCATCTGCAGGAGCATGTGATTCTAAATTCAGGAATAAGGAAGTTGCACTGGCTTTGTGTTTGACTAAGCATCAGTTTCCTTCATACTTAAGTCTTAGAATTCTTCAAAGGTCAGTGACCAGGTGGCTAGAAGTCTTGTTCCAGCATCATTATGAAAACTAGATGCTCAGGAAAAAGCTTGAGTAACAGTGTTTTAAATCTAGATCAAACTGTTTCTGTGGCTCTAACGGACTTTCCGCTGTTGGTGACGGATACATGCATGAGAACATACTCCTGATCCAGAGTACAAAGCGCAGTCTGACATCCCAGGCCCCTCTCTGAACGGCTGCTCTGTCGCTGCCTTGTCTAGTTCTGGGTCAGGTTAGTTTCCGTTTCCCAGGCTATTACCAAAACTAGTCTCCGATGCCAAAGAGAAGTAAGACCGAGGCAGCTGTGTGGAAGGAGACGTGGGGTCTGCAGAGACCTGGGACTTTGTGTCTCGGTGGCCATGCAGGAGATGGAGCCCTAGACCCATAGATAGAAAGCAGGTGACTGGAGCTTAACCTTGGAATATAGGGGTCCACACCCTTTGGAGAAAGGGCAGATTGGAAGAAACTCACTTGCTGGCAAGGGACAAGACAGAGATGACTTTTTGCTTGTCATCCTGACTCAAAGAAAAACCAAAATACATCTCTTTGGAAATTAACAACCAAGAGGCCAGTCCTCACAGAAACTTGTATTTCAAATGTCCATCGCTCTAGAGATCCAAGACTGTGTGGAGCAATGGTGAGAGCGGCCTGGGCAGAAGCGGTGTGGGAGATATCGCTTCTTCAACTTAACCCCACTCAAGGTGACTGCACAATTCAAACATCGTAAAACACACAAGAAAATGACCCCTGTGAGGCTCAACTAGACGAAGCGAGCGGCTCACACGGCCACTGCTGCGGCTGCCCGTGAGCACTATGGGAACTCCCGCAGACCAGACCGCACATGCACTTCCTTGGTCTGCTCACCAGGTTACCTTACTAGGGAACTAGACACTGTGTCCTGCATTCCCATAAATTCCCTCATGAGGAAGGAGTCCAAGTGACATGGGAAAGGGGGCAGCAAGTGGCACACGGGGCGGCCTCCATCGTTCTGGCTTACAGTCTTTTCAGAAATATGGAGCCCATGTTTAAAAACCAGGAGAGCTGACATTAGAGGCAGCTTCCAGATTCTTTATGAGAAGTAGGAGAGAGCCCTGCTACTGGGCCACACTGCACAGTGAGGAGTTACAGCCGTTAGGGAGCACAGCGGCTACCAGGACCCGTACTGCACAGTGAGGAGTTGCAGCCGTTAGGGAGCACGGTGGCTACCAGTTTATTGACAGGCATTCACCCTCGCCCCAGCTCTCTGAAAAGTATCAGGACAGTACTGTCATTGCTTTAAAAAATAGATCACCATACACAGAAGAAATACCCTTCAAGGGAAAACAAGGACTGGTATTTATCACCTTTCTTCCCTGTCAGATTACCATGAGGGGACACTCACCTCTAGGTTATGCTGTCTCTGTCATCTGGTGAGCCCGAGTATGTGCTGAATAAATGAATGCAATATACGACCACACCACACACACACACACACACACACACACACACACACACACACACACAGAAGAAAGGATAGAGACCACGTGACTTTGAGAGGCTCAGCGGCTCACGGCCAGCGCTGAGCGACTGTCAGCCGGGCTACACGATTACACTTTATGGTCATCTTTAAACACTGAATAGAAATACCTACAGCCCCATTCCAAGCAACCTGTAGCTTTGTTCGTGAGGGTAAAGGCTGGGCGCACCCCTTTGTCCCCCAGGTTTCCCCGGAAGCCACACCCTGTCCTCAGGCCAGCTCTTACCTCTCCACAACGTGGTTGAAGCACAGCTCGGCTTGCAAGGGCCGCTGCAGGTTCTTGAGGCAGCATCCCTTCAGGAGTTTCACCAAGCATTCGTCATCCACAGAGTAGTCAGTGAAGTCTAAAAACAAGAAGCACAGACAGAGGGCAGCGCGTTGTCTCCGTGGTGTCTGGCAAGGATGCGGGGTCTATGCCAGGCAGAGACTCCGGGCGGCCCCGCTCCTCCAGCCCGAAAACACCTTCAAAGAAACCCTCACTGAGAGGGAAACTAGCTGATGTCAGGTTTCTGGGGGGCCATCCGACACCCTGTTTATTACCTCCCTACACAAGGCAGACACTTGCTGAGAAGGCCGCTGAGCCCACTCATTCCCAGCGTTTATTACAGAGTTCACGGGCAGATTTTTCGGGTGGTCATTCTGAATTTTGTGGCCTTAGCTAAGACAGGAAATCTGAGCTCTAAATAAAGAACGAGCTTCATTAATTCTCTCAGAGGTAAAGGAGGAGGAACCAGGCTGTCTACTCCTGTTGTTTTGGCTTCTAAGTCTGCTGGCGCCCGTGCAGGAGAGGATAGCGCTTCCATATGGAAAAGCAGATGGCCTCCCACCCGTTCAAACTGCAGGAAGCAGAACCCTCTCTTCCAGATCATTATGTTTACAACCTATCAGTTCCCCCAGGTTATGTTCTTTTGGGGGGAAAGGATGCTGGGAAATGGTTCTGAAACGCAGGAAAGGCACCCAAAGCCCCCTCGACCACCCAATGTCCCAGGGAATGCCCAGGCTTTCTTTCCCCTGCCTGGGCCCCCGGCGACCACAGCTCGGTTTGGGCGGTGTTAAGCAGAGTGAGCCGCACGGCACGGTGCGGTGGCTCTGTGACAAAGGTACCGTGCCACGTGCGCCATGCGGGAAGGCTTCCCTGCTTTTGTCTTTTGCGAGTGACATGTGAAGAAGCCATTCCGAGACAGACTGCTAATTTACACGTCTCAGGCTGTGACAACAGTGTGGAGGGGTGGCGAAGGGAAATGACTAGATGCTGAAAGCCCCCAGATTCAAAGTCTCATGCTTTGGGGGCCAAGTGCTGACATGTCACTAGACACCCCACAGATACCAACACCCCTAACCTTTCCCACTCCTTAAAACTACCTTTCCCTACGGCCGCCCAGCCCCGGCCCATGCTTCTCTCAGAGATGTCTGCTGAGAAGCAGGTCAGTCAGCCCCCAGCCCAAAGCCTTCAGACCCACACCGGACACTGGATTTTAGTGTCACGGCTGCGGATCCTATTGAACTTTGAGAAGCAGTTTTCTGACCATTTGTGTCGTGACAACATCTGCTTGCTCAATGAATGATGGTTTTTGAGGTGCCACAGACAACTACCATTAAAAACCAGTAAAGCCACTCTGTGGGGACAAAGGGGTTCATAGTCCACATCCAACACAAACCTCAGAGGAAAACCACAGCCTCCTCTGACCACAGCACGCTGTCTGCCACACCCTTGTCATGATGCGGAAGTCTCGTGAAAGAGGAAGATTTCAATGGTTTCCATCTTCAATTGGAATTTAAAAAAAAAAAATCACTGCCATAAGGCAGTCGATTGCCACTAATCATGATGACCTGGGTAGGATCCCAAGGACCCACATGGTGGAAGAAAAGTACCAGTGCCACAAAATGTCCCCCCTCTCTCTCTCTCTTTCTCTCTGTCTCTCTCTCTCTCTGTCTCTCTCTCTCTGTCTCTCTCTCTCTCTGTCTCTCTCTGTCTCTCTCTCTCTGTCTCTGTCTCTCTCTCTCTCTCTCTCTCTCTCTCTCTCACACACACACACACACACACACACAATAAGACCGTTCTTTTTAAATCATGGTAATGGCGCCCAGGCATGTGTGCAGCACAGTGAAGCTGCTGAGTGCCCTAACTGTGGGCAGGCCAAGAAAGAAGGAAGCTTGAAAACTATAAAAATATCTATGCTGCGTATTTTAGACACTCGTTGGGACGGCCAAGCAGGAAGCGTGGAAGCCGGCTGAAACGCGAAAGGCCACCAGCCTGCAATCCCTCCCTGGAACCGACTCTGTTTGCTCTATAATGTCGCCACACAAGCTGACGGCAAGGATAGACAGACTGGATCTGCTGCCAACTTCCGGGCACACGATGGATTTGTTTAGACTTCCAAAGGGAACAGCACAGAGATTAACACCGCACGCCGACCAACGCCGAGCATGCCCTAAGTGCGGTCTTATGTCGAGGCCGAGCGCTCTGTGTGCATGACCGACCTTTACCCACTGTGCCCAGCCACTACGGTAGGTCATTAGTACCCTCCTACCCTGTTTTGTTTTTGTTTTTTTGGTTTTTTTTTTTTGTTTTTTTTTTGTTTTTTTTTTTTTTTTTGCCACAAAACCAGAACCACATTCTGATATCTAATATGGGCGGGGGGAGGGGAGGGGCGAAAGCCTCCACAACCACAGGCTTATAACTTAACTCAATTTTCCAATCACAGATTCCTCACCCCTCAAACTGGAGAACGGAGGCTTAATTACTAAGAGTCAGGAGTTTGGGGTCAGAGAAGATAATGTTCCTACATAGAACAATGGTCCTAGAAACCATTACAAACTTAATCTGCAGTAAGTGGTGATCGTGACAATAACCGAGCTCTTTGGCCCAGAGGAGAAACACAGGACAGAAGTGCGGCAAGCCTGCTGTGTGCTCGCTCACCCAGAACGTGCTCAGGTCTCTCCTCTGAAGATGCCATTAGACACGGAAACAGAAAGGCGGGGTTGGGTTTCTAAGCACTGCCCAGGTGTGAGCATGTGATGCAAGCATTACTTCTTCAGTTCTTTTTCTCCAATCAATGAAGCGAAACAACCTGAGGGTAAAGAGTCTGTTCAGAGGAAACTCCACTGCTCCTTTGCAGATGTGGTTGACAAAGGATCCACTCCTGGGGGTTGGGGGGGTACAACAGCACTCACAGAGGTTGAGGGTTCACCTACAGAGTCTGGGGAATCGGGACAGAGAGGAGATGCTGGCTAGCTTTCTGGGGGGAGGGGGGCGGGGAACACCCTAAAACTGTTTCCACATAAGCCTGCAGAAGAGATTCCTTTACTTTCCCGTTTTCACATAAACATTCATTCATCCATTTAATTTGTGGACATGTGGGCTTTAATCTAGATAATTCCCACAACAGCAAGAGCTATCTTTCTCCCCTAGTCTCTCTATGTCAGCTATGGGGATTTGAATGAGCTAATTATTCTAATCAATTCACTAATCAACGAGAACTACTGAATTTGTTCAAAATTTTAAGTTTTCTTGGAAAAACCTATCTCATGGAATCCTATTTTAAAAAAATAGTGGTATTTATTTTGTGTTAGAGTGCCCTGCCTGCGTGTAATGTGTACCACCACCTGTGTGCCCAGTGCACCCTGCAGCCAGAAGAGGGATCAGATCAGCAGGCAGGTCTAAGCTACCATATGGGTGCTGGGACTTGAACCCGGGTTCCTCTGCAAGAGCAGCAAGAATTCATAACCACTTAAAAATAAGCCATCTCTCCAGGCCCTAAGTCTTATTTTAAAGGTAACTTTAATATACTTCCATTTTATTTCAATTTCAAGATGATGTGGTTATGTTCATTTCCATGCAAAATAATTTATAAATAATTTCATGTCAGGTGGTGGTGGTGCACGCCTTTAATCCCAGCACTTGGGAGGCAGAGGCAGGCAGATTTCTGAGTTCTAGGCCAGCCTGGTCTACAGAGTGAGTTCCAGGACAGTCAGGGCTACACAGAGAAACCCTGTCTCAAAAAAACCAAAATCCAAAAACCAAAAAAAGTAATAATTTCACAATAAAATAGCAAAGATTACCTGATATCCATTAAATTGGGTACCATTTTGTTTTGTTTATTCATATGAGAGTTTTGCCTGTGTGTGTGTCTGTGGATCACATGCATGCCTGGTACCCATGGGGTCCAGAGAGAGGGTGGGCTGTATTGTGGACCTAAATATAAGGCAATGGAGCCATTCGCAGCACAGCACAGCCGTGTCAACTGCTTGAGTGTCCACTCCAAAGCCACTGAGACTTAACTGCCACCGAGACAGCGTTGAGAGGTAGGAACTTTATGTAGGAGATGTGTGCTGTGTGCCTCGGTCTCTCCACACCGTGCCCTCTGCCACGTTACAGGGCAGTTAGAAGTTTCTCGTCAGCCATAGCACCTTGACCCAAAACCCACTAGTCTCCACATCTAAGGAAGACATCCCTTTCTTTCTTTATAAATTACCCAACCTATGGCATCCTGTCACCATAGCAGAGAAAGACCGAGACTAAGAAGAGCTGCCCCTTAGACCAAGGACGCTGACTGATCCTTCCTTAAACACGGCCATGTGGCCGGACGATGGAAATGAGGTCTCATCCATACACCACGGTCTTCTGTGGCACATACCCTCTGTTGAGAGCTATGCCCTCAGCACTCACGGGTGTGACAGAGGTGCTGGCCTCCCTTTACCTTGATGGCAGGCACAAGGCTCAAGCCTTCCTCGTGAGACACACACAGTTCAACGTAGCCTAAGAGCACCGGGGAGAAGCGGAGAGGAAGCGGGGCAGGCACAGGGCCCTGCAGACTTACTTTGGTTTTGTAGTGCCTCCTCAGCCTTCTCCACAGTCACCAGGAGGTTCTCAGAAAGGTCCTTTCTCTTGCCCACTATTGAGAAGCCATTCCAGACGTACATCATTTCCTAAGAAGGAAGGGTAGAAAGCCATTGGCACTAGGGAGGCATTGCCAAGAACCTCAACAGGACGGTCGGGATTGTGTTCTAACCTTTCTTCATTTGGAATCTAGTAACATAATTTCCCCCCGGCTTTACTATATCCCTTTGTCTTTTATGCTCTAAGGTAAGTAAGCATATATCTTATACTCTTACTAAAAATTCATTCATTCATTCAACAAACACATATTAATTATCTACTAGCATATAATCCTTGGATAGAATTTAGATATGGAAGTAAAACAGTATTTTAAACTGACACCATGAACAATTTTGTTTAATGTAAATTTCTGTTGTTACTTTTGAGTAAAGGGAAATATTTTAAAATGTCTGCCACTTGTTTACATAGAGTGTTTCCAAGCATATCGCTAGAAATGATCAGTGGAATATTTATTTTACTGGGCTCAGGTTCTTTTATATCATTAAAAACATGTGTTGGCCCAGTAATGCGCTCCAATATGCAGAAAGTGTGCTTGTTTAAAGGCCATATGGCTGACTGACGGCTCCTAAAATGTAAACTAATGACTCCTCCTTGCACATTAGATCTAATGGGCTAACACAGGAGAATTTTTTTTGGATGAAAAGCAAATGTGTTTTTGCTTGAAAATATTTTTCTAATGTCCAGATAGTGCAGTTCATATTTTGAAGGGTCTATGATGAGCACGAATTTTAAGTTACGACAGATACTATTTGAGAGTCCTCTTAGCAGAGCAGCCATGGACATGAGGCAGGAAATGATGGTGTCAGGTTTATTTTATGGTCCTGGAAGCTAGGAGCACAACCCAATAATGTTATTTTTAAACTGATGATGATTTAAAGGTTTTTTTTTTTTTTGGACTTAGTATTTATCAAAGGGAAAGGCAAGCTTGGTTTGAGATTTTTATGAAAACCAGGCTGTGGCAACAACCCTGGGTACGGCCAATTCTAGTCAGTCAACTTTGTCACTATACACCCACCAACCTTCAGTGACTCAAAGCACAGCTGGGTCTTATATACACCAGTGACTGAGTTCTAACGTAGACAAAGAAATACAATGACTCAGAAGAGGTTCTGGAGGGTTCTTTGTCAGAGAATCCCCCCAGTGCAGAGCCACTGATATAAAGGAACGTGGAAGAGAGCTCCAGCTAATTAAGCACCACAGACACCAACGGAGGGAGGGCAGGAGCCTCTGTGTTCAGCACAGCGTTCTCGATACTGTCCGTGCTCTCCGGGCGGTCGAGATCACAGGTCTATCTCACCTCAGTCTAATCTTGGGGTTCTGTGGGAGACACCTGGGTCTAGGCTAGCTGCAGGCTAGCTCCTATCTAACCCCGGTCAGGGGCTACATTCTTATTCCTCTTAAAATTCATTAAGAACTTCTGAGGAGCTGGGCGGGTGGTGGCGCACGCCTATAATCCCAGCACTTGGGAGGCAGAGGCAGGAGGATTTCTGAGTTCAAGGCCAGCCTGGTCTACAGAATGAGTTCCAGGACAGCCAGGACTATACAGAGAAACCCTGTCTCAAAAAACCAAAAAAAAAAAAAAAAAAAAAAAAAAAAAAAAAAAAGAACTTCTGAGGGTCCGCAAAGGACATACCGGCAACGCAGAAAAAGGAAAGCGGAATGAGCATGCACATAAAGACGCTCAAGGCGTCAGCGCAGAGACGCAGACTAAAAGATTACCAGTCACGTGAACTGATACAGAGGTTTGGGGGCGGAGTAGAAATTTAACATTACATACTCAACATTAACACAAGACCTTTAACTAAGAATCCCGTTTCTTTGAAAACATTCCTAGAGTTTTATGTACACATGTAAATGATGTTCATTGTATCATGCCTATGACAGTGAAAACTGGAAAAGACTGCATAACATTCAAAGAATAATTAAATAATACCCCAAATAAAAAAGGTTCATAGGGCTGGGCAGTGGTGGCGCACGCCTGCAATCCCAGCACTTGGGAGGCAGAGGCAGGCGGATTTCTGAGTTCGAGGCCAGCCTGGTCTACAGAGTAAGTTCCAGGACAGCCAGGGCTACACAGAGAAACCCTGTCTCGAAAAACCGGGGGAAAAAAAAGGTTCACAGGACCACACAGGAGGACCGGGACGCCTGCCTGTGTGCACTGACCAGCTTTCCTCGAAAAAGAAGGCTTTGTTTTGAAAATTCAAGTCAAATTGTGTTTGAATTTCACAAGGGCTTTGTCAAAAACAAAAACAGTGAGGCTATTAGGAGGGAGAGCTCAAGCAGGACCGAGCAGCCTCCAGCCCTGTAACATAGGGCTCCGGCGGTCCGGCGCTCCCGCGGTCCAGCATGGCTGGTCCAAAGGACGCTCCTCACGGGTTGGAGACCCGTGTCCACGGAAGGGCACGGCTCTGGGAGGAGTTTTCTCTTATTTACAATTCCATGTCAAATGGCAACGTTCTGTTTCCATGGGTTAGACAGTGTTTTAGGGGTGGAAAAGGCAGCCGGTTTTGTAAGACAAGGCCTCACTTGTGGTCACTATGCAGCCCGGGCCGGCATCAAACATGCTGCATTTCTCTGTCCTCGGCTACTCAAGCACCAGGATTACAGGCGTAAACTGCCACGCCCAGATTAAACAAACTATATTCCTGAAAAGTCATGCTTTCAAGGTTTCCTTTTACTTTTTTACATAGCTATTGGAAAAATGTAAAATTCAATTTGTGATTATTTTATAATTCGATTCCACTTTATTCGAAATTACTATTTTTTTTTTTTGACGTTGCCTTTATCACAATGTCTAGAACCTACTAACTAGTCAAAACACATCAGGTAAAATTTTCAATTTTTTAAAGTAGTTGATGCATAAATATAAAAATATATAATAGTATTTAACTGAGCTCTAAGCTTCATGACCAAAGGTAAGTACATTTCTTGGTGCTCTCAACAGTGAGTTTATCTCTAGTATGTAAACAGTGAATAAAAGCAGATACCAGGGCTGGCAAGACGAGCTTTCCTGGGACCCCTGAGGGGGGTGAGTACCTCCGCGCCTTCCTCACAGCAAACTTCTCGGTGGGGAGAGATTTCCCCGCGATTCTCTGCTTCAAGCCATCAACCTGTCTGAAGATCCCCATGGAAAGAAAGGCCAGTGAGCATACATATTAGTCACCACTGGGATTTTCAGACTGCATCACAGGCCAGTAGCAGCTGGAAATTGTTCCAAATACACATTTTTGGGCAACACCCAGACCTGAGTCGGAAGTCCTAGGGTAGGGACCGCACTCTGGATGGTAATACACATTCAGGTAATGTGGGTACACTGCTCCATGAGCGCCACCAACTGACATCTTTCCTTCAGCTTAGCTAATATCTCACATCTGTCAAACACAGTCCAGGCTAATCTAGGTATAAAATTGTCAATTTCCATAAATAAGCAGAAAAGAGCACAAAGTATTTATCCAGCAAGAGGGAAGAGTGTGAAAGAGTACATTTACTGTTACTGTCTGAGGCTGCTGCACAGATCTGTAACATAGTATGTCTCAAAAGATGGCCATCCATAGATCTATAACAGAGTATGTCTCAAAAGATAGCCATCCATAGATCAATAACAGAGTATGTCTCAAAAGATAGCCATCAATAACATAGTATGTCTCAAAAGATGGCCATCCATAGATCAATAACAGAGTATGTCTCAAAAGATAGCCATCCATAGATCAATAACAGAGTATGTCTCAAAAGATAGCCATCAATAACATAGTATGTCTCAAAAGATGGCCATCCATAGATCTATAACAGAGTATGTCTCAAAAGATAGCCATCCATAGATCAATAACACAATATGTCTCAAAAGATAGCCATTCATAGATCAATAACATAATATGTCTCAAAAGATAGCCATCCATAGACCTATAACAGAGTATGTCTCAAACATAGGCGACTTTGTAAATAATCACTTTAGGATTTAGTCTTTTCAAAGTTCTAAGGAATTTTGGGCTGGGCGATGGCTCAGCAAGTAAGCGTGCTGGCTTACAGTGTGGAGAACTGAGCTCAAATGCTCGGAGCCTAGGCTGGTTCACGATGGGAAGGCCCCCGGGGTTTGCTGGCCAACAGCCTGGCTCCAGGTTCAGTGACACCCTGTCTAGAGGGAATAGGGCAGAGAGGGTAGAGTGGGACACCTGATGTCACCTCTGTCCTCTGCACATGGACAGGTGTGTGTGCACACACCACACATGATGTGTACATACAACACACACACACACTAAACACATGGATGAGGAGAGACTTCATGGTGGTGGGGTCGCTTCTTATGCATGGTTCTATGAATGCTTAAGCAACGGAAAGGATTCAAGAAAATAGCCAATCACATCACTGAAGGACTCTAACGGCAGTATGAGAGAGCAGGTGCAAAGCCCCAGAAACTAAGCCCTAATTCTAGAAAACAAGTGTAACACTGTTGTGGATAGCCCTGGGCTCGTATTTTGATGTTAATTCCACTCCTCAGAGGGGCTGCAGATGAGGAGTTGCCTTGTGAACTGTCTCCCCACCTTAACTTTTCAAATAAAGGCTTGAGCCAATGATTGGGCAGGAGGAAAGTGGGAGGAGCAGAGAGTCTAGGGGAGGAGCTACGGGGTATAAAACAGGAGGAGGAGGAGCAACGGGAGAGAGAAAAAGAGAAGAAACAAGGAGAAGAAATGGAGAGGAAATGGTGAGAAACGGAAAAAGAGAAATGGAGAGGCGGCAGGGAGAGAAGCTCGGGGCCTAGAGAAACTGCAAGTTGTATGGGATAAAATAGATTGAAACAGAGTAGTGGAGTGGGAGGCCTGCCCAGTCTAGGCTTGTAGCTTGTTTTGTTAACTGCTGAGTTGAGCTTTTTTTCACCGGGGAACTGGGTTGGAAACATAGTAGCAACACTACAATTTCATGATTCCCAGACATGCAAACACATCTGCAGTCATGCTAAAGAATCCATGCTAGCTCTCAGCTAAACACATGGCTCCAAGTGTGTTCATACCAGTGAGCAGAGGATTTGTAAACTAAGGAAGCAGAGCATGATGGGAAAACTCAGGTGTCCTAACCCACCAGGGTCTGTGACAGAAGCAGGGCCGTGCTCACCTGAACAGAGACACCACATTCTCCTTAGTCACGGCCACCTCTTCTTCGGGAAGCATGCTCAGAATGGCCGCTTTCAAGAACACATATGTTGCCTTGAGGGGAAAAAAAGCAAGAGGCTCATGAGAGAACACTCATAGGAACGTGACATTGAAGTGAGCTGGAACCAGGCAGGTCACCAGGGCTAACCGATTCACCGGGGTCCCAGCACTAAGAGGGTAAGTGGACGTGGGCCCCACACCAAACCAAGACGATATTTGCAAATGATACCGCTAGGAAAAAGAAAATCCGTTTTCTGCAATGGAGTGTCACTGGGTATACCAAGCACACTCCAGGCAGGACATGGCCCCATGCCCAGGAGAAGCCAGCCAACGGACCCCATGGCTGTCGTCTGCTTGGTTGGTTGGCTTGTTTGTGGAGGATGTTTTGTTCTAAGATTTTCAGTTTATTGTTCCTTTGAGTGTTTTGATTTTCATTTTTTAGATTTATGGGTTTGTTTGAAATGAGAAAGGAAGAGAACATAAAGTTGGGTGAGTAGGGAGGAGTTGAAGAAGGGGAATGTGATAAGAGTACACTGTGTGAAAAGAACATTTTTAGGAAGGAAGGAGGGAGGGAGGGAGGGAAGAAGGGAGGGAGGGAGGAAGCAGGGAGGGAGGGAGCAGGGAGGGAGGGAAGGAGGGAAGGAGGGAGAGAGGAAGGAGGGAGGAGGGAGGGAGGAAGGAGGAAGGGAGGAGGGAGGGAGGGAGGAGGGAGGGAGGGAGGGAGGGACGGAGAAGGGAGGGAGGGAGGGAGGGAGGGAGAAGGGAGGGAGGGAGGGAGGGAGGGAGGAGGGAGGGAGGGAGGAAGGAGGGAGGGAGGGAGGGAGAAGGGAGGGAGGGAGGAAGGAGGGAGGGAGGGAGGGAGGGAGAAGGGAGGGAGGAAGGAGGGAGGGAGGAAGCAGCAAGCACAGGCTCAGCGCTCTGCACCGACTGCAGGGATGCCATCCCAGCACTTGGGAAGCTGATGCAGAAGGATTGCCATTAGCTCAAGGCTTATCAACCTGTGATTCACAGTGAGCTCCAGGCTAGCCTTGGCTACAAGGTGAAATTCTGTCTTAAAAGAACAAAAACAAAAACAAATGGAAAAGGAGGAAATCAGGTGCTCCAATACATTTGCACAATTGCATGATTTTCAGAACTGCTTAAAAATATTAGTAACTATTTTTTAAAAAATCTGCCTCAGGAGATGGCCACCTTTCAGTTAATGTGTCCATTCTCCTGAGTCAGGACCACGCCATCGAAGAGGGGAAAGTGAGCAGAGGAATGAACAGTAAGCCATGGTCCTTCCTCCCGGATTCCCAGAAGTGGCTCAGAATCAACTTTAATCATCACCAAAAGCTCGATCACTGGCGCAGTGAAAGTTTACAAAAGTCGCCAAGATTTCAGAATCGATTCTCAAGGGCTGTGACCAAACGTGCAGTTCACCCTGGCAGTGGAAGGCCTTTGCTGGTGAGCACTTTGGGGAAGATGCTTAAAACCTGGACTGCTGAGTACAGCAGTTACACCCTAGCCACACCCTGCCTGGAGTGTGGTCATATACTCTCCTCCTCCTCCTCCTCCTCCTCCTCCTCCTCCTCCTCCTCCTCCTCCTCCTCCTCTACAAGAAAAATCAATCTTAAAAGACAACCCACCGTGGCCATGCAGCACGCAGGGGGCTTACCTTGGACCATTTACTCTCTTTGCAAAGTAGGTCTGAATAGTAATACGCCTGCATCCAATTTTGTTGGTATATATAAATCCACATTAATTCCCAGTAACAGAGATGGTGAAACTGTTTCCACTCTTCTTGAACTGAAATGCATTTTCGAAATGTTTCCTGAGCCTATAAGTCAATTGCATAAAGCTGATCATCCAGATATTAGACAAGGAGATAATAACCTAATGGGAAAATACATAAAACACTTTGTACAAAAGGAATAAAATCACCACTCATTAAGCCACTTCCTTAACGTGTGACAATACAGCTGGATTCTGTTGCTTTATTTCACTTAGTGAGGGGACCTTGGTACTTTATAACACAGGAATAGGAAAGCCACTTGCCCAGTGAGATAGAAATGTCAAAGTTCTTTCATAAAACATAGACATTAGAGTAAGAATCTTCATTGGACAAAACACACATTAAATAAAATCCCAGGCACGGGGCAGGCAGAGGGAAGGTTATTGCCTACATAATTGGCAAAGGGTTAAATAAGCCCTTAACATAAAAAAATTGGTAAAGATGTAACCAGGCAAATCAGAAAAAAAGGATAATTAATAGACATATAACAAATTTATAAACTGGTTAACTAAATTGAGAGTTTGCACCAGGAATGCAGCTTAGTGGAAAAGCACTTGCCCGGCACAAAAGGCCCTAGATCTGACTGGCACAGCGAGTAATGACAGTAAAAATAGAAAGAATTTCAATTCTGTTTTTGTACACTCATCACGTGGGTAAAATATTAAAGGACAGAGATGTCCCAAGTTGACAAAGAGCACTAGAAATACAGATTCTCATTGTTTTAAAGATTCATGTTTCTATGTGTATGTGCAAGTGCCTGTACCATATATGTGCACCACATGCATGCCTGGTGCCTGTAGAGGCCAGAGAGGGTGGTATATCCCGGGAAGCAGAGTTAGAGGCAGTGTGAGCCACAGGATGAGGGTGCTGGGAACTGACCCTGGGTCCTCTGCAAGAGCAGCAAGGGCTCCAACCACCGCAGCGTCTCTCCAGCCTGCCCACTAGTGCTTTACAGAGCTTGACACTGAAAGACTCTTTGAGAAAGGCAATCTGCCTGGATATGTCCAAGATGCAAACATCATCCGACCCAGAATTCTACATTGATGTATTTGTGCACAGAAACATTTAGTGGCCAGTCACCAATAGCAGACCACTTAATAAGTGTAAAATATCCATCTCATAAAAGGAAATCCAGCCATCAAATGAACATAGGGAGATGTAAATGTACAACCTGGAAGGTAGATCTAGGGTTTAATATAAATAGAAAAAAGTGTTTGATCTCACTTGTGTGGAAGGATCTCATACTCGCACATGCGTGTACACACACACACACACACACACACACACACTTCTCTTTGGCTTTAAGAGAGTTAATCAACTAGTTTCTCTGATGAGGAACCGGCACAGTTGCATCGTAGGTAAAAGACACCTTCCAAAATCAATGCAGAAATAGATAATGGTCAAAGTTTTCTGAAGCCTCTTAAATGCCCATGTATTATTTTTAAAAGTATTTTATAAACTCCACCATGGACTACTTCACATAGTGTAAACATGCCTTGAGGTTAAATTACTACATATGACAACACACATGCACAAAGTAAAAGCTTAGCTTTTCAGAATCGCATTCCTACTTATTTTTGCGAGTCCACGTAAACATGTGTACTTGTGTTGAGTGAGCGTGACACAGCCCTCCCACACAGACACTGCCCTTCCATGGCCCTGGCTGACAGAGTACCTTCTCGGCATTGCCTTTCAGCAGTTCGATTCGGGCGTGATAGAACAGTATGAGGGAGCCCTGCGGAGAGAGGAAAGAGTGCACGTCAGCAGACGCTGGCGGCTGGGACCCGGCGGAGACAGACAGTGGGACAGGAAGCGTACATTTGGGAACTGTTGGAGGAACGGTGCAAGGAGACTCTCTGCTTCCACGACATTCACTTCTCCTGTACCTAGAAATCAAACAGACACAACTCAGCGCTCACGAAATACGGTGTGCGGTTCCCACAGGTTCCCAGCTCGCACTGACACACAGCACACACTCGTGTGTTTTCATCTGAGACAGGTATGACTTAAAGAGCTCCAGGGCAGACAGTTTAAGAATGGCGGTGGTTATCTCAGACTCACACTGACATTCTAATTTCCAAGGCAACATTACTTCTAAATTTAATTTTCTACAAAATAAAAAAAATAAAAAAAAATAAAAAAAAGGAAGCCGGGCGGTGGTGGTGCACGCCTTTAATCCCAGCACTTGGGAGGCAGAGGCAGGCAAATTTCTGAGTTCGAGGCCAGCCTGGTCTACTGAGTGAGTTCCAGGACAGCCAGAGCTACACAGAGAAACCCTGTCTCGAAAAACAAAACAAAACAAAACAAAACAAAACAAAGGAAATATCAACATGAATGTGGTTAAAAAAATATTGCCACCTAATACATAAATCTTATCTAAGAATAGATTTTAAAATGTTATGAGGTATTAGATGGCACAGTAGTGAGTGCATTGGCTGTTCTTAAAGAGAAGCCAAGTTCAATTCTCAGCACCCACATGGCAGCTCACAACCATCCCTAACTCCAGTACCAGGAGACCTAAGGCCTCTTCTGGACACTGGGCACAAGGCACACACATGGTACAAAGACACCCATGCAGACAAAACACTCATAGGCACAAAATAAGTAAAATACATGCATATAAGTAACTTTTAGACTGCTCATTGAAAATAATCGGTCAACTGTCTCTGCCAAAGACCTCTATAACAGTCTCACCATCTTTCATCTTAACTCAAAAATTCAAAGTAAGCAGACAGAGACTACTCTTACCGAGAATCAGGGAGATGTAGGTATGGAAAGCCAGGATCGTAAGGCAGCAGAGTGGGGACCGCATGCTGCTTCCTGACGCACCTTCCCGTAGCTGCAGGAGGCCCAGGTCCTGCACAGGGTAAGTGCATTACAGAGAGAGAAAAATCTGACTGAAAAAAATTACATTTGGAAAATTTCACATCATTCATACATCCCGCCCGCCATAAACTTGGGGTTTCATTTGTCACCAGCTTAGAATAATGGCAGTATTTAAATAGAAACAAACGGCACGGTTTAAACTGGCATGAGACAAGTTGATAGATCCTTTTGTAATTGTCCCAATCACTTAATACAAGCCAGAGTCATCTGAGAGGAAAGCTCACACCGAGGAACTGCCTAACTCAGATTGGTCTGTTGCAGGCTTTGGAGGATCATGCTTGATGCAAGAGGACCGCCCACTGTGAGCAGCGCCAATCCCTACGCAGGCGGTGCTGGGCGGTACAAGAAGGCTAGCTAAGCATGAGCCTAGAAGCAAGCAAGTCAGCAAGTCAGCACACAGACTTCCCTCACAGCTCCTTCCTCCTGCTTCCTGCCTTTAGTCCCTGCCCCCCTGTACCTCAACAATGGACTGTCACCTGGAAATACAAGATGAAAGCTACCCTTTCCTCCCCTACACTGGTTTTGTTCACACTGTTTCATTATAGCAACAGATATCAAACTAGTTGATCATATCAAACATATTGATTATGTGATTCCATGGAGAGGAGAATTTCATTCCCAAGAAATGCTGTATTTTTCTGACCAAATCTCTGATTTACACCCTGAACTGCTGGGGTTTGTCTCAATGGTAGAGCACCGACCTACCCAAGCACGTGTAAAGCCAGGCCTGGGTTTCATCCCAGCACCACAGAAAACCATACTGAGACTCAAGCTCACTGTACTGTGGTGGGCAAGAACACAGGATCTATGCCTGCAGAGACCTGGCCACCCAACGGGAAAAGTAGAACAGGAACTCGCGACTTTATGGGAACAGAGTGAGTGCCTTCAGTTAGATGAAGGTGAGAAAGGCTTGATCCTCACTGGGGAAGTATGAGGGGGTGCTCTGTGTCAGAGAGAACGTTTATTTCAAACCCAAGGAAAAAGGCACTCTTGAGAGAACATCATCTGAAAAGAAGCTGGGTAGAGGAGATAGACAGATCACTCTAACAGAGAACAGAAATTTCTTCAACAGTAAGACAAGATGCCATCTGTACCCTGTTTCCAGAAAATCCAATAAATTCTAGTAATCGGATGATTCTTGCTGGTAATAGAGACAGCATCTGTAAGGAAAAATAGAAATGTAAGTGCACTTCCGTGTGAGACCTGGCCTACAGACAGGCCGCGTGGGTGAGCTTACGTGTGCAGGGCAAACCCTAACCTGTGCAAAGGCCAAGCTAACCTGACCGGGACACTGCCCTGGCCTCTCCGTGGTCCTCTAGATGGTGACTTGAGTCTCCTGTGAAAGGAAGTGGAATGAAGGGCATCTTGGGCAAGACTTCTCTCTCCCTTTCTTTCTTTCTTTCTTTCTTTCTTTCTTTCTTTCTTTCTTTCTTTCTTTCCATTTTGCTTTGTTCTGTTGAGGTAGGGTCTCATGTGTAGCCTAAGCTGGCCTTGAACTTACAGTGCCATCCTGCCGCTCCAGTGCTGGATTACAGACATGAGCCTCCATGCCTGGTTGAGGCAGTTTCCTTCAGTTTCCTTTCTGAAGGAACAACCCTAAGGTGATGTGGGTGACACTCCAGCACTAACAGAAGTGAGCAGCCAGCAGCTCCTTCTGGGAGACCCCAGTCTTTCCCACAAGTGGCCACATACCAATTCATGGAGGTAGCCAGTGGGCTGGGGCTAGAAGGCCAGAGGCCTAGGGAGAAGAGGTTGTGGGAATCTCTCTCAGAATGGGAGCGATTGCCTCCCAAGGGGATGATGAGGTCTGACAGCCAAGCAGGCAGAACAGACAGTCCATGGGGAGAAGTCACCCCAGCACTGACGAGTGCACACGGGCTCATGAACATAGCCCTGGGGACCGAATGTGCAAAATAGGATTCTTTTCACTACTTCATTTTCCAACGAGGTAAACCTGCATAAAAATCCCAAATTTCATCTGGGCGTGGTGGTGCACGCCTGTAATTCCAGCACTTGGGAGGCAGAGACAGGCGGATTTCTGAGTTCGAGGCCAGCCCTTGTCTACAGAGTGAGTTCCAGGACAGCCAGGACTACACAGAGAAACCCTGTCTCGAAAAACAAAAAACAAAAAACCAAAACAAAACAAATCCCAAATTTCTAAATAACATTACACTCTGACAGTCTTACTGACTCAGCATCTCCCCGGAGATCAATGATGTTTCTTGAATGATATCACTCCCTCCCATTTTAACTCCAGAGCCATCATTAACAGGACGACGACAAATATTTCCAATGCACAAACAGAACTAGATTCTAGGCTCCTCGTTACTAAAAGCCTTACTAGTCTAATCAGGGTGCTGCATGCCTTCCCTGGCCCTGTGTGACCTAAAGCTACTCTGAGCATACACAGAACTTTGTAGCATTCACCACTGGACTTGAAAACAAGTCCAGTCCAGCAACTCATCAAGCAAACACAGGTAGAGCTTTGGGATGAAGCGCGAACACTGAGGAGAGATACTGGACACTTGGTTTCATCTACAAAAGGTTCTGGTTTCTGTATAACTGTTTCCTTACCAAATTAAAGGCCCCTGTCCCAAGCTTGACTCCTCCTTCAAACTCGTAGAAGAAGTGCTGCTCCTGCTTATTCTTCTGAATTACGTGCAGGATGGAAAGGCACTCTCTGGAGTGAGAAAACGGTAGAGAATTAGTTTCCCGTAACTCTGACAAAAAAAAAAAAAAAAAAAAGTCAAACCAATGTTTCCCTTGTATACTATAAATGTCATTACCTAAAATATTACAAAAATGCAAATTATGATTTTAAGCTAGTCTACTCCTAAGGCTACTGAGTGACTCCCACTAAAAAAAAAGGAAAGGCCTGTTTTTACAGTGTTTAGGACAGAGGCATCAGCAAGCTTAACTCAGGAGCCGCAGAACCCCGGGACTTCCATCTCACAGCCTACCACCACCCACCACCGCCACCACCACCCACCACCACCCACCACCACCCACCACCACCACCATCATCACCACCCACCACCCACCACCCACCACCACACCACCACCCCTTCTTTGCTTTTGCAAATGATAAGGTAGATGACACCATTGTGATGGGAATAGTCTCGTCAAGCTCTGATGTATCTGTGAGACCATGGCAGCTGCATGGAATTGCAGTCTTTTTGCCGATAGCATCCACGTTTGAGGGTGAAAGGCAGGGCTGTGAAGTGCGCACCCTTCAGAACCCTCCTCATGTCTCACAGGAAGCTTGACATTTATAGTATACAAGGGTGGTGGTGGTGGTGGTGGTGGTGGTGGTGGTAGTGGCGGTGGGTGGTGGTGGTGGTGATGGTGGTGGTGGTGGTGGTGGTAGTGATGGTGGTGGTTGTGGTGGTAGTGATGGTGGTGGTGGTGGTGGTGGTGGTAGAGGTAGTGGTGGTGGTGGTGGTAGAGGTGGTGGTGGTGGTGGGTGATGGAGGTGGTGGTGGTAGAGGTGGTGGTGGTGGTGGGTGGTGGTGGTGGTGGGTGGTGGTGGTGGGTGGTGGTGGTGGTGGTGGTGGTGGTAGTGGGTGGTGGTGGTGGTGGGTGGTGGTGGTGGTGGTGGTGGTGGTGGTGGTGGTGGTGGTGGTTAGGACTGAACCGAAGGCTCTGACACGTTAGGAAAATACTCTACTACTAAGCTACATCCTCAGTCCTCAGATCATCTTTTAAAAAAACAAATAATCAAAGGCATGTGAATTAGCAATTAGTGATAACTGCCTACTGAACTTCGAGATAGCCAGTTACCAAGGTAACAAAGAAGATGTGTCTCAGTTGCAGGACACAGGCTACCATCCACAGGGCCCTGGGTTCTTTCCTGAGCACCATAAGAGCAACCCAACAAAATAATAAGGTATAGCCAGGTACCTTCTATCCCTGATATTAATGCAACTTTGCAAAGCAATTTCCCTTATGTTGCATTCTAGCCAAATCTAGCCAGCTGAGAGCTGACCTGCTTTATAGGAAGTGTTAACTGACCAGAGCATCTAACTGCTTCAGACTCCTTCCAACTTACAACTATCCCATGCCGTCACCCGCCCTGAGCAGAGTGACACATGCTTGCAATCCTAGCACTGAGCCTAGAGGCTGAAACAATGAATTCCAGATATTCAAAGTCACCTGGGCTATGGAGTGAGCTCAAGGCTAGAGTGTGCTACAGAGTGAGACTCGCCTCAAAACAGATAGCTACTAAGGGGACATGACAACTAATCGTAAATCCCAGGTTAGACCCTAGAAAAAGAAGCACTGTTGGGACAGGGGCAGTTGGGGGCTGTGGAGGCAGCCGATGTCACTTTAGTAACAGAGCTGTGGTTATGTATTTTTGAATTTAAGTGAAAGATCTAAGAAAATTCTTTATAATGGCAAATATCCCAAAAGAAGAAATTATTTTAAAAATTAATTGCATGTAGCGTTTATCTGCACATGGGTGTATTGCTGTGTGCATGGATGCCTGAGGAGGCCTGAGGCACAGGATCCCTTAGATCAGGAGTTATGGACTGTGCACCAGCTGATGGGGGTGCTGGGAACAGACAGAGCAATGTGCACTTTCAACCCCTGAGTCCTCCCAGAGCTCAGAATGGAAGTGTTTAATGAAAGTCTAAAAGCTGATTTTAAACTATAGAGCTTTTCAGTTTGTAGGATGCTTATATCTGTAGGTCCGAATAAAAGATATATGAAAATTATTTATAATAATAACTAGTTGTTTCAAAATAGAACGTTATGTATGTTTAAAAGCTTAACTTTTAATAAGATTTTAGCATGTGTGTGCACACGCACGTGTGTGTGTGTGTGTGTGTGTGTGTGTGCTTTTGTGTGTGCATATGTGTGGTGTTTGTGCTATGTGTCACACACGAGTAGCCTCGGATTGCCTGGAGGGACTTGCAGTGTAAGTGCTGAGACATAGACTTTGGTCCTGTGACAAATCAGTAAATGCTCTTAACCTCTGAGCTATGTCTCTGGCCCCAAGCTTTTAATTTTAAGAACACAGACTATTTCCCTATGTTCTTTGTTAATAACTTAAATTTATGTTTTGTTTTGTTGTTTTTGAGACAAGTTTTCCTTGTGTAGTCCTGACTGTTCTAGAACTTACTCTATAGACCAGGCTGGCCTTGAACTCAGAGATCTGCCTGTCTCTGTCTCCTGAGATGAAATTTTAAAATAGTAAATCTTATTGAAATTTATTTTTATATTAATGGTGGTTTTTTAACCTTATAACAGTTTTCATATATATATATATATATATATATATATTTAAGATATTTTTCTTTCCCACTATTTTGAAAGGATTAATGTATAAGTAGGAATTCAACATAGTGTGAATATACTGTGTGTAGAAGTACATGCAAACACACACACCCAAACATACTAAGGTCTCTTTCAAATCCCTGTCACTGCATTGATGCAGGTGTCTTTGCTACCATAGGACTACTTTAAAGTTTTGATGATTAGAAAAGCAATCAACTCCTTAATCTTCTAAAAAGTACTTTGAAAGGAAATCTAAAAACATTTTAATGAGCTTCCCAAATCTACTCCCTCTTGCAAGATTATTTTTTATGGATTCCAGGTTTACAAATGAGTACTGGTAAAAGTGCCTCTTAAAATACTGATCGGCTCTGCTTCTGGGGGTGGGCCGCATTCCCAGCCGTGCTAGGAGGCTTATGTCAGGCTTGCTTTCCCTCACATAACAATTATAAACCCTGAAAAACACACACACACAAAAAAAATTTAAAACATTTTTGCAGGCTTGGAGGGAGTAGCCCCTTCTGAAAGTAGGAACTAGCTCATGAATTAACTTTCTATCTATGTGACTATGTGCCTGAAAGCATGCCCAACTCCATATGGGAACCACAGACCACAGCCGGTAAGCCATACAGTCTCCCTGGGTTAAAAGACAGAATCCAAAACAGAGAGAGAGGCTGGGTGGATAAGGGCATTTCCACAGATGAGAGAACCGCACTAAAGGGAGAACCAAAATCTATGTCAAAACAACACGGAAGTCTTGGCTAATTCAAGAGCTATGTGACTGGGGGAGGGTCGAGAGGCAGCAGGAGGATTGTCCCAGCCACAGAAGGAATCTGGAGCGCGAGCCTAAGCAATTAAATGCTTCCCAGAACAAAGCTTGGCACACTTCAGAGCAAGGGTGACACAATCTGGCATCTCTACAAATACATCAATATCTAGGATATGATTTTAAAATTATTCCACATAACAACATGACATACAGTCAACAGAAAAAAAAGCAATAAATAGAAATTGACTCCAAGATGGCTCACATGTTGGATCTAAAATAAAATAAATAAGTGGGTGTGGATCTGTATGGAACTTACTGAACACAATGAGGCTGACCAGTGTGTAATTAGAGGTTTGCAAGAAATGAGTGAGAAAAGATCCAGGAGAAACAAACTTTGAGGAAATAATGGTAACAAAAGTCTACATACACGCACACACTAAACTGCTGAAACTCAAAGACACAACATGCTCTTCAAGGAGATGAGAAAAATGATATATTAAATATATGTAAACAATTACACAAACAGTTGAGGTCCTAAACAATACAAGAACTGATGTGGTGGAGTGCTGGTTTTAAATGGCTGACAAGAGAAACACCTAACAATTCAGAATACTATACATAGCAAGATCCTTAAAGGCCAAAATAAACTGGTTTTCAAAACAACAAAAACAGAAAATGCAGGAAGTTGATACTATGAAACACTAAAGGAAGTTCATCAGCCTAAAAGTGGACAGAAACAATGGCAAATATTTATTTGGTAAGAAGAGCAGAGTAAGACAATGGTATTTAAAACAAAAAGACAACGCTTATTATGCATTGAACTATACACATATGGAACACACCGTAAGAACAGTTTGGTTAAAAAGGCTGTCCTGTAAACGGTCATCTTGACACAGCCTAGACTCACCTAAGAAGGGAGGCTCAATTGAGGGATTATCAAGAACAGACTGGCCTGAGAGCAATTCTGTGGGATTTGTCTTGATTACGGATTGCTGCAAGGAGACGCAGCCCACTGTGGGTGGCATCATTCCCTGGGCAGGTCCTGGGCTGTGCAAGCAAGGGAAGCCTGGCTCATGAGGAGGCAAGCACGGTTTCTGCACCGCCTCTCACCTGAGTCCCCGGCCCAGCCTCCCTCAATGATGGACGGTGGCCTGGAATGTGAGCCAAGCCCTTTCCTCCCCTAAGTCGCTTTTGGTCAGAGTGTTTTATCACAGCAACAGAAAGGAAGCTAAGACAAAGGCCAGCTGGTGGCAAATGAAACTGTTCTTACAAAGCTCTTACATTTTGCACACAACAGTACTGTATTAACTCTAAGCTAATGGTAATGAGCCGACGAAGACATTATAATGATTACATTAACCAGAAAACCTAGAGACACTATAACCAGCACATTAACCAGAAAACCTAGAGACACTATAATCAGCACATTAACCAGAAAACCTAGAGACACAAAATTATAGTAGATGTTTTAGAAAGATTTTATTAAAGCAAGCCAAATGTAGGGGCATGTGTTTGTGATCCCGGCACTCCAAAGTCTGAGGCAGGAGAATGAGCAGTGTAAAGCCAGCTTGTGCTACATAGTGAGACCCTGTCTCAAGAATATAATACATAAATAGCAACATTAAGTACAAATATACAAATATTCTTAGTAGAGTATGTCTTTAAAAGCCAGTCTCAGGGGGTAGTAATAACAACCCCAACACCTGGGAATCTAAGGCAGAAAAGTTCAGAGTGCCAGGGTGGCCTGGCTATAGAATAAGAGCCTGTCTTCAAAAGTATTTAACTTAATTTCAATTTCAGTCACATTTTACTTTGTAACTTACTTATATATTTGGTAACTTGTTCTAATTTTGAGTCCACCTTTGATGAAGTTGATCATATTTTCATCCTGAAAACAATACAATTAAATAATTAGAGCACTTAGGGGGGAAAGTAAAACAGTATGTATTTGTGGAATGAGATGTATGTTGGGGGTGGGTGGGTACACACTCTATGAATAAAACCTAGAGCATGCTGGGTAAAGGGACACTCTACCACTAAGCTTGCTCCCTGGCTCCAAATACTGTATTTGGTCTGCTTTTGATACATGATTCTTGCTTTGCATATGAGTTTGAAGTTAGTGAAAACACATTCTTAAAAAGGTTTTATTACCTTGTATATTTAAGGACATAATCCTCAAAAATTTGGGGCCAAATGTAGTCCAAAGCTACTTCAATAGACACCATCATCCACTGAGAAATACTCTCCTGGACTAGGTGAGACCCGGACCACTTGGCTACACAAATCTGTTCTACGGCCAAACTTTCTCATCCACCATATCCAGTGAATAATAGTTCTTCCAATGGTGCTTGGACAAGAAGTCTACTTAACATTGTAAAAAAAAAATATGTATTTTATTTGTATGAGTTGTCCTTCTGTAGCTCTCTTCAGACACATCAGAAGAGGGCACTGGATCACATTACAGATGGTTCCGAGCTACTGTGTGGTTGCTGGGAATTGAACCCAGGACCTCTGGAACAGCAGTCACTGCTTTTAAGCCCTGAGCCATCTCTCCAACCCCAACACTGTAAATTTCACTCATATAAATTTGCAGATCAAATGTTACTGATCTAAATTCTGAAGTGGTCGGTCACTAATCTGCAATTTAGGGGAGAAGACCATTTCCTTCTCTGTGCTTGAGGGTTATCACTCACGTAATTGAAGCAATTTGCCTAGATGGATGGGTATTTTTAGGATCAGAATTCTAAGAGTCTCCTAACAAATTACACCAAATAGCCAACTGAAGGACACTGTGTTAATGGCGCTGACAAGAGACAGGCCCACGCTCTTACACTCCTAAGATTAGCCAATCTACAGATCTCAGACACTTTTGAAGCCAAAAAACAAAAACAAAACAAAAAACCCAATTTTTAGTTTACTATTCTTATTAGCTACTTAAATAATTTAACATTCCTATTTTTATACAAGTCCGTTAAGTACAAAATTCACTATACAACTTAAATATTTATATTCTTATTCAAATGTTTTAAGATATTAAGAAGTTTTAAGATATTAAGAAATTAAAATTTTGGCCAGGCGTGGTGGCGCACGCCTGTAATCCCAGCACTTGGGAGGCAGAGGCAGGCGGATTTCTGAGTTCGAGGCCAGCCTGGTCTACAGAGTTCCAGAACAGTCAGGACTACACAGAGAAACCCTGTCTCAGAAAAAAGAAGAAGAAGAAGAAGAAGGAGGAGGAGGAGGAGGAGGAGGAGGAGGAGGAGGAGGAGGAGGAGGAGGAGGAGGAAATTAAAATTTTAAGATATTAAGAAATTTAAAATATTTCAAAATATTAAGAAATATAAATAAAAATCTTACTTATATTTACATAAGTTCATATACAAGTCAAAAAGAAATTTCTTGGGCTGGATTAAAATCAAATAATGATTATTCCAGGATTCAATAAACACTGACCAAATGCTTATTTTGTGACAGGCACCTGAATGCAAAAGCAACAGCATGTGCTGAGCGATCAGACATGCACCGCGGTGGGGGGCGCCCGCGGTGGGGGCTTGCGCTGCAGTGGGGGCTCGCACCGTGATGGAGGCTCGTGCCGCAATGGAGGCTCGCACCACGATGGAGGCTCGTGCCGCGATGGGGGCACGCATGGGTGTTGAGAAAACACAAAGTGGGAATGGAGTCAACCAGAAAACCAAGAAAGGCCAACACAGACCCAGGGAAGGAAGGCTATGCAACCCTAAAGTTTATATGCAAAGGAACCCTCAACTGGACACGCCAGGAAGCAGTGCAGAGCACGCTGGGCCATCTGCACACACAGAGATGAGAGCTAATAATACAGCAACTACCATGGAAAAGAAAGGACCCCAGTGCGAGGGAAGCCACTCTGAGCCCTGGGGCGAGCGAGGGTCAGGAGCACCTGAGGACAACGCTGGAAACCCCTTCCCAATCTGTGATATTCTGAAACAAAACACTGACGGAGTCCATGCAAGCCATGAAATGCAAAAGCAGAAAATAACAAGGCGAGAGGCTCCTTTCTGAGCAAGAATTAATTACAGGATGCAGGATGAACAAAAAGTAAAATGAAAGCAGGGATGGTCACTCAGCCGCTGTACAACCAACCAGTCCTTCAGCAGCTGATGAGCACCCCTGCAGGAGCCATGATTCATGGTGGGAGCACGGAGGAAGGGGTGGAGCTTATGAGTAACTGCAGGAGCAATGGTGGTGGGAGCACGGGGAAGGGGGTGGAGCTGCAGATCCTCACCCAGCCAAAGCACAGATACAGGGAGGTAACCCCAGGCAGACATGAAGGGGGAGGAGTGGACACCTCTAACATGTTGGATTTCAAATCCTCAGTTACAAAACAAAGTTGTAAACCTAAAAAAATTGTCAAATCCCCACTTGGAAAATTCACAAGGAATAAAGTAGGGGCCTCCATGACTCACGTTGCGATGTCCCTGACGTGGTGAGAATGCTGTAGTCAACCCTCCTGGGTAATGTACAGGGCTTCGGAGAACAGGACACTAACTACCCTGATTCAGTTTTACTGAACTGGAATCTTAAGCTAACATGTCAACTTGCAGGGGAAAAAAATACCACCACTGTTACCACCTCAAAAAAAAAAAAAAAAAAAAAAAAAAAGGAGACGTAACTTTGAAAATCTTCTAAGACTCTGAGACTGTTTTCTGTTTGTTCATCATCTCTACTCCCTCCCTCCCTGGGACGTAACCATCGTTGGGTCATAACGTAAATCCAGGCTTCTAAAAGCATTGGTGCACACTCATGGAGGCCAAGGGTAAAATTTAGGACCTCATAATGATTCCTTGACTTTTAAAAACTGTTCTGGCAGGGCACGGTGGCCAGCACTTGGGAGGCGGGGACAGGTGATCTTAACGAGTGAGAGCCTGTCCGGAAACAAAAGTCAGAGAGGGGAACATGGGGTTAAAGGGGTGGGGTGGGCGAGACGTGAAGATCCTTGGAAAAAGCAGACCCGAGTGTACACCTGATCCGTCGCAGAAGCAGCTGATACAGGCAGGGACTGGCTGAGGCTAAAGACGCCTCCTTAGCCCGGGAACTCTGGCCTGCAGCACACGTGTGTGAACTGGAGTCCTCACTGCTCTCACAAATGCTATAAGCCATTTGAAACAGACACTGAGGACGTCGGAGTGGGAATACAGCCCTCCAGAGCCTTCTTAAGCCAAGCCTTATGGGGGTGGGGGATGGGACACAAATACCTTTCATTACCACTCTAAGCTTCAGTGCTGACAGGAGGAGCAACATTTCCCACTCTCTGGCCAGTGCTGGCAGGCTTCCCACGCAGCCCCAGAATTCAGCCAGACGTCTATTACCTGCACAAACGTGAGTGCTGCTTTCTGCAGGAGACACTCCGCATAACAGATTTCAGCATGCATCTCCTCTGTTAAAAGAAATACAATTATATTAAGACACAGTGTTGTTCTAAAACATTCCGAAAAATCGTGGGAGATAAATAAGCCCAAGAGAGACAAGAGGCCGAGACTGCTTCCATGCTTCCAGAGAAACAGGGTGGCTTGTTCCTGGGTAATCCTGGATCTCGGGAACTGTTAAGGAAGCCATCTTCAGCCCCATCCAACATTAACAGCAGAGTGGGGCTCGAGGAGGGGAGGGGCCAACTGTTTGTCTGAACAAGGTCTCACAGGAGCCCAAGCAGTTGAGGACTCAGTAGTCCAGAAAGTCCTTCAACTCATAGCAATCCTCCTGCCTCAGCCTCTTGGTACTATAGGCCTGAATCACCATGCCTGACTGAGGAAACAAAATTTAAAGCCCCTTTGAGAGAAGAAAACTTACCTTAAAAAAAAAAAAAAGTAATGTAAACATCTAGCAGTTACACAGATTAAGAAAGTTAAGCTTAGGAGTCCTGGCTTCTAAACGATGAAGGCATGGTCATCGTGACAAGGATCAGAGAGAAAGCAGCCACTCCCTAAAGACAAAACTACTGACCTGTGTGCACAGCCAAAGCCAAGCTACAGCGAGCTCACGGCTGATCACAAGCACAGGGCGCTCACAAAGAGGCGTCACCAGAGCCACGCCAGCCCAGCGATGCAGCGCCAGCCAACATGTCCTGGCGCACTGGACAGGATTCCATATTTGCAGAGATCAAGAGAGAGAATTTTGTTTCTACATAGAGAAAATCATCAGACTCCTTTCTCCACGAGATGCAAATCGGCGTGTTATTTAAGCAAATGAGCTTGGAGGAAAGATTCGGCGGCATGCTACTATGGGGTGCTGTGCGGGAGGGGGTGGGGCTGGCCCTTCCTCTCTGCTGGTCTCCTCATTTGTATGGCCCAGTAATAATATTTCTGCTTTGCGCCCACGGATTAAATGAGTATTGCCTGTAGCGCTTACCAGACACACGGGCAGCCTGGACGAATGCTGCCAACGTTCACCATTATTGCTTTTGGCCCATGTCTGTGCTTCCTGGTCAAGGTTCAGAAGAAGGCACAGGGCCTTTCCAGGGGGGCGGGGGGGGGGGAGGCAACAGGAGGCAACCTGTGCCACTGGGAACACTGCTGACCCAACTAGAGAAGATGTATGTTTTCCTTCCTTTACACACATGACGCACGGGCTCGCTCGTACCGACTCAACTTAGATGTTCAGTTTGTGAGAAGTACTATGCAGCTACGTTCCTCAGAAACAGACGGGGAGAAGGGGTGGAGGACATCACCAGGACAGGGTGCTGACCGTGAGCATCCCGGCACGGCCACCAGTCACGATCCAGTCCCCAGGACACGTTCCCTCAGAGTGTGCCTCTGGGTTTTTAGTACTTTGATGGGAATTCCAACTAGCAGGTTATTTCCCCCACCTGACTAGCCTCTTTCTAGGTAACTGCTACGCAGTGAAAACCACCTGGGGTTATCAATGCCAAAGATCGCCTTGAGAAAGGGTCACTGGTCAGCGCTAGTTGAGGAACAGAAGATAGAAGAGCAAGAAAGTGCAGGCGCCCTCCCCAGCGGGCAGCCGGGCACCTCTGGCTACAGCATGAGGTACCTGAGGGGAGGAGCGGCCAGCGGGCTGACGCAGGGGCAGTGCCGAATGTTACATTGGCCAAACCCAGCAGGCTAAACAGCAGGTCCTCATCAAGGCCCGGGCAGAAGGGCAAATTCTCTCCAGACAGACTAGAGAGGATACGTGACAAAGCCGGGAGAGTTTGGATTTGTAATCCACGTGTACGTATTCTCCCTATCAGCTCTCTCCACGGCCTGAGCGTGGCACCTCACTACAGCATGGCACTCCGAAGTCTGCTGACATGAAGCTGTCCAGCACGAGCCGCCAGTCTTGTGAGGAGGGGAGTGTGTCCACACTAGGTCCGTGAAATACTCCATGTAGACACGCATTCCTGAGCACAGCTAGAAGCTGCATCATGTAAACAAAACTTACCAACAGGAAAACACATCCTATACTGGGCCTGCAGTGTTCTGCCATGCCCTGTTGTTCTGGTTTGGTTTTTGCCAACCTATCATAGTCAGTTATCTAGAGGGAGGAAACTCAGTCGGGAAACTATAGGCCAGTCTGTGCAGCATTTTCTTGACGGATGACGGATGTTGAAGGTGGTCCTGGATGGTATAAGAACGTAGGCAGGCCAGGACTGAGCTCTTCCGTGGTATGGTCTCTGTTTCAGTTCCTGCCTCTGGGCTCCTGCTTCGGCTTCCTCTGATAATGGACTGCAATGCATCCTCCCCAAGTTGCGTTGGGTCCTGATGTTTGTCACACCAATAGAAAGCAAACCAAACTACCCTTCAAGCGCAAAGTCTCTTTGGGTTGCCCTCACAGGTAAAAGCTCTGGAAATAACATGCAACTGCATGTATTTAGCTTTATTCTTTCACTATGACTGACTTACGCTGAGTAATTTCTTCACTAGCATACATCTTAATTGTAACCTCCTTAGTCCACGAAAAATTCATGGTGCACAGCCTTTCTGTACTAATCTAAAGATATTTATAGTTCAGAATAGTTACAGACATGGGCTAGTTAATTTTTCAATAATTAGTAGAAAGTCCAAATTTCCTAACTTGCTCTGTTTAAAGGCAATGAAGAAAAAGCACAACACAACCACGCTGACTTTCCAGACGTAATCATTCAATGTTTCCATCAGCCATGGAACAGCCATGTTTCCTAGCGCCCCACGGGGGAGCATGGGGACAGCGGGAGAGCAGTGGTCTGGGGAAAGCAGTCCATTTCCATGATGCTCTGACAGCTGGGTCACCTTGGCCTGCCTCTCTCTCTGCCTGCCTCTCTCTCTCTCTGAACATCAGTTAAACACACTGGGTGGGTTGATGCTAAGGAAAGCACCAAGAGAGTGCCTGGCACACGGAGAACACTTCAAAGACTAGAACATTATAATGTTTTAAAATTATTTATAGTCACCCCCAAAACACCATGTCATTCCTCTTAAAACTAAGGTTTAAAACTCTCCAATGTCACCTTCATGCCACAAAGAAAAAAGGCAGCAGGCAGCAGTGGACCAGGGGAGAAGCCATCTGGGGTTCCCAGGAAGGAAAGCGCAATGCAAGAGTCATGCTGGGGCCAAGGCAACCCTACGGCTGTGGAACACCTTAGGCCTCCAGCTCTTGTTCTTAGGGATGCCCAGAGATCAGTTTTTGATGAAGAAGAAGATGGGTTTCAGCTGCTGACAGCAACCAACAAAACACCGTCAGTCTCTGCCGAGGTTGAGTCAACGCTTTTTCAGTAAGTCCTAAAGACCCGGGACATGCCACAGTCCTCTCCTGTGATCAAAGCTCAAAGCTCACGTCGCTCAAATGGGCCTAACTTCTCCAAAGCCCCAAACAAGCTGACAACACTCCTACATGACAAGCGGGACTCCATGGTAAATCCTTCCAGCGGTGTGCGGCCAGCGTACACTGGACGCTGGGACGGCCTGCCTCACCGCCATCCCCGGAGCTGCACTGCCTTTCCCCAGCGGCAGCTCTCCAGTGTCTGCACTAACATCTCTGCCAAAACCCAGGCACAAAGGTGGCAATATGAACACAAATTCTCCTGAGACAGCACAGTCCCTACGGTTCCTGGAGGCCCCTTGATGGTGGAGCACCCTTCTGCTCAGGGCTGATTAGGACCACTCCTCCCCTCATCTTAGAGGGAGTATTGAGCAACGACTGACGATGTTTCTCCCAGCTCTCTGACGAGGGCTTTCCTGGACTCCTCACTATTCGGAAAGCCCACAGGCCAAACATCTTCATCAGCTATGTAGAGGAGCATTGTCACTTTTAAAAGTATAAACACTATCCAGATACACCTTTAATCTCAGCACTTGGGAGACAGAGGCAGGTGGATCTCTGTGAGTTCAAAGTCAGCCTGATCTACATAGTGAATTCAGACCAGGGAGGAATCCATAGGAAGACCCTGTCTGAAAAACAAAACAGTACTATCACCTTGGAAAAACATTAACAGTCGGTAGAAAATGAAACCCTTTTTTTTGAGGGAAGTTTTGAGGTAGTTTTTTTGAGGGAAAAAATGTCAATATCTATAAATATAGAAATTATAAACTCTTACTCTAATAATTCTACTTTTAGAAAACTTTCTCATGAAGTACTTGAAAGAATACATAAAAAATATGTACAAGAATTTTTAAAACAACAATACTTGCTTATTTGCTAACTGAAAAAAATTAAAAAATTAAAAGCATATAGCTGTCCTTCAATGCCCTGGTACACAGTGGTACCAGATACCATCCCACTCATAACTGCATGGCTCCAAACAGAAAAAAATGCATTTACACACACTGGGGTGTGGCTCAGTGCTCGCACAACAACAAAAGGCAAGTGAAAAATAAGCTGCACCTGTCCCTTATATACAAAGCCACAGTGACCGCGGTGAGCTGGCAGGAGAAAGGGCCACTTCCCCCATTCTTCTCACGTCAGTGGTGGCTGGGGGCTCTTCGTCTCTCAGAGAGAGAGAGAGAGAGAGAGAGAGAGAGAGAGAGCGCCTCGGTGGGCTCTTACCTTCACTCAGTTGTTCCAGGGACCCTCGAGAAAGGAGACTTGAGAACGACTCGACAACTGTGCATTTCTTCCTGTATCTGCGGCGAAGACAAGGGCGGAAGGGGAAAGATCAGCATCAGACGAAGCTCGCTGTCCCTGGTGACCATTTCAGTCACGGCAAGAAGTCGCCACGAGGGAACCCCTGGCCCCTCGGCCAGGCCAGACCTCCCTCCTCTGCACGCACAGCACCTAGTCCTGAACCGCCCATCGTGGGCACGCCACCTCCGCATGGTGTAGAGAAGCCCACACACGCACTGCGGACAAACCTCCCTCCTCTCTGGATAAAAGCAGAATGCCTGTGGTAAGTGTCTCCACAGGTGAAAAGTGGACTTAAAAAAGTGCCGTCAGGAAAATGTTCTTCATTTGAGATTATAACAAAATTACATGCATCTTAGCCACATTAAAGCTCACAAGTATAAGTAATAGCCTTCATTACGGCCTTCTACAGCAGAGTAACACTGCATAGAACTGAACTAGCCAAGACACTTGGAAACTCAAGTCCCGTTCCACAGTTCTGGCCAACCTCAAACCAACCCCTACTCCAGCAAGCCGCATTACTCCACACTGGGGCCGGAAGGCGGGACATCGTCTTAGCTCGGAGATAAATTACTCAGCCGTACTTCTGGCAGGTTTGTAGAGCGTCCTTCATGGCAGAAATGCCGTTCTGGATGTCCTGCTGCTCAAAGGTCATGACAGCCTGCAGCACCACAATGGTGCTGTAGCCCAGGGCGTGGTACATGCTCTCCTTGGCCCTGGAAAGAACGCAGCCAGTGAGGACATCTCAGTACACACAAAAGCCCAGTTGTTTTCTGATCCCAACAATACCTAATCCTCACCGTGTATATCTTGCCTTATCCTCCATAGTTACCGAAATGACACAAGCCCTGAAAGGCCTGCTTTAAAACCTCAAGTACCAATTTAAACCCGCACCGTAGAATAGAGTGCTGGGGACAACATGCGTTTCCCTGATTCAGCACTAGGGGGCAGCCTCTGGACTTGTTTCCTAGGAAAAAGTTTAAGAGCAAAGCTATTTTTTTCCCAGTTGAATAGGGGGCAGTGCACCATCTTAAAATCTGAAATGAGTGAGGCTTGGTGACATACAACTGATCTTAGCATCCTGAGAAGCAGAAACAAGAGCTCAGGAACTCTAGGTCATCCTCTGTGTGTCTCTGAGGCCAGCCTGAGCTACATGAACCTTATCTCAAAGGGGGAGGGGAGGATAAGAAAATCTAAGAAAGGGGGGCAAGGAGAGGAGAGGAGAAATTTTAATGTGATATGGAAAAAAAGTGCCTTTAAACTGTTCTCTCCTCTCCAGTCAAAGCCGAGAGGAAGCAAGATTTTTGCAACAAATTAGGTCATGCACACAGGGACCCAAGCAAAGTTAAACCTTAGGATCTGGTATCTGAGATTCCTGAAGAAAGCGCCTAACTGCTGAGGTTATCAGGCTCCAGACCACTGCCCGAGGGTGCGAACTCCTCTCAGAGCCTCTGACCTGACTGTGTTTCAAATACCAATGTGTTTTAAGTACGGAGGCTCGGCATCCTGAGGCCACATCAGTCCTTCCATTCCCTCAGACAGAGTCTGAAGAGCCTGTGTCCTGCCTGCCCACCCCAGTTATCAGTGGCAGTTCACACTTCACGCTCAAGTGGGGTAAAAAAGGAATTTTAACAGTGAACTATGCATAAAGACCAGAGATTATGAAACTTATCATTGACTTTTATGCTATTTTACAAGCACATGGTAGAGGGAAAGGGGGATATTTAAAAAGAATAAAGGACACAGTTAGAGATACTGAGTCAGAATCGTTGAGAGCTAAAGAGTGGCAAAGCCAGGCGGCCGGAAGATGACAAAGGAAGCGGAGGTCCAGGAGACGAGAGACAAGTCTGAGGGCAGCACTGGCCACCTGACGTGAGGGGTCAGGTCCCCAACACCAGCGTCAAGTCTTCCCTTGCGGCTGAGCCGAGACCACTCACTACAAGATTCTTTCTGCAAAGTCCACCATAGGCACAGCTGGGGCCAGCGAGCAGGCCAGCGGGCCAGGGTGCCGCCAAGCCTCAAAGCTCAGTGCTGGTAGCGTCCATGGCGACAGCAGGGAGCCCCGATCACAGTCCTCTTCTGAGATCTAAGCTAAGCCCTGGGTTTATGCTTCTCTAGTTATTCCCCTGCTGGCTTCGAAGGAAACGCTGTTCAGTGATACTCCACAACCATGGAGACGACACCCAAGCGAGTGTGGAGGCTACAGCGTAAGCATCAGAAAATTTCTACTGACTACATATGAAAAGACACTTCTTGAAAGCTGATTGATGGGGGCTGGAGAGATGGCTCAGTGGTTAACAGCACTGACTGCTCATTCTAAGGTCCTGAGTTCGAATCCCAGGAACCACATGGTGGCTCACAACCATCTATAATGATGAGATCTGTCGCCCTCTTTTGGAGTGTCTAAAGACAGCTACAGTGTACTCACATAATAAATAAATAAATAAATCTTTAAAAATATATATATCTTTTTAAAAAGCTCATTGATGGAGTGGGTCTCACTCAAACTAGCTTACACATGCTGAGACAGACACAGACACAGTAACAAACAAACAACGACATCAGAAAAACACATACAATGTCTACTGAGAAAGAGCTAAGTACCATGGACGAAGCAACTCTAAGGCGTCTTTAAACTTGTTACTTAGAAATAAGTTCAGTGCCTCTGCGCACTCCTCCAGGCCGCTCTTGAGATCCACCTTGGCTGATGAACTGAGGAGAAAGAGAAACAGAAAGAGACTTAGGGTTTTTGTAACTTTTACTATAGCTCCTTGTCCCGGGGACTAGGGATGGAGACCAGGTGAAATCCCCCCTTTGCCACTGCTTCCCCATCCCTATAGGCCAAGGCTGAGCCTATAAGAAACGGGCGGGGAAAGTGCAAGTGCCCTGCACGCACAGGCGTGGCAGGCCGAGCAGTGGGCGCCCCGTTACCCTCATTAAGACTGAAACGAAGATAAACCTGTGCAGGAGAGAGACGAAGTGGAGCCACCAGGACAACCAATGAGCTTGTTTTTCTGGCGTTTGCTTTTTGGAACAGGGTCTCACACCACAGCCCAGGCTGGCCTGCACCTCAAAGCCCAACTCTCCTGCCCTAGGCCTCTGAGTGCTACAGTCATAGGCATGAAACTCTGGACTTCATTTCCCTGAAAAATCCTGCGCAGTCAAGGTAGTTGGTGTCCACTCTGGTCTTCTGTCCTCTGGTTCATCTTCCTACGTGCTGAGGAGGGGAGGGGCACACAGTGCAGCATTCTCTCTGGAATAATCTCCCTCATCAGCCAGGGGCACTGCAAAGACGGTTCCCCTTGTTCTTCCGAAAGGAAACAGAAAAAGAAACCGCCACCCCGCTGGGCGGTGGTGGCACACGCCTGTAATCCCAGCACTCAGGAGGCAGAGGCAGGCGGATTTCTGAGTTCCAGGCCAGCCTGGTCTACAGAGTGAGCTCCAGGACAGCCAGGGCTACACAGAGAAACCCTGTTTCGAAAAAGCCAAAAAAAAAAGAAAGAAAGAAAGAAAAAGAAAATGACACCCCCCAAAAACAGGGCTTTGACGTGCTGACCACTAAAGGAGGAACTCCAGAACCCATGTTTCACACCTTCTCCCATTTCCTTTTACCTTCCTTCTTTTCATTTTTTTTAACTGTAGTCCTGGCCTAAAATTCACTGAGTAACCCAGACCAACCTATAACTGATGAGAATCCCCCTGCCTCAGCTTCCTATGTACTAAAATTACAGGCACACACTACCACTCTTATGTTCTGGGGCACCATTTTCTAACGATACCAACTCTGTCTATAACATAGCTCAGCCTCAACTTCCTTATCTGTAAAGTGGGAGCACACACTGAGACCTAATTCTGATGATCACTGTGATGGAAAGGTGCTCCCTAACTATTATATTGTGCAGTGACTCGTGGGAATATCTAGGCTGCAGGGAGGAGGAATTCCATGCTGCATTTGCAGCGAGACAGAAAATGAAAGAAATGTCAGAAACTAGGCCAAAGTCAGAACTATAGTGTCAGAGGGGGTGGCTTCTATTCTTAGAACAAAGGCAGTGCACTGTCTCAGAAATCCTGCCCCCCAGCAGACCTTAGCCCCAGCACTGGAAAGGCAGAGGCAAGCAGGTCTCTGAGTCTGAAACCAGCCTGGTCTACACAGCAAGCGCCAGACCAGCCAGGGCTATGCTGTCTTAAAAAACAAAACGTCAGCACTTGGGAGGCAGAGGCAGGCGGATCTCTGAGTTCGAGGCCAGCCTGGTCTACAGAGTGAGTTCCAGGACAGCCAGGGCTACACAGAGAAACCCTGTCTCAAAAAAACCAAAAAACAAAAACAAAACAACAACAAAAAAAAAACGTCTTCCCCTCCTGCCACTCTGTGCTCCAGGCTTCTCTCCGTGCTGCTCTGCGCTCGCCCCGCGCTCCCCCACCCCACCATACCCCCCACACACACACCCGTGTGATCTGCAGAGCTAGACCCTTTTTTAATAACCCCCCCATAGATAAGTCAAATCTAAGCAGGAAGATGTAATAATATTTGCTCAATAGGTATCAGCTGCTGCAGCAAAAGCCAGAAAAGACAAAAATGAAAATGCAAAAAAAGGATAAAGCGTGACTAAAAATATACTAGAAGGAACAAGATAGAAACTGAAAGGTGAGGTACAGCACGGCATGCGGTCCGCGCGCTCAGCATGCAAAGGCAAGAAGATAGTGAGTTTCCAGCAGACCTGTCCTGAGTCCCAGGACAGCGGGGGCCACATAGACCCAGAGGAGAAAAGGGAGAAGGGGGGGGAGGGAGGGAGAGAGGGAGGGAAGAGCAGCAGCGGCGGCGGCGGCGGGGCGGCGGTGGCCGTGGCGGGGCCCCTTGGTCCAGTCTAAGTCCCTGTAAGTCAGCTCTGCCTCGCGGCCCTTTCTGCCCACCCTAGTCTATTTAAGTTGAGTGCAGGGAGCTGCTCTTTAACAGCTCATTAGTGTGGTGCTATTTTTGCAATGCCTAATTTGCCTCTAAAAGAATTAACTGACTTTGAAACAGCTCCTTGGCAAATACTGGGGACTACCCTGGGTTAGCCTACTGGTAAAGACTCAGATGCTGATAAGCAGGAAACTCAGTGCCGTGGGCAATGCCAAAGGAGTCAGGAAGACACAGGAGCACCAGGGAGGAGGGAAATGAGCAGGAGGGGAGGTGCACACCGAAGCCTGCCTTCACTTCCAGAGCTCAGACTGCTTTCCCCCTTAAACTAGAAAGGCTCTTTCCCAGAGGTTGTGGGAAAGGTATCGGTAAATCACCTTCTAATACAAAGAAGCCAGGTGTGGTGGCACGCACTTGTAATCACAGAAATTAGAAAGCTGAGGCAGGAGGACTGCTGAGAGTGAGTTCAAGACCAGCTTGAGCTAGATGGTGAATTCAAGGCCAGCATGGCAGCATGCTGAGACCTCTTATTCAGACGACAAAGGCTGTGGAGATAGGTCAGTCACTAAAGCATGTGCCTGTCAACCCGAAGACCCGAGTTTGGGTCCCCAGATAGCATGTTAAAGCAGGAGGCGGGAAGCATATCCCAGCACTGATGGATGAAGCGGAAGGTGGAAAGAGGTAGGTCCCTCAACACCCACAGCCCAACGAGCCTGGCCTACAAGGGAAGCTCCACCCCACTGAGAGACCCTTCCTCAAACAAAGGTACAAGGCTCCGGGGACAGATAGCTGAGGTGGTCCCGTGAGCACCACATGTGCAGCCCCTCCCCCCACAAGCATGCTATCTATTAATTAATTAAACAGGAAAAGGGGAGCTAGGTTAGGCTCAATGTTTTGATCAATCCTTCATTCTTTTTTAAAAATAACACTATAATGCATAATAAAATTGTAAAAAAAAAAATTATAGCTGGGCAGTGGTGGCGCATGCCTTTAATCCCAGCACTTGGGAGGCAGAGGCAGGCAGATTTCTGAGTTCGAGGCCAGCCTGGTCTACAGAGTGAGTTCCTGGACAGCCAGGACTACACAGAGAAACCCTGTCTCAAACAAACAAACAAACAATTATAAAGAACACAGTCCAGCAATGCCCAGTATCGACACACTAATGTGCAATCTCCAGAACTTTTACACCCTGCACAACTGGACCTATGTTCTTGACAAGCAGTGGCTCTCTCTACCCTGCATTCTATACAGAGCAGTCCACTAGCCTCCACTCAAAATTTGCCACAATCAGTGGCTTAGCCATTGGGAAACCCCATCCTACTAAACAGTCTGTGGAATTTTACCTCCTTGGTGGCTATAATCTCCTTCCTGGTGCTGGGACTCCCCCAGAGCAGCCTTCATTAATAACCGACACTAGCCTCCCTGCCTGTCTGCTACCCACACGAGGCTGAAGCAGTATCCATGCTACAAGAATAAAAAAGTTTACAAAAGGTTTCTCTCTGTTTCTTTAGCCTGAGAGCTCAGACTCCTGCTTTCAAGAAGGAGGATACATTTCCTTAAATACAGTACACATCAAAGCGATAATGATACACTCATCCTTGAGGACAATGATGTGCTTTATCCCTGGGGTTTGAAAATGAGCAACCTTTCCAACTGCCCACGGCCATGAAAAATGCCTGAGTGACGACCAAACAGCATGTCTCCTCCCAATTACAGGATATGGTAAGCGGTTGGTCTGACAGGAAAAGTGGGGGCCAACAAAGAGCCTTCCCTCGTTTTTCCAAAGTGCGTAGCACAACTACTTCAGCAACTAGTCTATCAAGAAACTGCCAGTGGTGTGCACAACACTTGTGGAGGTCTGTGACTTTGTCACTCCTGCCCTTTAAAAACACTGGTTTTTAATAGATACACCATGTGATAATAAATACAAAATCAAACAGCTGCAGAGCCACAAAGCATCTCAGTCAGCTAGTAGCCAGTTCTTCTCTAGGTACCAGGATTCTTCCACTGGAAGATTTCTCTCCTCTTATTTCCAAGTTTAAGGAGAATCAGAAGAAACCACCACAAGGATTTGAGACTAAACAAACAGGAGGACCAATTATCAGGGCAGACAGAATCACGAAGGCATGCTGCTTGGAAATGAGGGCAGGACAATGCTTGCCTTCCAACCTCTCCCTGGCTGCGGCACCTCCACCAAATCACATGACGTTACTGCTTCCGGGTTATTAAATGGTGACCCAAACTCCCAATTGCCTGCCCTGTTTGGAGCCGCAGGCAGGTGTTTGAGGGGAGGGGCAGTCCAAGGAAGAGCAACCAGGTGTAAGCTGGTTATTTCCTGGACCACCTAACTAATGCCAGCCACACTCACAGACTTCCAAAAGACTGTTGCTTCACTGACGTCAGCAGAATACCTTCTGACGAAACAGGCTGGGCTAAGGCTGCAAATCTACAAGTATCGACACCATAATAAAAGCATCTCTGCAGCATTTCCCACATTTTGCCTCCACAGCTTCCTGGATGTACATCTCTAACGGGTCCTCTTCCTGACTCAGATGCACAAATCTCATTCGTTTTAACCTAAGCAAACTAAACAAGAAATAACTCACCCTCAGCCTCTCTGTATCCTACCATGGCGTCTCTGAGAGTTTGCATCCGGAATGTCCCCAAAAACCGATGGATTAAAAGTGTTAGTCTCCAAAGGTGTATTATCTGAGGGTGGTAAACTAGGAGGTGGGGCCCAAGTGGATGATCTTTAGGTGACGGACAGACACCCTTAAAGGGACCTGTGGTGCCCTGACCTCCTCCTCCGGTCTCCTTCCCTGACCATGAGGTAGTGTTGTCCCGCCATGAACTCCAAATTCCCTCCACAACATGCCCCCTTTGACAGAGCCAAAAGCGGTGGGCCTGGCCCATCCCAGGCTACAAACACTCAACTTGTGGTTTGTGAGACAAAAGAAACCTTTCCAAGTTGATTGCTTCTGGTAACAAAAGCTGATTATGATTTACATGCCTTCCCACTCTACCCAAGAACTAAGAGGTGGCATCTGTCACCAAAGCCCGAGCCCTTCCCCAACATCTCTTCAAGAGCTGGCCACAAAAACACACTTTCCAGACAGAGGGCATCCGTGCACGTCGCTTTAGAACATCTGCCTCGTAGGCTGCATCCCAGAGCTCGCCCGCCCCGAAACCGTGTCTACCTGTGTCCATGGCTGTCTCACTCTTGGCCCCCATGTCTGTGGTTCTGGCACTCTCTCAGCAAGTCTTCCCCCTTCCCGAGGCCCCTCTGCCCACCCCCTCTCCTTGCAGACTCTCCCTTCTTCTTTCTATCAGGCTGTCTCCGAGGAACAGCATTTGTGGTCCGGGCTTCAAGTTAAGTTTCCCAGGCCATAACCTCAGCCAAGCTGTGACCTTACTTATTAGAACTTTCAGTTATTTTTATTTTATGACAGCTTTTAAACACAGCTTTATAAATGTTGATGCAATAGTTACCTAGGAAACAAAAGAATTAAAGGACAACTATAAGAAAGAATATTTCTTCCTAGACAAAAACTAAAAATTCCATGAGTGAGGACATTTGGAATTTTTTAAAGCAATGTGGAAAATAAAATTTTAAGATTCTTACAAGTTATTTCCAACTTCATCTCCATCAACCCCTTCCATATTAAGACAATTTGCCAAATTCATGAGTGCAGTGGACACACTTGTAAATAGCTAATTCCAAATGTGAACTCTCACATGGAGACCTGATAAACCTCAAAACTCTACAGCCCATAAGTCAGAATGCAAAATATTTCTCATGGGTATCAAGACAACTTTAACAAAATGCCTCTAACTCACAAAAGAACAACTGAAGGCTAAGGAAATGGCTCCACGGATGAAGCACCGGGCAGGGCTCCTGTCCCCAGAACCCACGTAAAACCAGATGCTGCCACTCATAATCCCAGCACTGCTATGGTGACAGAGGAAGCGGAGACAGAAGCTTGTGGCCAGCTGGCCTGGAGTAAACAGCTAGCAAAAGACATCCAGCTTTAAGCAGAGTGAGTGGGAAGAACTGAGTGTGTCCCTGTGTTCTCTGACATCCATACACATGCATGTGAGCACCCACATTCATGCCCATGAACATATATATACACATACTCGTGTGTGAAGAATGCACTCATACACATTCTTTTAAAAAGACAAAAACAAATCAACTAAGACAATCAGAAATCTGTTAATTCTGGAATAAATTGAAAGGACAATAGTTGGCAATTAAATGATATCGTAATTGTAATCCACACCAATTAGGAATGGAAAATATAATGATCTGTAAGTTTAAGAGGCAGACTACAGAACAATGCAATATGCTGCCCATTAAAACATTTTAGTAAGTCTTAAGAACACAAGCTTTCTGCAGCTACTGAGACTCTACAATGGATATGTTTCTTAAAATGTATTTTCAAGCCAAAGACGTGAGAAACTATAAGAAAGAAAAATAGTAACTCGACGTTAATTTTTTAACTCTATTATAGGCCGGGAGTGGCAGCTGTAATTCCAGAACTTTGTGCAGAAAGATTGCGGAAGTCAAGGTCACCTTCAGCTGCGTAGCCAATCCCAGGCCTGTCCAGCTACAGTGAACAAACATACAAACGACAAACAAAACAAACAAGACCAAAGTTTTAACATTTAAAGATAGGCTAGTGAGGTGTTCCACTGCCAAGCCGGAGGATCAGAGTTCAATGCCTGGACCCCACAGAGAGGAGGCGAGAACTGACTCCGCCTGCTGCCCTGTGCCCTACACACACCTGTCGTGGTGCTTATGCTCACACACATGCACACACACAGTAACACTCATGCTCGTTGAGAATCGAGAACCCATGTCCCCAGAACTGAGTGTAGTTTTGCTATTGCGATACCACTGAGCCCCTTGGCATGCATTTTCTTCTCTAACATGCCAAATGGACTCCATAATTACCCAGGCCCAACCCCTGGTGTTCTCGTCTCCTGAGAGTCCCCCACAGTCCCCACATACCCTTCTGGTCTTCCCATAGCAGATGCTCCGAGCGGTCTGGAGGTCCGTTTGGTGTCACAGGGGACGAAGTGAAAGCCGCTGGCGGCCATGTCCGATGGAGACCTGTGGGTTGGAACCAGTGAGCGCCTTTAGTTCTTGGTTCTGAGGAAGGGCTGCACAGACATGAGCACGACACACAGCCATCCGCCAACTTCGTGCGGCTCACCGCTGCTTCAGTTTGAAAAGCAAGTAACGCCATTCTATTTTGTGTTAAACATTTCTGAAATAAAACCACTGGGAGACTTAGCAACTTTCCTTGTATTTTAACATACATAAAATACATTAAAATCATCCACAACAATATTTCCCAACCTTCCTAATGCTGCGGCCCTGTAATACAGTTCCTCATGTTGTGGTGAACTCCCCTCCCCCCCACACACACACACCATACAATAATTTAGTTGCTACTTCATAACTGTAATTTTGCTTCTGTTGTGAATCATAATGTAAATATCTGAAATGCAAGATATCTGATATGCACTCTGCCCAAAGGGGTCACAGCCTGCAGGTTAGAAACTGCTGACCACAGCCTTCATCGTATGTATCCTTTTCCTTTAATTTTTTTTTCCCTTGAGGAAGAAGAGGGCAGGATCAGGCAGGGTCTTGCTACATAGTCCTGGCTGGCCTGGAACTCACTATGTAGACTAGAGTGGTCTCAAATTTCCAGGCCCTCCTGACTCTGTGTACCAAATGCTGGGGCCGTGAGTGTGTCACTGCTTGGCCCAGACCATCACATGTGTAGTCTTCCTGACTTCTGTTTGGTCTGTGTTTGGCGGGGTCTGTCTCCACAGCTCTGGTGGCCAGGCTGGCTCCAGACTCACTGCCATCCCAAGCCCTTGCTTCAGCCTCCCAAGGGCTGAGGTGACAGATATGAGCCACCAAGCATGGCTCAGAACTTTTTCCCCCAAGGAAAGCTACACATATTTTATTAGTACATTATTAAAGTATATATTATATTTGTAAGCTGGAGCTCCGAGGCAACAGCTACCCTTCTTTGTAGGAGGCTGTTGCAGTTTTAATGTGTACGTGTGTTCTGCCTGCATGGGTACCCCGTGTGAGAGCCTGGTGACCCAGAAAGCCAGAAGCAGATGTCACACCCCTTGCATCTGGTTACAGATGGTTATGAGCTGCTGTGGGTGTTGGGAATCCGACTCAGGTCCCTCTGAAAGGGCAACCCGTGCTCTTAACCAGTAAACTGTCTCTCCAGCCCCACTGTTCGTTCGTTTGTTTGTTTGTTTGTTTGCTGTTTGTCTGTTTGTAAAGACAAAGGTTTTGTCTATAGCCAGACTGCCACTGAACACAAGCCTTGCTTGCCCTCAGCCGCGTGTGACCCAGCGCTGCAGGTGTGCGCTCCCAGGCCTGGCCCCACATACCAGCTCTTCAATAAAACAATCTCCTTCCCACGGCCTCTTATTTCCTAAGTGTAGATGAGCAGCCAGACCTGGGTCTTGTTACAGACACTTGAATTACATCCTTCTCGCCCTTTATGTTTTTATACACGCTGAAATCCCAGAAAGTCTATGTGTTCAATTTTACACTAATATCACAGCAGGCCTATCCTACCGCAACCTGCACTTTAACCAACCATATTTGCTCAGGGCAGCTGTTTCTCTAGTGCAGGATGTGAGTTCTGTAACACATTTCAATTACTAACATCAACAGTACAGTATGTGTAGGCGGCGCGTCTGTCCATCTACCCTCTGCACGGCTACTCGGGGATATGGTCATAGCGTGCCACCAAGGGCCACATCACATTTTTGGCAGGAGCCAACCTTCCTTCTTAAGGCTGGCAGGCATAGCCCCACCTCCAGCTCCCAAACGCCTCTCTTCCAGCTTCCCTTCTGTGGCGTCTTCTACTGCTCTGTAGAAAAGTCACTTGGCACAGTAATCAGGACATACTGCCTTCTCAGAAGGACGTCAGTGATGTACCAGGAGGGGCCTCGGAGAATCAGGAAAGGACCTGGGCTGCGGCTACTGACAGTGCAGAGTCCGGCCGCCCTCTCCGCACATCATCAAGCAAGCATCCAGAACCTATCTTCTCCCTCCTTATTTCAATGCTAGAAATGCTTCAAACGTACGCAGGAGAAAAAAATAGCACAGCTCACATACATTCTATCGGGAACATGTTTTGGGTACAGTGTGAGCTACATTTAGCTCTCACCCCCAATTCCTCCGTTCCTCCAAAGACAGGCAATCAATAATGCTTCCTCCAGTCATGTGTTAGCTCGGGAACCGGGTAAGGGGAAGACTGAAGTCCTCTCAAGCTCCCAGAGCCCTGGCGGGCATGCAGGAATGCATCCGCCAGAGATCTGCTTGCCTTTGCCTGGCTGCTTGCTACTAAGATTATATTCTAGAAAATGTGACGTTGGGCTGGAGAGATGACTCAGCAGCTAGCCTGCTGCTCTCAGAGAAGACCCAGGTTCCAGCCCACAGCCACCCAGAGCTCCAGCTCCCGGGGGACCCAATGTCCTCTTTTGACTCCTGTGAACACCAGGCTCACACGGGGCACACACATGGTACATACACGTACACACAGGCAAAACATTCATACCCATAAATAAATACAACGTTTTGTTTTTGTTTTTCAAGACAGGGTTTCTCTGTGTAGTCCTGGCTGCCCTGGAACTCACTCTGTAGATCAGGCTGGCCTTGAACTCAGAAATCCGCCTGCCTCTGCCTCCCAAGTGCTGGGATTACAGGCGTGCGCCACCACTCCCAGCCCTCAACATTTTTTTAAAACAGATTTATTTTCTTTATTATATGTAAGTACACTGTGGCTGTCTTCAGACAGCCCAGAAGAGGGGGTCAGATCTCATTAGGAATGGTTGTGAGCCACCATGTGGTTGCTGGGATTTCAACTCAGGACCTTCATTAGAGCAGTCAGTGCTCTTAACCACTGAGTCATCTCTCCAGCCCCAGACATCTTTTTAAAACCTTGACACTAGCTTGCAGCTATTTTACTCCAATAGATACACAAATGTCTGAACACGCTATGGTTTTATCACTGGGCCAGTGATAAACAAATAAAGCGATTTGTGTTTAATAAATCTTATCTCAATATTTTGTCTTCAGTTTCCAAGTGCCTTGGGAGGCATTTTATCACCTGGATGGTCTCCCTGTGGTCAGTGAGCCGGCCACTAGGTGGATACTACACTTATCACTCGTGGACAGTGCGACACAGGGCTGCAACCCTGACAGAGAGCAAGTTCCCACGCACCCCGCCTGGCTCCGGGCACACTTTTACCGCACATATCCGTTGCTTCCCGAGGGTCACACATTCACCATTACCTCAGCTTTCTGCTAAGTGGAGGCAAACAGAAGCGAGTCCTCGGCTTTCTTACCTGGTATTGAGGATCTCTTTATTACACTGTCACTCTCGTTTATGGGATTTTGACAGCCGTAATTATAAAGTTACACAAAAAGTCTTGCTGGCCTTTTTTTTTCCCATTCAGATTTCATTGGCTTATTGCTGAAATCTGAACGATGCTCCTCATACTACTGCATTTTTACATGTATGTTCCAGTCTGCTCTGCCCTCTCCAAGGTCCACTGTGATTAAAGACCTGGTCCCAAGTAAGAGGAGGTAGACCCTTGAGAGGTACATCCCGTGGGAGAGTCATTGATCACTGTGGGGTGGTCAGGCAGTTGAACTACATACAGCCTTTGAGCTCACGTGAACAATGTTACGTGAGCCCAATGTTAGCCTGGTGTGCCCTTCCTCCCCCCCCCCCCCCCCCCCCCCCCCGCTGCCCAGAATGAGTCCGTGTTCCTACAGGCTGCCACCATGACACACTGTCGGTCTGCTGCCCCCTTCTCTATACGAATCGCCTGCCTTGGGTGTTTTATTGCAGTGATGTAAAGCTGGCTATATACATAGTCAAGGCTTTGCTTATTTCCTTCAGTATATAAACACTGTGCTGGGTGTTTGCTGGTTAATCTAACCAATAAAACATAACTGCCCAACAGACAAGTTCTTCCAGTAGTCAAGCCCATGGCCAGTGATCAATGACAGAAAGAGGTTCATGTATTTAAAAGAACAACACTAAACTTTATGTTGTTCCGTAATTTATACTCAAGTTAAAAAGTATGTTTTCAAATGGTGAAAAAAAAGAAAGCACTCATTTGATTGACAGTGACTAAAGGCCATACGTTATCTTTCAACTACAGGTATTAGTATATAAGGAAAATATGCCTTCATATTGTATTATTTTAGAGACTTTAATTTTTAAAAATGTTTTAAATCGTTTTTTGAGATATAATCCCCAAAGGTATCCGACTATCACCACAATCTAACTTACAACGTCCCATCAGGCAAAAGCACCTGCCCATCGTTCCCCATCGGTCCCCATGGCCCTCCTGACCTTAACTCTAAGCAAAACAGTCTTTTGGCGTCTGTAGATGTTCTGGGTGCCTGTTTTTTTTCCACATCTCATGTTTCCAAGATTCACTCATGCTGTATGGAACAGGAAGCAACACTCGACATATCTAACACTATGGAATATGCCAGTGGAGAGGCGTGCTCAATTTGGTTGTCATTTCACTTGTTCATAACACATGGGACATTTTACTTCTTGTCCATCATGCAGACTGCTGTTATTAATGCTCACACATAGGGTTGACATGACTATGACAGACTAGGTTATATGATAATCCCACGTTTGACACTCAAGAATTGCCACCAATTGTTTTCCAAAGTGCATATACAATTTCGAAATCTAACTGATAAAATATGACAGCCCAATAGACGAGTTCTTCCAGTAGCCAAGCTCACAGCCAGTGATCAATGAGAGAGAAAGGTTCTGACAAAGAGGGTGAAGAGACAAGCCAGGTGTGGTGGCACACCCCTGGAAGCCTGGTGCTTGGAAGACAGACACAGGAAGATCAGGAGTTAGGACAGCCACTACTACATAGTGAATTAATGGTAGCCTGGGCTATATGAGACTCAAAAAATACCAAAGAGGGCTCAGTGGATAAAGGCACTTGCCACCAGGCCTGATAACCTGAATTAAATCCCCAGAACCTCCCCAGTGAAAGGAGAAAACTGACTTCCAAAGGTCGTCCTCAGACCCCCACACATGCTACAGCAGGCGTGATGGACACGCATACAAATAAATAAAATGTTTTTAATCAACACGAGGGGCTGGGGAGACAAGCCAGCTGTTAAGCCAGCTGTTAAAAGCACTTGATGCTTTTCCAGGAACCCAAGTTCCATTCTTGGAGCCCAGGGAATCTGACATCCTCTACTGGTCCTGGCTAGCATCCCTGCATGTTGGAATTACGTTTTTCTGTACCGTGCAAAGATTATCCCTGTATTATTCAAATGCCGATTTGTATAAAGGCAGAGTTGAATACAGGGCAGTCTTTGATATTGTTATTTTTAGGAAGCATCAGTGTTTTGTAAATATTCTTCTCCATCACCTTCTGATTGGTCAATAAAGAGTTGACTGGCCAATTAGGTGAGCAGAGGAAACAGGAAGGCTGGACTTCCGATCCCAGCCAGAGGCCCCAGGGAGAAAGAAGTAGAAGGGCCAGGAGGACTCGCCATGAGGTTTCCAAGAAAGAGCGGCCATGAGGACACACATGGACCAGGGAGAGCCAGGGCAGGGCCAGATCGACAAGTAACAGGGCGTTTGTCTGTGTTAACAGCCTCAGAGGGTTAGAATGGCTCAGGACCCGCCCAGCCTAAGCTTGCAACTTGTTAGTGAATGTAATAGGTCTTTGTGTCAATTACTTGGAAGATAGAATGGGAACAGGTAAAGTTTTTATGCACAAATCACAGTCTACAGCTATGTTTACACCACAGACACAGAGAATATATATACAAATAAAAATAAATCTTTTCCTTCAAATCAGACACAAAGATGACTGGTGGAGGAGGGCGGGAGGAAAGAGAACACAGACAGCCAGAACTCGGCATGTCAATCAACAGGTCGCTACCTGCGGCCTCCACCTCAGCTCACCCGCCTATCACCATGGCTACCAGGGTCAGAATAGTATTGCAACTTTCCCCCTCCTTCCCACCATGATTCCTTACAAGAAAATAAGACTGACAAAGCCATGGGTGGTAAGAACATACTTGTTTTATCCTGAAATAAGAAAACTTTAGGTAGCCGGGCAGTGGTGGCGCACGCCTATAATCCCAGCACTTGGGAGGCAGAGGCAGGCGGATTTCTGAGTTCGAGGCCAGCCTGGTCTACAGAGTGAGTTCCAGGACAGCCAGGACTACAAAGAAACCCTGTCTGGAAAGAAAAGAAAGCATTAGGTATGAGAGCAGTGGAGTGATCCAAGAAACCCTTCCCCTAGACTTACCACCAACGCCCCTAAACCAAAACTAAACCCACTCTCATCTCTAGGATGTGGCGGGCGGGGTTCCCACTCTTTGTTCCTGACTCTACCTTTTTCCAAATTTTCAGACATGATTGTGCATCATTTTCATAATCAAGTGAAGGAATACTTAGGCTCAAATCACTAAAGAAACATTTAAGTATCAGTTTAAGGAGAGAAACTCTGGACACCCATGCACACCACACACAGCTCACACTGGAGCTAACACAGGCAAGAACGCTGTGTACTCTGTAGCCCTTCCCAGCTAAGGAGGCCACAATGTTTCTCTACCCAATGTTTCTCCCACAGCATTTTAGACTGTTCAGAAAATTGTCAATTTTCCACTAATGTGGCAAAGTTCTAAAACCTTTGTGGCATTTTTCTAACCCAGCCTTTTTATTTCCTCCACTTTAACACGCTTCATCACCATTTTAGAATTAATCTGAAATGGTTCATTTTTGGACGTCTGAGCTCTTTTCAAATTTATGACTGTGCCTTCGACCCGGTTTTTTACTGTTGTCTGCCTTTGCTGAAATGAACCATGCGGTACTCCGGCTCGCTGCTGGGGGCTGGGCTGCCCTGAGCACTCCCTCCCCCACTGAGCTAGGTCCTGGCCTTCTTTTCCTTACATTCCAAGACAGGTTTCACTGAACTGGCCAGGCAGGCCTTGAATTCTCAGTCTTCTTCCAGCCTCAGCCTCCCAAGCAGTGGGGATCACAGACCTTGTGGGGGGGGGAGGGAGGGCAGCTCAAGGGAGACCTATTCTTCACTGAAGGGAAGAGCCCTGGAGGGACAATCAAACATGGTGCACTATGATCTGACTTTCCTATGTTTGGAGATCAGAAAACCTCACATACAGAGACCATGTGTATTAGTCTGGGTTCTCTAGAGTCACAGATCGTATGGGCAGTCTCTATGTAGTTAGGGAATTTGTCGATGACTTACAGTCTGTAGTCCAACTCCCCAACAGTAGTCAGCAGCAGCTGTGGATGGAAGTCCAAGGATCTTGCAGTTGCTCAGTCCCACGAGGCAAGCCGGCAAGGAAGAATGAGTCTTCCTTCTTTCAATGTCCTTATATATGTCTCCAGTAGAAGGTGTAGCCCAGATTAAAGGTGTACACCTTTAATCCCAGATGAACTTGAAGTCTGGGATTAAAGGTGTATGTCTCCACACCTTTAATCCCAGATGACCTTGAACTGGAATCCATGCTTCAAGATCTCCATGCTAAGTCCAGGTCAGAAAGGTCTCTGAGATTGCAACCAGGACACAGCTGGAAAGGCCCAGGTAAACACCCCTTCCAGGGCTACACTCACGGGGGTATCTGCTAGGGTCTCGGAGCCAAGCAGGCGGAGTCCCGCCTAGGCTCTGTGGGACATCCCCGAGCCCTCTGGTGAGCACCAAGGCTGCTTCTGCAACCAGCTCGCCGGCCCCTGGACCAGCGGTGTAGCGGCGGGCCTCCATATTGCAACCAGGACACAGCTGGAAAGGCACAGGCTCTGTGGGACATCCCCGCCCTCTGGTGAGCACCTAAGCTGCTTTCTGCAACCAGCTCGCCGGCCCCTAGACCAGCGGTGTAGCCGGCCCCTAGACCAGCGGTGTAGCGGCGGGCCTCCATATCGCAACCAGGACACAGCTGGAAAGGCACAGGCTCTGTGGGACATCCCCGCCCTCTGGTGAGCACCTAAGCTGCGTTCTGCAACCAGCTCGCCGGCCCCTAGACCAGCGGTGTAGCGGCGGGCCTCCATATTGCAACCAGGACACAGCTGGAAAGGCCCAGGGTCTCGGAGCCAAGCAGGCGGAGTCCCGCCTAGGCTCTGTGGGACATCCCCGAGCCCTCTGGTGAGCACCAAGGCTGCTTCTGCAACCAGCTCGCCGGCCCCTGGACCAGCGGTGTAGCGGCGGGCCTCCATATTGCAACCAGGACACAGCTGGAAAGGCCCAGGCTCTGTGGGACATCCCCGCCCTCTGGTGAGCACATAGGCTGCGTTCTGCAACCAGCTCGCCAGCCCCTAGACCAGCGGTGTAGTGGCGGGCCTCCATATCACAACCAGGACACAGCTGGAAAGGCCCAGGCTCTGTGGGACATCCCCGCCCTCGGGTGAGCACCCAAGCTGCGTTCTGCAACCAGCTCGCCGGCCCCTAGACCAGCGGTGTAGCGGCGGGCCTCCATATTGCAACCAGGACACAGCTGGAAAGGCCCAGGTAAACACCCCTTCCAGGGCTACCCTCACGGGGGATCTGCTAGGCTCTCGGAGTTCCTTGCAACCAGGACACAGCTGGAGAAGCCCAGGTAGACAGACTCCAACAGGGGCTACAATCGCATGGGTGGCAGCCAGCTTATGATCCCTTAAAGCAGCAGTCACACATATTCACCAATAGAGAAACAACAGGTGAGCCCAGCCTCACAGGAGATTCAAACACCAGCCACTGACAACAAGGCCAACTAAAACCAGAAATAACCAGATGGCAAAAGGAAAACGAAGGAACATTACTAACAAAAATCAAGGCAACATGACAGCATCTGAACCCAGTTCTCCAACAACAGGAATCCCTGGATACCCTAAAACACCAGAAAAACAAGACTTGGATATAAAATCACTGGTCAGGATGCTGGTAGCTGAACACATAGAAAAATCTCATAAAGAAATAGAGGAGAAAATGGATCAAAAGTTAGAAGCCTTTACGAGGCAAATACAAAAATCACTTCAAGAAATGCAGGAGAAGATGGATCAAAGAGAAGAAGACAATAAGGAAGAAAGACAAAAGTCACTTAAAGAACTACAGAAGAACGTGGGCCAACAAGTAGAAGCTATGAAAGAGGAAGCACAAAAATCTATTAAAGAAATACATGAAAACACAATCAAGCAAGCGAAAGATCTGAGCACATCCATCCAGATACTAAAAACAGAAGTAGAAACAACTAAGAAATCACAGAGGGAGACAACATTGGAGATAGAAAACCTGGGGAAGAAATCAGGGGCCATAGACGCAAGTATCAACAATAGAATACAAGAGATAGAAGACAGAATCTCAGAAGCCGAAGATAACATAGGAACCATTGATTCAACAGTCAAAGAAAATACTAAATGCAAAAAGGTGGTAACCCAAAACATCCAGGAAATCCAAGACACTATGAGAAGACCAAACCTAAGGATTATAGGTATAGACGAGAGTGAAGATTTACAAGTTAAAGGGCCAGCTAATATCTTCTATAAAATTATGGAAGAAAACTTCCCCAACCTAAGGAGAGAGATGCCCATGAATATACAAGAAGCCTATAGAACCCCAAACAGACTGGACCAGAACAGAAATACATCCCGTCACATAATAATCAAAACTCCAAATGTAATAAACAAAGAAAGAATACTAAAGGCAGCAAGAGAAAAAGGCCAAGTAACATATAAAGGAACACCTATCAGAATAACACCAGACTTCTCACCTGAGACCATGAAAGCTAGAAGATCCTGGGCAGATATCATGCAAACTCTAAGAGAACACAAACTTCAGCCAAAACTACTTTACCCAGCAAAACTCTCAATTGCCATTGATGGAGACATCAAGGTATTCCATGACAAAACCAAATTTGCAAGATATCTCTCCACAAATCCAGCCCTACAAAGAATAATAGGGGGAAAACACCAAGACAAGGACGGAAACTACACCTGGGAAGAAGCAAGATAGAAACCTCCTCTCATCAAACCCAAAAGAAGATAACCTCTCGAATATAAAAAATAAATAAGATAAATAAATATAATTTCAAAAATGTCTGGAGGTAATAATTACTATTCCTTAATATCTCTTAACGTCAATGGACTCAATTCCCCAATAAAAAGACATAGATTAACAGACTGGATACGGAAACAGGACCCTACATTTTGCTGCATACAGGAAACACATCTCAGTGTTAAAGACAAACACTACCTTAGAGTAAAAGGCTGGAGGACAATTTTACAAGCAAATGGTCTCAGGAAACAAGCTGGAGTAGCCATTCTAATATCAGATAAAATTGACTTTCAACCTAAAATCATCCAAAGAGACTCAGAAGGTCACTTCTTGCTGGCCAAAGGGAAAATCCACCAGGAAGAGCTCTCAATACTGAACATCTATGCTCCAAATGCAAGGGCACCCTCCTTCGTAAAAGAAACCTTACTAAAGCTTAAAGCACACATTACACCTAACACAATAATTGTGGGTGACTTCAACACCCCACTCTCCTCAATGGACCGATCAGGAAAGCAGAAACTAAACAGGGACACAGTGAAACTAATTGAAACTCTGGACCAATTGGATTTAACAGATATATATAGAACATTTCATCCTAAAGCTAAAGAATATACCTTTTTCTCAGCACCGCGTGGTACCTTCTCCAAAATAGACCATATAATCGGTCACAAGACAGATGTCAACAAATACAAGAAGATCGAGCTAATCCCATGCCTCTTATCAGATCACCATGGATTAAGAGTGGTCTTCAATAGCAACAAAAACAACAGAAAGCCCACATACACATGGAAACTGAACAATACTCTACTCAATGACACCTTGGTCAAGGAAGAAATAAAAAAAGAAATCAAAGACTTTTTAGAATTCAATGAAAATGAAGGTACAACCTACCCAAATCTATGGGACACAATGAAAGCAGTGCTAAGAGGAAAACTCATAGCTCTAAGTGCATCCAAAAAGAAACTGGAGAGAGCATACACTAGCAGCTTAATGGCACACCTTAAAGCCCTGGAAGAAAAACAAGTTAATTCACCCAGGAGGAGTAGAAGACAAGAAATCATCAAACTCAGGGCTGAAATCAATCAAATAGAAACAAAGAGAACCATACAAAGAATCAACAAGACCAGGAGCTGGTTCTTTGAGAAAATCAACAAGATAGATAAACCCTTAGCCAGACTAACCAAAGGACACAGAGACAGTATACAAATTAACAAAATTAGAAATGAAAAGGGAGACATAACAACAGAAACTGAGGAAATTCAAAAGATCATCAGATCCTACTACAAAGGTCTATACTCAAAACAACTGGAAAATCTGGAGGAAATGGACGATTTCCTAGACAGATATCAAATACCAAAATTAAATCAGCATCAAGTAGACCAGCTAAATAGTCCCATAACCCCTAAAGAAATAGAAGGGGTTATAGAAAGCCTCCCAACCAAAAAAAGTACGGGACCAGATGGTTTTAGTGCAGAATTCTACCAGACCTTCAAAGAAGACTTAACACCAATACTCTCCAAACTATTCCACAAAATAGAGACAGAAGGGACACTGCCCAACTCATTCTTCGAAGCCACAATTACGCTAATACCTAAACCACAAAAAGATCCAACAAAGAAAGAGAACTTCAGGCCAATTTCTCTGATGAATATAGATGCAAAAATACTAAATAAAATTCTTGCTAACCGAATCCAAGAGCACATCAAAACGATCATCCACCATGATCAAGTAGGCTTCATCCCAGGGATGCAGGGATGGTTCAATATACGGAAATCCATCAATGTAATCCACTACATAAACAAACTGAAAGAAAAAAACCACATGGTCATCTCATTAGATGCTGAAAAAGCATTTGACAAAATTCAGCATCCTTTCATGCTAAAAGTCTTGGAAAGAGCAGGAATTCAAGGCCCATACCTAAACATAGTAAAAGCAATCTACAGCAAACCAGTAGCCAACATCAAAATAAATGGAGAGAAACTTGAAGCATTCCCACTAAAATCAGGGACTAGACAAGGCTGCCCTCTCTCTCCATATCTTTTCAATATAGTACTTGAAGTTCTAGCAAGAGCAATTAGACAACATAAGGAAGTCAAAGGGATACAAATTGGAAAGGAAGAAGTGAAACTATCATTATTTGCAGACGATATGATAGTTTACCTAAGCGACCCAAAAAACTCCACCAGAGAACTTCTACAGCTGATAAACAACTTCAGCAAAGTGGCAGGTTATAAAATTAACTCAAGCAAGTCAGTGGCCTTCTTGTACTCAAAGGACAAGCAGGCTGAGAAAGAAATTAGGGAAATAACACCCTTCACAATAGCCACAAACAACATAAAGTATCTTGGCGTAACTCTAACCAAACAAGCGAAAGATCTGTACAACAGGAACTTCAAGTCCCTGAAGAAAGAAATCGAAGAAGACCTCAGAAGATGGAAAAATATTTCTTGCTCCTGGATTGGCAGGATCAATATAGTAAAAATGGCCATCTTGCCAAAAGCAATATACAGATTCAATGCAATCCCCATCAAAATCCCAACTCAATTCTTCATAGATCTAGAAAGAGCAATTCTCAAATTCATCTGGAGCAACAAAAAACCCAGGATAGCTAAAACTATTCTCAACAATAAAAGGACTTCTGGGGGAATCAATATCCCTGACTTCAAGCAGTACTACAGAGCAATTGTGTTAAAAACTGCATGGTATTGGTATAGCAACAGGCAAGCAGATCAATGGAACAGGATTGAAGACCCAGAAATTAACCCACAGACTTATGGTCACTTGATCTTTGATAAAGGAGCCACAACCATCCGATGGAATAAAGATAGCCTTTTCAACAAATGGTGCTGGTTCAACTGGAGGTCAACATGCAGAAGAATGCGAATTGACCCACTCTTATCTCTTTGCTCTAAGATCAACTCCAAGTGGATCAAGGACCTCCACATAAAACCAGACACACTGAAACTATTAGAAAAGAAACTTGGGAAGACCCTGGAGGACTTGGGCACAGGGGAAAAGTTCCTGAACAGAACACCAATAGCGTACGCACTAAGATCAAGAATCGACAAATGGGACCTCATAAAATTACAAAGTTTCTGCAAAGCAAAGGACACTGTCCGAAGGACAAAACGGCAACCAACAAAGTGGGAAAAGATCTTTACCAACCCCACATCTGACAGAGGGCTAATATCCAATATATACAAAGAACTCAAGAAGTTAGACCGCAAAGAACCAAATAACCCTATCAAAAAATGGGGCACAGAGCTAAACAAAGAATTTTCACCAGAAGAAATTCGGATGGCCGAGAAACACCTTAAGAGATGTTCAACATCATTAGTCATCAGGGAAATGCAAATCAAAACAACCCTGAGATTCCACCTCACACCAGTCAGAATGGCTAAGATTAAAAACTCAAGAGACAACAAGTGCTGGCGAGGATGTGGAGAAAGAGGAACACTCCTCCACTGTTGGTGGGATTGCAAAATGGTAAAACCACTCTGGAAATCAGTTTGGCGGTTCCTCAGAAAATTGGGCATGTCACTTCCAGAGGACCCTGCCATACCACTCCTGGGCATATACCCAGAGGATTCCCCTACATGCAATAAAGACACATGCTCCACTATGTTTATAGCAGCCTTGTTTATAATAGCCAGAAATTGGAAGGAGCCCAAATATCCCTCAAAGGAGGAATGGATACAGAAAATGTGGTATATTTATACAATGGAATACTACTCAGCAATTAAAAATAATGAATTCATGCAATTTGTAGGTAAATGGTTAGACCTGGAAAATATCATCCTGAGTGAGCTAACCCAATCACAAAAGAATGCACATGAAATGCAATCACTGATAAGTGGATATTAATGAGCCCAGAAGCACTAAATACTCAAGACACAAATAGCAAGTCAAATGATTCCCAAGAAGAAGAAAGGAGAGGACCCTGGGCATGTAAAGATTGCATCCAGTTTAGTAAAGAAACCGAGGGGGGAGGGGGAATGATTGGGGAATAGTTGGGGGGGGAGAAGAACTATGGGAACTATGGTGGGTGGGAACTGGGAAAGGGGAAAGCCTTTGAAATGTAAACATAGAATATAGAAAATAAAAATAACTAAAAAAAAAAAGTCAATTTTATCTGATATTAAAAAAAAAAAAAAAAAAAAAAGAAAGGTCTCTGAGCCTCCAAATTAGGATCATAGGTGAGCCTTCCAATTCTAGATTGTAGTTCATTCCACATATAGTCAAGTTGACAACCAGGAATAGCCACTACACCATGTAAAGGTCAGCACGGTTTGCATCTGAGGCTAGCCCAGGGTCTATAGAAAGATGCTGTCTGAAGACATACAAACAAAGCAAACTCCAAGTGATAAACGCTGCATAAGGAAACTATCTATGACTTAGCATCCAGAGAGGGCCCGGCAAGGCAGACGCTCGCCACACAGGCCTGACGGCCTGACTTGAATCCCTGGAGCCCACATAAAGGTGGAGGGAGGGAGAGTACCCACTCCCAAAGTTGTTCTCTGACCCCGCCCCATACACACACACACACACACACACACACACACACACCACTGTGGCACGAGTGCACATGCACTCACACACATCCCACACACATACATGATAGTAACGAACTAATTTTTAGGAGAGATGCACCTCAACCCCGTGGTAGTAAAGTGAACTGATGAGAATGCTAGCCGCCACCACTTGGGTCGCATGCATAGACAAGCATCTCGGAGGAGCAAAGTGTCCTGAATACGCTCCTCCTGGGACAGCGAGCAACTTGAAGAAAGCCGTGTCTCGGCACCTGTCCCTGGGCTCTGCAAGGGCAACCTTCACTTAGCACTACACTCGCTGGCTAAAGGAACCGGGGGACAACTGAAGGGTGACACCACCCTCCCCTGAGCAGACTGGCCACCCTGGTCTACCCACACACAGAATAGACACACACACAGTGGTAAGACCAACCACGGGAAATTCAATCGAAAGCCAACAGCCGGAAGGGAGGGCACTTCAGGCTGGCTCAAGGACATAGCGATTTTAACGTCAGAGCAAGAAGCACAGGCAGAAGGCTGAGAAAACGGAAGCACATAGAAAGCCCTGTCCACTGGGTGGACTCCCATCATCCTTCTGGAGCCTCCTACTCTCAGATGACTCAGAAAGAAGATATAACTCCACCACCGCTCTTTTTGTGACAGAGTCTCATATAGCCCAGACAAGCTTTAAGCTTGCAATTCTCCTGCCTCAATCTCCCAAAAGCTGAGAATCTGACAGATGTGTGCAACCACATCCAGCTTATAGAGTATACACACACACACACACACACACACACTAGATTAAGCATATTCATGGGGCTGGAGAGATGGCTCAGTGGTTAAGAGCACCGACAGTTCTTCCGAAGGTCCTCAGTTCAAATCCCAGCAACCACGTGGTGGTTCACAACCATCTGTAATGAGATCCGGATCCCTCTTCTGGAGTGTCTGAAGACGGCTACAGTGCACTTACATATAATAAATAAATAATATTTTTTAAAAAGCATATTCATTAGCTCTTTATTTGATAACTGCCTGTTCTCTCTATGCCTGGAATTACTACAAAATAAGGCTTTCTCAGGCTAGCTTACTGGCAAAATGGGAGTGGCTTTGGCATCCGGAGTTCTTGTGGGCCAACCAATATCAAGAGAGTACTACAACCCCCAGGATCAAGGCCACCCCCGCAGGTACCAACAACTACCACAGCCACCGCCTCCATCCCCCATAGCCCCACAGCCAGGCTAGAAGCCAGTGGGAAGACAGAACAGCAGCTCCCGCCCAGGCAGGGGCCCCTCCCAACCACGGCCAGCATCTGTCTCCCTGGGGAGAGCAAGGAGCTGGCTACAGCTGCACGGTCTCAGTTCACTCGCCAGTGACTCTCCCTCGCCACTCCCCAAGCCGCGACCCTTCCAGAAGAGAGCGCTGGCAACCGGAAAGCCAAAGGAGCAATGCCAGCTCCGTGTCGGTTTGTTTTCTGTTCCTGGCGGGAATGGGGGCTTTACAGCAGAGCCAACCCATTTGGGAAGAATAAAAGTTCATTTCCACATAGCATATAAACCAGGTCAGACCTGAAAAGGCACTACTCCCCCAAGGAGTGCTGCTTTCCTTGCCGGAAGATGCTGCAAACTCCCAAGAACAGAAATCTAGACCTTTGCAACTTCTGTCCTTAGGCAGAGCAAATCAAATTTCCTGTGTTATTCCACACAAGCTCCAAGAGGATGGCCAGTCAGTCACAGAGATGCGTGCGGCTCCTGCCTCATCTTCCAGGGTCCCACTGCTCATCTCTTAACGGAAAGGCAAACAGGAGGAAAGGCCTCCTTGCTCCCAGCAGTAAATCTACTTCATCTCTGACTCCGTCCTTTCTCACCAGAACACCCCAGAGACGGGAGGTGGTGCGGTGGGAAGCCAGGCACAACCGGCTTGCTGCCCTGGGTGTGTCAGCAGTTCTGATGGTAGGCCTCAGCAAGAGCAGGAAAGAACGCCTCCCAGCTCAGTCTAATGAGAAGCACTCCATTTGTAAAATCGCCTTTTAAACGGAGACACCACATAAATAATCGTAAGGGGTTGTAAATGGTGGTGACGTTACTAGGCCACTGAAGGTGAGAGCTTCCCATTACACAGACCAGGGCATTCCTGCTGCTCAGCAGCTCTGCCTAATGCTTCCAGCAATCCATGGGCACAGGCTGCTAAAGGCAGTGTTTGGCCAGTTACAATGCCCCTCCCAGCACAGAAGCAGATACTTGCAGGGCACACAGCAAATGCAGGTCTTCAACTTGAAGATAACTGGAAAGAAACTGTGCAGTTTAAAAAGAAAAGAAAAGAGCCGGGCGTGGTGGCGCACGCGTTTAATCTCAGCACTTGGGAGGCAGAGGCAGGCAGATTTCTGAGTTCGAGGCCAGCCTGGTCTACAGAGTGAGTTCCAGGACAGCCAGAACTACACAGAGAAACCCTGTCTCAGAAAAAAAAAAAAAAAAAAGAAAAGAAAAAGAAAGAAAGAAAGAAAGAAAGAAAAGAAACCTTACAAGTGAAACAAAGAAAAACTAGATGTCTTTAAACAACTGCGAAGACAAGTTTTCCTTTCATTCACCTTATAATCCAAGAGAGAAAGAGAAAGCAACGGCCAACCCAAAGCCATTTTCTCAGACCGTCTGCGTCTCTGCTCTCTGACTGGTTAATTGAGCTGTGGTGAGCAGCTTATGAAGTGAACACGGGAACGTGTCAGTGCAAAGATGCAGGTAGCTGTGTCAGCGTGGAAGGAGGGGTTTATACATGCTTAGGAAGTCAAGCGCCAGCCTTTACTGTTCCCCAACCTCCATGCTCTCCTAGCTGATATGCCATATTTATTTCAGCTTGTGATAAAAAGCTATCCGATGGAATGGCTTTCACAACTGGATGCTACTGCAAAGAAAGAGTGGTGGGGAGGGGGAGAGGAGAGGAGAGGAGAGGAGAGGAGAGGAGAGGGGAGGGGAGAGGAGGGGAGGGGAAGGGAGGAGAGGGGAGGGGGAGGGGAGGGGAAGGGAGGGGGAGGGGAGGGGAGGGGAGGGGAGAGAAAAATCCCTAGGCTATTAAGGAGGTGAAGGGCAGGTAAGTGCTTTGTGTTAGGTCCTGGTTTGTGGATAATTGAGAGGTCCACAATCAGCCTTACTCTCTGGAAAGATAGATAATGACCACAGCCCCAAGCACAGGTGAAATTCAAGTCTTAGCCCCATGTTCCTCTCCCTCTAAAGTACAGTCACCTGTAATGATTTCAAATGGCGTATTCTACAGCACACTAATCTACAGAATCACTAAAGAAACCCATTCATGCCGCTTGAATGCTCGCTAAGGACTGTGCACACCTGTGGACTGAATAAACATCAAAAGGAGAGGAAACCAGTCTGAAGCTTGCACAAATCCCCACGCTGGGCAGGAAGTCGGCACTAGAGCGGCACTAGGCCGCTCAGCAGTTAGCTTAATGTCTGGGTGTTAGCCTGGAGTGGGGTCCCCAACAGACCTGGCCTGGCCCACGTGTTCACAGTGCAGAGGCAGCCGGCACTTGTGAGTACAGTCTGAGGGACGGCGATTCCTAGGATGGGCCCAGCAGTCAAGGTTCAAACAAGCTTTAAGAGAGCAAACTACGCGCAAACTGCACCGTGTAAACTAAGAACTGTCCAGCTGCACGGCGAAGCTGGGAGCGCCAAGGGGGCTTCTGCAGGGAGTGTGGTGTTAACACATCCCATGGGCTCATATTCCCTGTCACAGTTCCCACCAAGAAGCAGTGTCACCACCTAGAAAGCGCGGCAGGTCCAGGGAGCCCTGCTGGAATGTGTCCTGTTGAAGCCCCTCTGCCTCAGGCCTGCACGCAGGAGCTGGCGTGCTGCTGCGGGCCTCTGGGAGCTCTGCTAAGGTTGACAGCTGTCTGACCACAAGGGACCAGTCTTTCCCCGGCCCAGTCTGCCCACGCACAGCCTCTGCCTCTCTAAAAGGAGGTGAGGCCGGAGGCCCGCAAGAGCAGCGCAATGCAAACGGTGGAAGAGCTGGGCAGAAGGAAACCATCCCTTCTTCCGGTTTAGGATGCGTGGTATCCAGCCACACACTGAGACTTACACCAGAGGGAGGAACTGGGGGAGACTCCCCCGGTCAAGCTCCAGCTGGGAGACACGACGAGGAGCACAGAGCAACCAGCTTACAAACTGTGCCGTGCATTCTGATGGCCCCAGGCAATGGGCTAGCCTCTGCCACTGTAATTAGCACCTTGAATGGCCCTGGCAATGGGTCTGACCTGAGTCATTTTCCTCACTAGTGACAGGACAGGGGCTATATGTTTAAGGAAAGAAGAAGAGGAAAGAGAGTGGCAGAGGAGGAGGAGGTAGTGGAGGAGGGGTGTTGGGCCTGGCCCAGAAGACAGCAGAAGAGTCGAGTTCTCTGTCTGCCCTAAGACAGGAAAACGAAGGCACAGAATCTCCATCACAACCAGTCTCCCTCCCTTCTCTGATCTGAGACTTACCACGCCCACTGCATGCTCATTGAATTAATGGAGGTATTTCTACTTACCACGCCCACTGCATGCTTATTGAAGGTATTTCTAACACCCCTCTCCAGCCAAGAACTCAAAGGCTCCAGACTGAAGATCTCGGGCAGCACAAGTTCAAGCATTTGTGTCCCATATAAGGCCGCTCATTAAAGTACCAGTTGGTATTTAAAAGCCTGTAGTTTATATAGGTGAAAAGCTCACCACAGCTCTAATGAAATAACTTGGTAATTACTTTTTAACTGCCTCCTTTATCTGCTTAAAATATCTGTTCCAGGAGTCCAAATACAGTGTTTTCTTCAGCATCATCTCCCCAGAGCCTGAAAAAAAGCTTTGCAACAAATGTAAACATTTGTGAATGAATGAATGAATGAATGAATGAATGAATAGTCTTTGCTAGTTTAAAGGCAAAGTGTCCTAAATGTAGCAACCCTTCCTAATTAAATTCAAGTTGCTGCATTTAGGTATGACAAAATGTTTAAAAATAAAAACAGCAGATGTTTGATCTCTAGGTGGCAGGGATTTTTTTTCTTTTTCTAAAGAATCCTTCATTTATTTTTAGTCTGCCGGAAATCAACCAAATACTGGCACTCAGAAAGCTCCTATATTATGTTAGCCTAAGTCAGACATATTACATGTACATAGATGACTGCTACCAGTTGGTATTTTAAAGTATTTTGACTACCAAGCTCTGACTATAAAGCACCTTAATGTGTTTTGAGGGTACAGGGAGGATATCAGCGGCCAGTGGATACAGACCAGTTCACAAAGCCCAACCAAGAACACGTGGGGTCACCAGAGGAACCCGAAACCCACCTCTCTGCTAACAGGGTGCCAGCAAAGAAACAGTTGCACTCTCTGGTGAATTCCAAAGGGAAAAGTGGGGCACGATGACTCAGGACAGATGTTCTGAGTTCAGGATCTGCGTCTGCGTCACACAGACACACAAGTCAGCAGAGAGCCAGTGCACAACTTAAAAAGGTCACGACGCAGAGCTCACTTCGGGGCTCACAGTGGCTCTGATCTGCTGAGGAGGCTAGCTGACCCCAGTACCAGGAGGAGTGAAGGTCTAGGATAAAGAAAAGGGCACGGGCTATTTCTGAATGAACATCACTTAATTCATCTTGAAAGTCTTAATTACCATAGCAAGACAAAACAAAATGCTTGGAAGAAGGCAGCAGAGGACCCAGGACAAACCAAGTGAGCCTCCTCCGCTGCCATTGTTCTGCTGTGGGAGTCTGGGGAGCCCCAGGGCACACCTTGCAGCATTGGTGGGTCAGCCACCGCAGCGGTCGGCCAGCCATGGTCAGCCAGCCGTGGTCAGCCAGCCACGCATGGGGAAGACCACAGCCTCTGCAGGCAGGCCGGCAGGCAGGCAGGCAGGCAGGCGCACACAGACATGGGCTTTCTGCAATTACAGCGCTCGCCCTCGGGAAGATTCAAAAAGGGAGGGGGCGTGGGAAGACCCGGCAAGCCTGACAGGAAGCTGCTAAGAGGATAATGTCATCTAGCGAAACCTGCAGGTTTCTAATAAAACCGAACTCTTTAATTTAGTTCCCCCAAAGCTTTCCTCAAATAAATCCTCACAGACTTAAAGAGGACCTTGCAATCACGTCCCCCTGGAACCGCTAAATAATGCAGCGTACTCACGGGCTTACAGCAGCCGCAACTTCAGAGGAGAGCACACGGTTCCACTGTGAGGATGCCTTTCTCTCTCTTCTACCAGATCTTTTTTAAAAACCAACTAAAAGAGGAATCCTTCCTTAATAGAAAACCAACAGAAATCTTCACATCTGCTCCGTTCCCCAGTCTCCAGAGACTTCAATGGCCAGACCTGGCAGCGAAGTTAGCGCGGGCGGCACCAGCCAGCCTCCCTGAGCACTGCAGGGGTGAATTTAAGACCTGCCAGTGACAGTGGCAGCTCCACTCACTACTGTGGCGGCTGCTTCCGCAGGAAGGGATGCTGGGAGATTTTTTTTTCCCCAATCCCTGCCACAGCCTAGTCCTAATCCATCACTGTTTAATTATCCTAGAAGAGCAGGCGAGGCAGGTACAGATGGACTGGGCTTATAAGAACCATAGGACCTCCAGCGATTTCTCACCAAGCCGAGGCTTTTCTCCATCTATCAAGAAGCAGCAAGAATTACTTTAAGAAAAATGTGAGACTAGGTTGTTATTCCCAGACGTGACTTTTTTTTCTACCCATGGACTTTCTTAAAAGAAAATTGAGGGGCACAGGATAAGGGAAAAATTGGTTTCTCTATAGTTTTCAGTCTAGCGGGATATTTCAGTGGCAAACACCTATCACATGGCAGTCAGATCAAGGATGCTGGAAAGGACAATTTCAAATTGGCATCTAATAAATACTATTTCAAGTGTGATTGGGTTTAGAGTTGTGGTTTTATTGGTTGTTGTTGCTTTATCTTTGTGTTTTGATTGTTGGCACCGGAGTCTTACTCTGCAGCCCAGGCTAGCCTGATCTCAGGATCCTTCTGCCTCCTCTTCCCAAATGCTAGCTTATATAGGCATGTGTTACCAAGCCCAGCTCTTAAAGGGAAAGAACTCTACTCCAGAGAGCCTCAATAAGCACAGTTTTGAAGCTGGCCCGGCTGTCTCGGTCCGAAGAGCTAAGGCTCTGTAACTTGGTTTCATCTAATAAGGGCTCAGCTCACAACGGAACTGAAACTGTCTTCGTAAGGGATCCATTACTTTTTCTGATTATAAGTAGTATCTGGATGTGGTGTCACACGCCTGTAATCCCTGACTGGGGGTGTGGAGGCAGGAGGATCAGGATTTTAAGGCCAGTTTCTGCTGCATGGTGAATTCCAGGGCAACCTAGGCTATATAAGACATTGTCTCAGTAAAGAAAAAAGTTACTATCAAGTAAAATAAACGTGTTTCCAGATTGTAAATAATAACTAGAAAAAGAAGATTGAGTATATACAGTCCCATAACTCCGAGATAATCACTGCCAATGTTTATAACAGAACACTCTCCTTCCTCTGTCACATGGACGGGACTTCATAATTTTGTTTTCTTCTTTTATACTATTGCTTTCCATGCAATGTATCACCCTCATGCTCATGACTTCTCCTGGGATGACGTGAACAAACGTCTAGTCATCCCAGGTAAGAAACTGAGAGCAATATAAGGAGCCATTCCAGCCGCGTCTTGCTCGACAGCCAGTGAGTTCACTGGGGTCACTTACAGCCGACTCCGAGGTGGCCAGTCACCCCCCCAGCTCCAGCCAGTGTGCGTGAAAGCACGGGAGGGACTGTATCTAGAGCATCCCGACCAGGCGCCGCCCGCCTCCTCCTCTTCCAGCAACCACGACCTGTTCTCAGAATCAGCTTTCTCGGGCTGGTCAGCGTCCTTCCTCCCTACACACATACATATGTGGCTAACCACCTGGGCTTCTTTTTATTCTTTTGCACCTTTTTATTCTTTGTTGGAGAAGAGGAACACAAGGTAGCACAGAGCGCATGTGAAGGTCTGGGAACAACCTTTAAGAGTCGGTTCTCTCCTTCCATGTGGGTCCAAGACGGAGCTCAAGGTAGTTAGGCTCCGCAGCAAGCCCCCTTATCCACTGAGCCGGCCCGCTGGCCCGACCACCCAGAGTTCTAACAATGCTCACTAGGCTTCGCACACATGACAGTTGATTTATTTCTGTACCTACTATGGGCTATACAGTATGATGAGGAGAGAGCCATTCACCATTCATACAGTCACCAGATGTAATCAATACTGTGCTGCCAGACAGAACTACAGACACCAAGGAACACGTCAGATGCCTGCTCTTGTGACGGTTAACATGGGCCCCCTCCCCCACCCTCCCGCATAGCAATCCAACTGCAAAATTCTCAGTACTGAGTCACACCTTCACTTATCATTATTAATGTCTTTCAACTAATATTTCTTTATCCTACACCAAAACTTAAATGTAGGTTTCAACTATAGTTTGTGAATATAATGTATGTGTGAATAATAATTGATCTATGTATAAATTCTTATACATTTAACCAATTAGAATATAATGATTATAAAATTACAAGAGGTAGGCTGTGTACAGTAACTCCAGGTATCCTTTAAGCAGCCAGAGACCACAGCTTTCTAAGCATCTCCAACTGGCATGCCCAGAAGCTGAGGAAGGGTAAAGATTAAGAACACTGGAAAGGCCAGGCGGTGGTGGTGCACACCTTTAATCCCAGCACTTGGGAGGCAGAGGCAGGCAGATTTCTGAGTCCGAGGCCAGCCTGGTCTACAAAGTGAGTTCCAGAACAGCCAGGGCTACACAGAGAAACCCTGTCTTGAAAAAAAAAAAAAAGCAAAAAAATAAAATAAAAAAGAACATTGGAAGGTGTGATAATTTAAAATGGAGTTTTGTACATGGTTCTGGGGGAGGGGGGAATATTAGAAATCAAACCCAGAGCCCTGCACAAGGGCCAGGTAGGCACCCCATCACTGAGATAGCACCCCAGTCCTCAGGTCTCCTTTAAATGGCCTTCTACAGGTGTTCCCTGAGTGTGGTGGTGAGTGACACGCCTTCTTTCCCCCAGTGGTGGCATACATAAAACACTTTATATGGTACACTTCCCGGAACGTTTTCTCTGGTCTTACAAGCCACCAGCATGTGTGTTTGCACCCTGCACCCCAGCAGTGCTGATCCTGGGACCAGGTTTGGAGGGGGACGTCTTGGGGGGGGGGTCTGCCTCTCCCCACTTCCGGCTCACTTGCTTTCCCTGCTGCTTGTGTTAGAAGAAATGACCAGCCAGCTATCTGCCAGAGTCCATGCCCTTTACACTGTATGGACTTCCCCTTTGGACGGGCACAAAATAAGTGCTCTGTAAGCTCCCTTAGCATGTATTTTATCACAGAACAAAAAGAAACTAAAGGAAGCCTAGAGACTTCCTAGAATGTATCCATATACGCCAGCTTTGGTCCTCCAACTAGCTGAAGGCTCTATGGTGTAGAGAATGTGCTCAAGAGATGTCTGTTAAGCCCAGAGTGTCTTGTAAATTCATAAAATTAGTATGGGAGAAGAGGTGGTGGAAGCAGAGGAGAAGAAGGAGGAACAGGAGGAGGAGCAGGAACAGCAGGAGGAGGAGGAGCAGGAGCAGGAGGAGGAGCAGGAACAGCAGGAGGAGGAGGAGCAGGAGCAGGAGGAGGAGCAGGAACAGCAGGAGGAGGAGGAGCAGGAGCAGGAGGAGGAGGAGGAGGAGCAGGAGGAGGAGCAGGAAGGTGGCACCAGCACCCCACCATGCAAAGCAGGTATTCTCTTATCCATGGTCTGATGGGGTGGATCTTGGAAATGGAGAAACATGAAAAACTACGTTCTTTTGTCTATTAAATGTAGAAGAATTTTTTCTTTTATAAAAACATTTTTTAATGTTAGAGGCATTATGCAGCTTCATGAAAATAATCAGAGTATCTCACATCTTAGTTGGTATAATGGTTCTATAAAAACAGCAGTACAACCCTGTCTCGAAATACCAAACCAACCAACCAAACAAACCCACAGTACTTTCTATTATCTGTTGAACATTGCCTGGTGTTTATTTGTGAAGCTTGTTTTATATCTAAGTTAACAAAATACTTTCGAATCAGCTACTTCACAGGGTAAAGGGGTATGTAGTAGAAAAGAATTCTTGTTCACACGGGATTAAGTGGGAAAGCATCCATATTCTATTTTCGTGACTAAGCTCTGCTGACAATATCGGATCAGCCCGTTGTCAATGATGCCACCCACCGTACTCAGGCCACAAGAGGCCACAGTGAAAGCGCAGGTGGCACTTCACACAGCTAAGCAAGGGACTAACTTGCAGAAATCACACCAAATCACACATTCTTCTGGACATATTTTCTTTTAGATTGGCCCAGTTTTTAAATGCCAAGTAATCCCTTACTCGATGGGAGGCCGGACCTGCAGAGCTTTGCATTGCCTACTCAAAAGCACAGGTAAGGCTGCCTGAGCAGACAGAAACCAAAGCCTCTACCTGACATGCGTGGCACACAACACGGGAAGGGCACCTATCAGCACTGCAGGCACAGCCAGAACGTATGGATTACAGCTATGAACTGCTGCTGCCTTACACGTCCATCCTGAACAAGAGAATAAAACACTCGGCACGGAAATGACTGCCCAATAATGGGAGTTATGCAAGTCCCCGGCCACCTCTTCAGCTTTCAGCAGCTGTGACTCCCTAATTCGTTAGTGACTTATTAAATGTATATGATACACAATACTAAATTACACACAGTAAAACTTGCTCAACCCAGTATCTCTAAGCCTTTGAGAGTTCTATACATGCTACTCCATGAGCACAATGAGAGAAGAAGGCAGGAGGGGAGGAGTTAGAGAGATGCTGATTAACTCTCCAAAGAGCGATGGGGACACATTTCAAAGGATGTAATTCTCAAGTATCTGCTTTTACATGTTTTATTGGTGATTTTAAGTGACTGTTTTATCAAAGGTAGGAAAGAAAATGGATGGCATGTCGGGGGAAGGCAGCTGGAAGACAGGAAGTTAAGAGGCAATGAGTCTCTTAACAATTGGTAGGCCATTTACAGAAAGTTCAAATAAAAACTGAGCTGGCCAATGATTGAGAAATGGCAGAACTGATCCCCTTAACACCGGGAAGCGTCTGCAGGGCCAGACTGAGCACCAGTGAATGATCCATGTGAGCTGACAGACATAGCCAGCCACAAGTCATCTTGTGAAAAAGCACACACTGTAAAGACCCCTTTAGTCAGTCTTTGAACAATCACAGCAGTTGCCCTGGATGGCCTTACCTCCTGTCTTAGGGTTTCACTGCTGTGAAGACACACTATGACCAAGGCAGCGTTTATAAAGGACAACATTTAACTGGGGCTGGTTTACAGTTTCAGAGGTTCAGTCCATTATCATCACGGCAGAAATCATGGCAGTGTCCAGCAGATGTGGTGCTAGAGAAGAATGAGAGTTCTACATCTTGATCCGTAGGCAGCCAGAGACTCTTCTGCAGGCAGCTAGGAGGATGGTCTCTTCCGCACTAGGCAGAGCTTAAGCAAAGCCCACCTACACAACGACACACTTTCTCCAACAAGGCCACACCTCCTAATAGTGATACTTCCCATGGGCCAAGCATATTCAAACCACCACACTGCCCTTACAAAATATTGTGCATTTGATGGGTTTGCCTCATCCCCATGTAGAGACGAAAAGACACAGGCTTTGCCCCTCACTTGGACCCACAGGGGAACGAGAGGCACCATGGGAGCCAGGCCCCTCTGTCTGAACTCTGTGTGCTCTGTACTCCAGTCTCCGCTCACCTTTGCAGCTACCGTGATCACCATCACTTGGTCTGATAAACCAAGCAGGCATCAAAGAATGTTAAATACTTTCTTACAGTTGTCTGTCAACATTTACCCTGAAAACCTTAAAATAGATAAAATAACTAATCACCAAATGGGGGAGTGGGGGTGGCTTTACGTTATCCCATACTCATCTACAACTTATGGTTGAAAAGATCAGGTGTGAGAAAGAAAAGATGTCCACGAAATATTAATTTCCACTGTAAGCCTCTGATGGCCGGGCCAAGAATGCCTATCCCGCCCTCTCCAAGCATGGCTGGCTCTCGGAAGTTCTTGTACTTCGACACATCTCTTGCCATTCCTGCATCCTCGAGATCCCAATAAACACCTACGAAGTCCTACATCAGGATTCATTCAACTCTCAGCAAGGTGCTATGGCATGAGAAGCCACTGCTGGAAACACATTAAACCCACAACTGTCCTAACAGACTGAACACAAATGTGCTATGTCCCCTAGACTCTTTCTAACTACCATGAGAAGAAAAATTGCATTAACCACTGACTTTCCAGATAGGTCTTTGTCCCACTGTCCAGTGTGGTTATGAGGAAAAGTCAATCCAAACTGTCAAGGGGGAGGCCCCCCAAGGCCCATCCATCCCTACTACTCAAAGCCAGGAGCCTGCAGCCACTCAGCAGCACTTAGGTCGACAGCCCCATGTCTTCTACACCCACTGTTTTATGCTTGTAGACATGGGTGTTCAGGACAACTTTCAGGACTGTGATTCCTGGTGAATGAACTCAGGTCATCAGGCTTGGCGGCAAATGTTCTTAACACAACCATCTCTCTAGCCCCCAAGACTTTTTTTTTTCAAGGTATCTTTTCATGTAGCCCAGGCCAGCCTCTGGCTTGCTACATGGCCAAGGATGATCTTGAACTTAATCCTCTGGAGTACTGGGATCACAAATTTGCACCACCACTCCTAGTTTACTGACTGTGGGGATAAACTCAAGGCTTTACATGTCCTAAGCAAAATCTTCTCAAGTGGGCCACACTCCCAGCCCAAAGCATTCTATGTTCTCTTCCTACGCCATGTCAAGGTTATCTATGAACAAACTATGTCACGTACCACCATAAGAGTATGTGCACAGGCTGGGAAAGAATGGCTTCTCGTGAACGAACCAAGGAACACACATCAACACCAAATGGTTCAACCAAGAAACAGAATCTCACGAGAGAGAGAGAGAGAGAGAGAGAGAGAGAGAGAGAGAGAGAACAAGTCATGAGATGGGTCTGACTGACCATACCTCCCTAAAAGCTTGCCTCCTCGTGCCACACAAATCACAAAACTCATGAACACTTTAAATTTATTCAAATGATATAGTCCATGTGCCAATACTTTTCATCAGGCCAGCTAAGACTAAATAGTGAGCTCTTTTCTCAAAAAAAAAATAGATAGATTAGAGTAAACAGACAGACAGATAATGTTAGAATAGCCTGAGGGGAAACGCTGTCTAAATATAGCATGATATGATTGGAATGGCAAGAGAAATAAGGGACCCTAAGTGAAATCTAAATGAATAAGAACAATGGACAGACTGCAGTTAGTATGAGTGATTGGTGTTGGCTTCCTGATGCTGTGACAAATGCTGAAGCCGAGGCGACTTCGGATAAGGAAAGGGTAATGGGCTCACCCTTTGCAGGCTTACTTCACAGCTGGTCCATTTCATCCCCTTGAGGTCTGTGGCAAGGCAGTGCATCTGGGCAGAGGTGCAGGGCAAAGGAAGGCCATTCGCCTTGTGGGAGCACGGAGGCAAAAGGGAAGGGGGAGGCTGGAGTCCCCTGATTTCCTTCGTCAGGATACTGCCAATGACCGGAAGCCTACTACCCCAGCTCTTAAAATGTCCCAGTTCCTGGCAAGAGCGCCAGGCTGAGGACAACGCCCACACCATAAGCCGTGTAGCGAACACTCCCGATCTGAATTCTAGCATGATCCATGTTACTCAGTGAGGGAAGTAGAATGCACTGGTTAATAAATGATTAATAAAGCCAGTGCAGGGTGCATGGGAGCTCTCTTTGCTCCCTTTACAGGAAATCCTCAAATCTGAAGCCATTCCTAAATGAAAAGGGCTTTCCCAGTCCTCACTATGATTAAAGTGGCTTTTTCTGTTCATTTGTTTTTGTTTGTTTTTTAGTCTTATAGGCAATCGACAACAAAAAAACATTAAATCCTATAGACAAAATAAACACTGACAGCTCTAACATAAAAGTATTAAGTACACTATAGCAGACAGAAGGTTAGGATGTATAAAATTTAAGACCCATAAGAACACAAGAGACGCCCAGACTGGCAGTATTGCCTGGAATCCTAGCTCTCGAGAGGCAGAGACACAAAGATCAAGATTAGAGGCCAGCCAGGGCCAGCCAGGGCCAGCCAGGGCCAGCCAGGGCCAGCCAGGGCCAGCCGGGGCTGTCTCTAAACAGTAATGACAACAAGAGCAAACAGACTCAAAGAAGGTGTGTAAGTGCCTCTACTTAAGCACTCACTCAGGTACCAGTTAAGGAGTGAATGGTGGCAAACGTTAGGTCCACCTGGCGGAAGCTTGAGTCATCTAAAAGGGGAAAACCTCAACTGAGAAAATGTCTCCACAGTCCTGGGCTGTAGACAAGCCTGTAAGGCATTCTCTTAAATTTAGTGATTGATGGGGGGAGGGCCCAGCCCACTGCGCTCGGTGCCGTCCCTGAGGTCGTCCTGGGTTCTATAAGAAAGCAGGCAGAGCAAGCTTTGGGGAGCAATCCAGTAAGCAAGCACCGCTGCGTGGCCTGGGTCAGTTCCTGCCTCAGGGTTCCTGCTGTGTTGGAGTTCCTGTCTGGACTTTCCTCAGGGATGGACCTTAGCTGAAACAAACCCTTTCCTCTACAAGCTGCTTTGCTCGTGGTGTTTCATGACAGTAGTACTAACCCTAACTAGGACAGTGTGATTAATCTTCAGGTCACACTCTGTGGTGGAACTACTGAAGCCTACATCACTCACGAAGGACTGGAACCCACATAAACAGAGGGAACTCTTTTGAAAGTGCTAGGGATTAGAGTCTGTATCCTCTCCCGGTGTAGGCCGCACCCTCGGTGTGGTAAGAGTTAAGATGCAGACTGTGGGAGAAGGCTGAAGTTCAGGAGTGAGGCGCTCACAGTGAGATCGGTGACTCCCAAGAACAGTGCCCCGCCACGTGAAGACAGGGCCAGACAAACCTGTACACGTGGGAGACAGCATGGCCTCACGAGAACCTTTATCTCAGACTCCCAAGGTTCAAAACACCGAGACTGTACATTTCTGTTGCTTAAGTTGAGTGAGCTGCATTACATTCTGTTACGAAGCTCAAGCTAATTTCCACAGACTGGTATTTCAGGATATGTAAACAGTGATAAACATATACATTCATCCCTTTTAAACCAATAATCCTATATCCAAATTCTTAATTATTTCCAAATAATTCAAACATAAGCAATTCAAACATGGGACACAGTTATATACGTGGAAGCACACATCACTTAAACCTTTTCTAGCGCTGGAAGATAGCTCGGTGGTTAAGAGTGCTTGCTGCTCCTGCAGAAGACCCAGGCTCAACTCACAACACCCACGTTGCCTCTCGAAACTATCTCTGACTCCAGAGGATTCGGTGTCCTCTTTTTAAAAACTGTAATGATTTTCATGTTTGTTTGGCTTTTCAGAGTTTCTCTGTGTAACCCTAGCCATCATGGAAATCAATGTGTAGACCAGGCTAAACTCGAACTCAGAGATTCACCTGCCTCTCAGGAGATAATGCTAGCACCTCCCAAGTGCTAGCATTAATATCCTGTGCCACCACCTCCTAGCTAAAATATACATACATACATACATACATACATACACACACACACACACACACACACACACACATATATATATATATATATATATATATATAGAGAGAGAGAGAGAGAGAGAGAGACTGGCAATAGCTTAAATGTCTAACAATGGAGAGGTAGCTAGCTACAGTATCCTACTTGATCTAATACTATTTAATCATCTTAAATTATTACAAAAACCACTCAGGCTTAAACATGTAGTTAAAATTAAATACTAAGCAAAAGCAACAATCTATAATAAAGCTAATCATGTAAATAATATGGAAAAATAAATGTTTAAACATTAGCTATAAACAAAGTAATTTGCTGGAAAGCATTCTTTTATTTAACAATGCAAGAATTAATTAATTATGGTTGAGAATGTTTGGTAGATTCTAAGTGTAGTTACAGCCTAACTTTTACGTTATAGACTTGTGACATTTTTCCAGACAGTGGCCACTACTCTCAAAAAACTCAAAAATACTGACATTTTATACACAAGAGCCATCATCTTCTCACTATGACACATGTTTTGTTTGGTTTTGTTTATCTAGAGAAGCTTTCTCTGTGTAGCCCTGTCTGTCCTGGAACTTGATATGCAGAGCAGGCTGACCTTAAATTCATAGAGATCCACCTGCCTCTGCCTCCTGAGCGCTGGAATTAAAGGCATGGACAACTACTGCCTGCCTTCACTTTTTTTATTATGTCATTACTTACCTAGAGATGGTCTCCAAGGCATCTTCAAAGATATCCTGGAAAGGAGGAAAAGATACAGTGAATTTCTCATGAATGGAGAAAAAGAATGAGTCTACACATAAGGGAGCGGGGTGGGGAAGGGTGGGGAAGGGTGGGGGTGGGGCAGCAACAATCCTACCGGAATACCACCCACGGAGGAGCCCTGTGCACTGAAGCCAGATCTCTTCTGCTTTTACTGTGGCAGAGTATTCAGCCTGAAGTCAAAGTCTCCCCGTGCGGCTTCTCTCATTCATTCACTCCTGGGTCTCATTCACCCCATGAGTAACAGGACACGCCCATATCAGTCTGTGCTTTCTCCAGCCTTTATCTCAAACCTACCCACCAATCCTATGACCCTGAGCTAGGCCTAAGCCATCACCATGCTGTGCTGCACACCAGTAGCCCTCTCCTGGTGTGTCTGAAGACAGCCACAGTTTACTCACATACATAAAATAATAAGTATTTTTAAAAGCTAGCCAGAATATCCATATTCTCCCTCCTTTCTCCCCTCCCCATCTCGCATGCACCATACACTCCCCACCCAGACACAGTCAGAACGCACACACATGTGCTCTGGCTCTTCCCTCCAGCCGCCCACCCGCGTTCCCCGTCGGTAGGCACACACACCCCACGCTCTGCTCTAGAGCCCTTTACGAGAGCCTGGTGCAGCCGTCGGAGCCCCGCCCACCTGCCTCTAAGCACCTCTCCAGCAGGCCGCTCCTCTAACACTCCATGCTCATTCATGGCTCCCACCAGTTTGGCCCTCCTCGGCCCAGGCTGATTGCCACCACTCGGTTTTACCGCAGAGTGTCATCTCCTCAAGGTTAGGACTTTGATCACACTAATTAAAGTCACCAAGAATAGCAACTTACAATTTCTCATCATCTGACTTATTCAGTCCACAATACTTATAATCTATAATCATCTTCCTTTCTTTACCTAGCATGTAACTAACTGTAAGAAGGAGAAAATACCGCAGTTGCACTCCTTGGGATTAAAAATACCGAGTGAAAGCAGGAAACACCACACGGCCCTGCACTAAGGTCAGAAGCGCCAGGAAGGTGCCAGCGGGTGACTGCAGGGTGGGACCCTCACTGAGCATACCATGCAAGCCTCATAACCCAGGTTCAGTCCCCAGAGCCCACAAAAGACAGAAGGAGAGAGAAAAACTCTCAAGTTGTTCTCTGACACCCTGCCCTGACACACCCCCTCCTGTTGGCTGGCTCACACAGCACTGTAACAACAGCAGTGGAACTACGGGATGTAGACGCCCACGGAGAGAAGACCACTTCCTCCTGCTAAGGCAGGTCCGTATTTTCTTTTGTTTCGTTTTCCTTTGCTTTAATCAGCTCTGTTCTGCGACTTTTGGTGAACTGAATGGGACCTGAGTTGTACCTCTAGCCCTGGGTGGCACCACACCACCCAGGTAGTATAAGGTCACAAAGAAATACCCCTTCCCTGCATGGGCTAGCCCATGTGGGCCTGTCCGTCACTTGGACAAGGAAAGACCCTCAGGAAATCTGTCCAATCCTCTGGAAAGATCTTAAAAGGTGAGTGTGGAGCTGGAGAGACGCTCGGCTGTCAGGAGCAGCCTCGGGTACCACTCCTGCCCCGGAGGAGACCTGGGTTGGCTTCTCAGCATCTGCATCAGGGAGCTCACAACCAACCCCGGCTCCAAGGGTTCCAACACCCTCTCTGAGCCTCTGGGGGCACCTTGAACCCATGTGTACATACACAGAGAGATACATAAATAAAAATAAACCTTTCCTTAAAAAAAAAAACAAAAAACAGCAGTTTTTAATGGGAGTAACGACTGTGCCCTCGGTGAGATGTGTGCTTGCCCAGCCGGGGGCTACAACCGAAATCCACTGCTCACCACGCTGCCTGCCGCTCCAAGCTCCATCTCACCTCCATAGCTTCTCCCTTCCTCCTCCTCTCCGATACTAGCCAAAGTTCCTAAATCAGCCAGAGGATGCTCTGGGCACCGCTCTCTGCACACACACCGACTCTCCTCCTCCTCCAGAGCCTGCCCGCTTCCCAGCCTCTCTGGCCTGAGCTCACACAGCTTCCACTTTCTCCTTACTCCCTACCCCGATCAGCAGCCCGCCTGCCCTGGCTTTTTGCTGTTTGTTTTTGTTTGTTTGTCGTCCCTCTCAAACTCCAACAGAACTGTTCTCAGGTTTTCCTCGGAGTCATCTTAGGCTCTATTCTCTAACGTAAGAACATTATTATATTATTGAGTTTTGGGTCAGTCAGAGCTACGTACAAAAATTCTGTCTCAAAAAGTAAAAGAAAAAAATCAAAGCAAGTTCTGTGTGAACCTAAACTAAATCACAGGGCTCTTAATCAAAAGCTATAAAAGCTAATTCTCCAGAGTCCACCTCCAAATCCCCACCTGTAATTGCTCCTAGGTCTGGCAGTTAACAAAATACAACCTTCTCCAGGTTTCAAAGGCTACAAACATCTCTCTCAATTAGAGCCGACTAGCAGGAAGAGAAGAAAAAAGTACGCAGCACAGGTGGCCCTCTGACCAAGGTCTTAAATCCAACTTTCATTTGTGTGTGTGTGTGTGGGGGGGGTCTTTCAGTTAATAAAATGGGCTTCAGAAAACTTTAAATTCATGTGTGGTGGCAGATATTTCTAATCCTAGCACTCAAGGAACTGAGGTAGGAAGACTGAAGACTCAAGATCTAAATGGGCTACGAATGCCTACCTCAAACATCAACACGTTCTTTAAAACAAAATTCTAATCGTGCAACAGTAACATCACCTACCTGAAACACAGAGTTTGCCTTGGACATTTTTAACTGAATTTAATTTCACACATTCTTCAAAGGTGATCTCACTGCAGCGTTCTCTAGTTACTTTCCGGAAAGTGCTCTCTTATTACCTGTGTAAGTTCTGTGGAGTTGGTTTGGTTTCATTTTGAGACAAGGTTTCACCCTGGCTAACCCAAAATTTTACTGTGCAGACCAGGCTAGACTCAAACTCACAAACTCAAAGCCACTGTGTCTGGCTTGTTTATTTGTTTCCTTCAGACAACCTTTCACTGCATTGTCTATGCAGATCGGGAACTCTGGCGCTCAAAGGACCTGCCCACCAGGCCCATCCCTTCAACCCCCTAAGTTCTGAGACTACAAGCATTGGGTGAGAGCCTTCTGAGACTCAAAGCTTCATATTTACAAATAACGTATAGTTTTTAATACCCACAGATCTGAAAGTCTGGGGTCGTAGGTTAAGTCATCCCTGTGGGAATGACTGGCACTTTCTGTAAACGGAGAAGCCACAGACAGATGTGGGGGCACAGGCACTTAACCCCAGCACTCAGGAGGCAGAGGCAGTTGGATCTCTGGGAGTTCCGGGCCAACCTGGTCTACATAGTGAGGACAGCCAGGGCTCTGAAGAGAGACCCTGTCTCAAAAAAAACCTTTAAAAAAATCAAGGGGACTGGAGAGATGGCTCAGCGGTTAAGAGCACTGAGTACTATTCCAGAGGTCCTGAATTCAAATCCCAGCAACCATATGGTGGCTCACAACCATCTGTAATAGGATCTGATGCCCTTCTGGTGTGTCTGAAGACAGCTACAGTGTACTCTTATACATAAAATAAAATTAAAAAAAAATCTAAAAAAAATTCATCAAAAAAAAAAATCCAATGAGTTCATTTCTACTAAGCAGATGCTTCCTTCTGATGAGTTGCAGCTTATTCAGATGATTGAGTTCCTGAAGCAGCACAGACATGATTCACACACAATATCGTGAAGACCTTCATTTTTTAAAATGCAGTCAAAGCACAAAGATGCCTTTCCCTCACACACGCGAGAGACCGTGCTGCCTGCCCAGGCACGGAGCTGGCAACCCAGAGTCTTCGGACTGTGGCTTGGAGGTCCTAATGACCCTGGAGGAAGGTGTATGTCAAGGGTTGGCATTTGTAACCTGGGCATGAGTGGACACTCACAATACCTACAGAGCGGCGAGAGCACTTGGTGCCCACTGGGGTAATCACAACAAGATGGCATGAGCCCCACCCACTCAGCCTCCCAGCCTCCTGCAGGCCTGTACAGGGCTCTGTGGAAAGCCTACGGGTCACATGCTCCAACACATGCTCTCTATTGGGCAAGTGTGTCTTGCAGCACTAATACTGGAAGTAAATACGCATTACTGACTTTCATATCCTGCCAGTAGAGGATGGTGGAATTGCCAGTTAGCTTGGGAGATAGGCCTGTCTGGGTGTGACCCTTGACCTGAAGCAAGTCTAGCCCTTTCATCCTCCATTTCCTGCTGCTAGGCCGGGAATCTCACCCCACTCCCAGGAGACCTGTGAGGATTTGGGTGACACCCAAATGCAGAGAGACCAGGTCTGACTTGGAACAGGCTCCAACACTACAGTTACATGGGCTATTCATCCCCAGAAATGAGAGGAGTCAGCTGACTCCTGAAGACAGCTAGAATCCCTCATCACACCCAGAATTCTGAGCCTCTCCTGCAAAGGAGAAAAAAATCAGATGAGGGTGTGACTGTAACAAACGGATCCTCCCACATGATAGCTGCCGTCTGTTTCCCTTCTTAGACGCCTTCCCTCGGAGTCTTTCACGTGCATTCGCTTCGTACACAGCTGACTTCTGGCATGGAAAGCCTAACTCAGGGGCACAGACTCACAGGACCTCGGCACGCCAGTGAGCAGTGTGACCTTGCCTGGCACACGCAATCTTTTCAGGACCCAGGCTCCTCAAGAGTAAAGCAGGGGGGTTGGCGCACGTTCACAGTCATAAACTCTTTGGACTACATTAAATTTTTTTAAAAATTAATAAAAAGAACCTCCTCAAACAGGCAACCAGATCTCCAGGCTTCTGGGAGTGTGTGGGTTTCAGTGCCACCAACCTGACCCTGCCTCGAAGCTGTCCTGTCTACAGAGGAAGGGAGAAAGAGTTCACAGAAAGAGTCTGGAATTTCCAGCAAGCACAGGGAAGGGAGGAGATTATAAACCAACCACCAGATGTCGCTCTCAGGGAGAGCAGGACAGCAAGCCATCAGCGCCCGGTCCCTGCAGATTAGTGTTGTTAAAAGGGAAAGTCAGTGGTATGAGATGTGAAGCTTAAGTGGGAAGTTCTAAGGACTTAAAAAAAAAATCACCCACCATCAGAAGTGCTGCAAAACAAACGCTCTGAATCGCCAGAACAGCACAGAGCGACTCCAGAGCAGGGAGTATGTGCGGACATAAAATGTGCTCTACATTTGGGAGGGGAGGGGGCCAAGAGGCATTATGGTCACGAATGGAACTGTCAAAGGGGACAGAAAAGGTATTCTGAAAGATGTGCACTGCCGTGCATAGAATACAGTCAAGTGCCTTTGCGAAAGGTAACTTTTGCAGTTGTATATACTGAATTTATTTAGCACAGATGAGCAAGTTAGTTCCCTTTCATTGATATTACTTGGCCAAATCTTGTCTTGTTTTGGTTTGGTTTGGTTTGGTTTGGTTTGGTTTGGTTTGGTTTTTTGAGACAGGGTTTCTCTGTGTAGCCTTGGCTGTCCTGGAACTCACTCTGTAGACCAGGCTGGCCTCGAACTCAGAAATCCACCTGCCTCTGCCTCCCAAGTGCTGGGATTAAAGGCGTGCGCCACCACCGCCGCCCGGCTTGTTTTGGTTTTTGAGACAAGGGTTTCTTTCTCTGTGTATAGTAGCTTTGGCTCCCCTGGAACTCACTCTTGTAGCCCAGACGGGTCTCGAACTCACACTGATCTGACTCGCTCTGCCTCCTAATAAAGGTGTGTGCCCCCACCCGGCTTGGCTAATGTTTTTATGACTGTAAAGAAAACCTTGAAAATGTTTTATCATATCTACATCCTGTCTTCCAGCGCCATACCAACCAGAAGGTCCCAGAAGGCCAGGGCCTACTATTCGTTTGGGGGGGGCGGGCGGGGCAGAGAGAACAAGCAGACCAAAAGACTCACTCAGTGTGTTAAACTGTCTGATTTTGAAACTATCACTAATGGGAGTATTTTTAAATTAAAAGGGACAGAGTTTGCACCACAATAATGTATCAATTCCATATTATTGGCTCAGTGGGTAAAGGTGATTTGCTGCCAATCCTGAGTTCAATTCCCAGGCCCCATATAGTAAAAAAGAGACACTCCTGTAAGCTGTCCTCCGACCTCCCTAATCATGCCATGACATGAAGGTGCCCACACGAGCATGTAGTGTGTGTGTGTGTGTGTGTGTGTGTGTGTGAGAGAGAGAGAGAGAGAGAGAGAGAGAGAGAGAGAGAGAGATACAAACATTCATAAGGATCCCTCTGTTAGCATACATGGTCTTGGGGGGTGGGGGCAGACAGATCAAGTAAGCTAGCTCGGTAGTGTGGGGTGGAGAGCTAGCCCCGTCCCTGTCTGGCTGCCCACGACTCTCCTCAGGCCATGGCTTCCGGTCGGGTGATGGGTGCAGGCGGGGAAAGACTCATCCTCTCTGGGAATGGGACCACGCTCCAGGGACTATCTCAACTACACAAAATGAACTCTTGCTTCTTTTTTTCCTTTCTTCTTTCTTTCTTTTTTCCTTTTTTCTTTTTGACTGGGGTGGGGCTTAATAGGGGAAGGCAGACAGGGGAGGACAGGGAGAGATGGATGATGTGAGCGTCCCAAATAACCAACGGAAATTAAAATATGAAAGAAAACAGATCACGTGGTCTTCCACAGATAAACCATGGCACAATGACAGACGTCCCTCGGTTCTCTTCAGTTGTTACATAAAAAATAAGAGTGGAACTATTTCTAAGACACACTAAGTGAGAGCCCCAGGTCTGGAGGAGACGGCATGGCACCCCGTCTATGCTCATAAGGCGGCCCTGTGGGCGTGGGAAGCAGTGATAATGGGAGACACAGCGGGTTCCTCCGGACGCAGGCGGGAAAGAATGGTAAAGAGAGAGACCATGTTAACTTCTGAGTGACTTGGAGCGTACGGCAAGCATACCCATGTCTCTCACACAGAGCACGAGGTAAGTCTGAATACTATGAAAAGGGACACTGTTCCTTTAAGAAGCAGATCCAGCACAGGAGGAGAACCACAGGTACAGGTACGGTGTGGTGTGGCCAGAGAACTGCCACTCGCTCTGCTCCTGTTCATTCTGGCAACTGAAAACAATAAATAAATAAACATCTGGAAAGAACTGCAAACGTTTGCCAGCACGAGGCATGCCTGTGTGCCACTTACCCACATTCGGTCCTTGGCGCCTTGCCACACCGGCTCCACAGCCTGCTCCTCCTTCTCTCCCAGCTCCTCCTCCCCTGCTTGCTGTCCAGCTCTCCACACGTTTATTTTTCTGAAGCATCTGACAGTAAGGGGCGACGTCCTTACAGGTCGGCGAGTCTGCACACCGCAGCCTGTGCTGGCCTCTTAGGCAGCCTGGTTCTCTAAGTCGGACGACACTTCATGCCAGGCCCTGTGTGTGTCCGCGGACCCGTCTCCGCAGCACTTTTTAATCCTGCAGCGAGGCTCTGGGCTAGAGCCAGCCACTGCCCTCCGCTCGTGCCTCTCCTGCCTTCGGTAATCTGGACTTCTTATACCGCTACCTTTTAGAACACTGACAACTCCTTTTCTTCTCTCCTCTTTACAGCATTCAGCACTAAAGACTCCAACAGGGAGTTCATTTCAGTGTTCCACAGTAGCCTTTAACCATTGTGCTACTCAAATTGTCCCAAAGATGGCCCAGATAACTTGTAAATTCTCTCAACCTTCCCTCTTGAGAAAGTTCTAATGCTTGGTGCTCACTCGCTGAGACTTCGGAGTTCTCACCCTGAGACTCTGAGGCATATATGAGTAGATACTACCCCGCTACAGCAGGGGTTCAATATCCTTCTCAGGCCATCTGCCTCCAGGGTTGATCACCTAACGCAGCAGCAGTTACTAAGATGCTTAAGGTGAGAGGCAGCGAGATGGCACAACAGATCGGGAGGCCCCCTCCGCACCACACCTGCAGATCTGAGTAGAGCCAGTGGAATCCAGGCCCAGGCGGGGAGAGAACACAACTGGCTCCCACAGGCTGTCCTCCGACTCCCTCGCATGTGCGCACACTGATTTAACTGACTGAATTGGTTAACTAATGTCAAAGGTGTGCGTGAAGAGAAGCATGAGAGCTCACGTGACTACCGCACTCAGGCAAACGAGCCCCTGGACTCAGCACCTAGGACAGTGCCATCCTGACTTGGCCTCTGAAGGAAGCTCTGGGATCGCAAGCCATCATCAGCCACCGCAGCAGGCTCCTGAAGCAATCTAGCAACAGCCTCTGAGCACAGGCAGCATGGACCCCTCTTTCAGCCCGCCGAGGGTATCCTACCACAGCAAGCTGTCCATCTTCCAACAGCGTGGACTCAGAGACCCTGACTGACCCTCTTCAATCTTCAATGTTGCGTAACCACTGTGGTATGCAAACTGTCCCAAATCTGCTCCAGATAGCTTCTCACAACCTTCCCTCTTGAGAAGATTCTACTGCTTGGTGCTTGCTTGCCATAAGAATTCCTGGGTCAGAATTCTTACCCTGTAACGCTGGGGTGTGTCTTTATTTCCCCAATCCCGGCTCGCCTATCTGACACACCAATGTACACTGTCACATGGACTTTGACAGTGTGTTTGGTTTGCTGCTGTCTGAAGCTGACCTCACCGCTTAGCCGTTAGCTAATCCCTCAACCCCTCCAAATGCCTGGGTGTGGACCAGGTTCCACCGGCTAGGAGTCACCAGTGCGTACTGAGCATGGTGGCACACACCTGCAGTCCCAGACTCTGAAGGTGGGGACTGGGGGAAGGAGGACCCTAAGTGTCTAGGCTAGCCAGGGCTAAACGGTGAAAACAAACTAAAACAAAACAGAACACGGGCTGGACACACTGTCAGGATTCACTGGCAGTCTAGAGGGAAGGGGCCACCCTCGTCCCCTTTCTGCTGCCCAGTGGAGGTGAGAACAGACTATGTCAACAGCAGTATCTGGGCATTTCCTCCAGCTCACTGCAGAGCGCCGTGAAGGCCTAGCCCCAGGCACGGTTTGTGTCTTCAACAGCCTCAGAGGGAGGCTCCCATGTTGAAGGCTTGGCCCTCTCTGGCAGTGCGCTAGCACTAAAGCACTAACTACTGGCTGTGGCGGAGCCTGCAGGAGCTTGTGGAGGGAGCGTGCCCTTGGCGGAGGGAGTGGGTCCCGTCTGTCCTCTCTCTCTCTCTTCCTGGCCACCACGCAGAGCAGCAGCACAGCTCCAGCACATCTTCCCACAAGCATGTTGTGTCTGGCCTGGGGCCAGCAGACCACAGATGGAAACCCAAACAAACATTTCCTCCCTTAAGTAACAGCGATGCAAGAGGTAACAGACCGAGCCCAGAGCACCAGGGACTTCCCTAAATGGGTCATTTCTAGATAGGACTGGGGGAGGGGGGAGCGTGTATGAAAAAGATCAAATGCTCTACAGCCCTTCCAAGGACCTTGTTTCCTCCTTAAACTGCCTACAGCAACGGCTGTTTCCTGCAATCAGAATTAGATGGAAGAGACAGATAGCAAAAAGGATATAAACAAACAAGATTGCGCAGATAACACCCATGGCTAGGAAAGCATGGGCTCTGCGGTAAGGACCCAGCTGACGTGGAGGCAGGAGCCAAGCTAAGCCTCTGCCTTGTTAGGGTTATCATCGCTGTGATGAAACACCAGAACCAAAGGGAACGCTGGGGAGGAAATGGTTTATTTGGTTTACGCTTCTACATTTCACTCCATCACCGAAGGAAGTCAGAACAGGAACTCACACAGGACAGGACCCTAGAGGCAGGAACTGATGCAGAGCCCGCGGAGGAGGGCTGCGGAGGAGGGCTGCGCACTGGCTCGCTCCCCAGGGTTTGCTCAGCATGAACTGGGCCCTCAATCACTCATTCGGGAATGCCCTACAGCCTTGCCCATAGCTGGATCTCAGGCAGACCTCTCCTCAGCCGAGGCTCCGTTCTCTCTGTGACTCTAGCTTTGTGCCCATGTTGACACAAAACTAGGCAGCACAGTCTCTTTGGAAATTTGACCTCTGTGGTGAGGATGGGAAGTTCAGGAATTGGTGACCGGTGAGTCAGCCAGACCAGGAAGCTCTCACGCAGGAGCACTATGGGAGGGAATAACTTGGCACTGAGAGGGAAAAGCGGCAGAGCAGGCAAGAGACAGCTGGAGGGGGACAAAGAACTCGACTATTCCGGTCACAAGGAGAGTGGCTTTCTTCTAGTGACAGTGGACGGTCACTGCACTCTGTACACTGAGAAGAATCACGGAATCAGCGTCTGAGAAAGATCAGTGGGTGCACAGAACGGAGAGCAGACCACAGTCGGCAGGGGAGGCCACCTATCGGGTGCTGTCCCGGGCGGCGCCATGGGGAACCGTTGTATAGGGTCTTGCATGGGGGCCACAGGGAGAGCAATGAAGACCAGGATGGAACCACAGACCCCACAGCCAGGGCCGAGGGCAGAGAGGGCGCCCGGGGTGGAAGGGCAGATGGAGGCTGGAGCCTGGCCTTTGGGGCACGGCGGTCTTAAATCCTGTTTGCTTCAGAAGATTCCAAAAGGATGGGCTCTCCAGTGACCTCCCCTGAAAGCCAGGGCTTTGTAGTCTTCAGCCCTCAGACAAGGGTTCTTTTTTTTTTTTTTTCCAAGACAGGGTTTCTCTGTATAGCCCTGGCTGTCCTGGAACTCACTCTGTAGATCAGGCTGGCCTCGAACTCAGAAATCTGCCTGCCTCTGCCTCCCAAGTGTTGGGATTAAAGGCATGCGCCACCAAGGCCCAGCTGGACAAGGGTTCTTTAAACAACCTTAAAATGTTCAAGCCTGCTGGACGGTGGCTTGAAACTCTGTCTCAAAAAAACCAAATCCAAACAAACAAAAAAAAAAAATGTTCAAGCCTAGCCTATTGTCATGTGATATACACACAACTGTGTTTGGGGACTCTCAAATGGGAGGCTTCCTAAATTTTCTCTGACTTCTTTTTGCCCAAGAAATGATTATGTGTCGTCAAATATACAGGTAGACAAAATAGGAATATAAATTAAACATTAATTGATAATAAACACGTTTTTAAAAACGTGTTTAAAGACAACTCCTTAGCATACATCCACATTTACTAGGTATTAAGGTCCAGGGGGCTGGAGAGTGGCTCAGCACTAAGACCAGTTGTGGGGCTTGCAAAGGACCCAGGTTCAATACCCAGCACCCACATGGTGGCTCACAACCATCTGAAACTCCAGTTCCAAGGGACCCACCCGATGCTCCTCTGAACTCTAAGGTCCCCAGGCACTGCATGATGACAGACGTGCATTCAAACAGAGCACTCAGACACTTACACAGTGAGTAGGGGGGAAGCAGATTTGCATACTAACAAGGAGGAGTTCTTTATTTTTCTATAAAGAATTAAATGCTGGCTGGAGATTTGATACTGCAGGATACTAAACATCTTCTGCATTTTTCAGAGTTAAATAATTTGATTTTGTAACAGTCAATGCAACGAACACCACATAAAAACACAGCATGTTTTATGTGTTTAAGCCATTGCAGAAATATCTGGAAATTCTGTCCTAATTCCAAACCAAAATTCACTTAATACTTTTTAAAAATGAAACTAAAGCCAGCAACTGAAATAGCAGTTCTTAAATGCAAGCATCCGGGCCCAGTCCACCCCCAATGCAGTCTAAGTTCATACTCAGACTCAAGAACGGCAGGAGGAAACGGGAAAGTCTTTTTCCCCTCATTCTACCTTGAAAGGTCATGAGAAGCGCCCCATGTGTGTGACTGATATGAAACAAGGGAGTGTCTGGGGACACACTGCGCCTCTAACAGCTTCGCTGGGCCAAAGCACAATGGCGTCCATCTTGTGACTCTGCTCCATACCTACCCCGGGAGTCAAGGGTAGGGTGTTGGGAAACTGACGTAGCGGGTCTTCCCCTGGCTTCCCTGCCTTGAGCTGAGCCTGTGTCCTGTGGTAAAACACTGACTAACTGAGAGGGACAGGTTTATGTCAGCTTAGAGGTTATGGCCCATCACTGAGAGAAGTCAAGGCAGGAGCTGAAGCAGAACCGTGGAGGACAGGCTGCCACTCCTGGCTCGCTGGGCCAGCTTTCATGTACAAGCCAGAGCCACCTGCCCAGGGGAGGCAGGGCCCACAGTCGGCTGGGCACTCCCATTTCAATCATTAATCAGGAAAATGCACCACAGACTTCCGTACAGGCCAGTGTAGTGGAGGCGCTTTCCTAACTGGCGTTTCCTTTCCTCTTCCAGATGACCTAACAGGTATAAAGTTAACCCGCAGGAGCCAGTTTTTCAAAGGGACCTTTACTACTGTTTAGGTTTAAAAACAAAAACCTTTCCTCCTCAAAGTACATCTTAAAATTACTACCAGCAAATGACTGTGCGAGGCCAACCTGGTAAGGTGGCTGGCTGTGGTACCGGAGACAGGACTGCTAGCTATGGCCTATCCCACTGGACGACATCCTCGCTGCAGGAATGCACTCACAGACAGCAAGAGCCACCCTAGTTAGCAACCAGGAGTGAAGTCAAGTGGGTGACTGTGCCAGCCACCGACTGAAGCACCAGAATGGCGCACAGCAAACAACACTACGGAAAGAGGAGTGAGAGACCGCTGGGGAAGTCAGACCAGCTTTCTAGCACTGAGGATGGAGGGAAGGAGCCAAGTTTATGATGTGTAAATCACAGCTCGGAAAAAGCTAGGTGGACGGCGGGTCTGTTTGTTCTCAGGTAACACAGGCTGTAAACTGCAGAAGCTGAGGAGGACTTGAACTCCCTCGTCCTCCTGTCTCCCCTGGGTGCTGAGACAGCAGGCACGGCTGGTAAACTGAGTGAGAAGGCCTGTACTGAGCCGACACCGATGGTCGTGCAGGTAGAAGGGTTTGGATGGGAATCGTCTCACTCTTCAGGGCTTCACTTCTGCATTTCGGAGTGTCTGGACCTAATCAATGCGTGGATCCTTACGGAGTCAGACAGAAAAGGACGTTATTGGGAGGCAGCAGCGGCGGCAGAACTGGGGTTGTGTTGGGAGCGATCCTTTCCCACGGCCATAACATGTACCCACAGGCCCAGAGACCCGAAGCCAAGTGACAAGAGAATGACCCTCTCAGACAGCTAACCAAGCAAACTCTTCCTCCCTTAAGCCATCTGTCTGTCTGTCTGTCTGTCTGTCTGTATTTTTATCTCAGCAACAGAAAAGTCTGACTGACTCTAGGAAGGAAGTTTCTCTCTCCTGGCTGAGAGGATGCATCATGCTGTTAGGAATTGCTAAAATCTCCTGGGAAGAAAGGCCTCAGTTCCGGCTGAACCCCAGGACACCTCCATCTCCTCCTGACTGGATCTCACAAGTGGGCCAAAGGGAGCGGCTTGCTCTTTGGGGGCAGCCAAGACCACTAACTAGCTGCGGGTCAGCAGTGGACGCTGTGGGAGGGCCAGCACCTGCAGGGGCTGACATGGTGAAAGGCTGGATTAGCCTGTGAGGGAACTGCAGAGGAAACAGGCCTGACGGAGGACCGGAAGGGCCACCCTTGGGGCATGAGACACGGAGCCATGTGCACTCTGGAAAGGCTAAAGCAAACGTCCACCTCGTGAGCAGCCCAAGTCCCGAGGACCTGCACCAGACGCACTGAATAGGAACCACTGGTGGGAACACCCAGGGATGGCCATCTTAACAAGCCCCTGCTCCCCAGCAAGGAGACTAAGAGTCAAGTGTGGGAACCACTGAGCCACCATGACAAATGACCACACCCTACCTCAAAGGCAGTAAGAAGCCCAGACAAGATTTTAGGAAGTAAGGTGAGAACAGACTTCCACTTCACAAAGTCCAGTCTAGCCGGGCAGTGGTGGCACACGCCTTTAATCCCAGCACTTGGGGGGGTGGGGAGGCAGAGGCAGGCAGATTCTGAGTTCAAGGCCAGCCTGGTCTACATAGTGAGTTCCAGGACAGCCAGGGCTACACAGAGAAACCCTGTCTCAGGAAAAAAAGAAAAAAGAAAAGAAAGAAAGAAAAGAAAGTCCAGTCTAGCTTGACGCACTGCTTTAGAGCAGAGCAAGGACCCAGACTGCCCTCCAGTGCCCAGGAGTCCTTACACACACCACCCACCTCCTTTACCCTTCAGCCTCTTAGACAGTAGCTGCACTGATGAGATGGCTCGCCAGAGTCCAACCACTGGGAACTTTAGTCTCTACTCAAACCATCATGAGAGACAGGAAGTGATTATACACCGACGACTGTGGTTGTTTGATGAGGATGGCCCCCACAGGTTCATACTGGAGTGCTTCGTCCCCAGTTAGTGGGAACATTCGGGAAGGATTGGGAGGCAGCCTCGTTGGAGGAGGTGTGTCACTGGTGGCCTTTGAGGTCTCAAAGGCTCATGCCAGGCCCAGTAACTCTCCCCCCACCCACAGCCCACGGTCAGCCCTCTAAGCCAGCAAACAAGCTCCCAGTTAAATGCTTCCTCTCATAGGTCGCTTTGGTCACGGCGTCTCTTCACAGCAATGGGACACTAACACAAGCACAGAGCCCCTCGTGAACGTGTTAGTGTCAATTACTACTGTGGGCGAGGGTTACTCGCTGGCAGTGGTGGGTCAGTAATCCTAAGGGTGGGTTACTAGTCTGAGGATGTGCCTGCCTTGCATACATGAGGCCCTGAGTTCAATGCCCTGCATTGTTTAAAAGATAAAATGAGGAAATTGGATTACTGATTCAGGTGAGTCCACACTTTCTCTCCCCTATATGTTCTTTGCCTACATGATGCCAAAGGCCGTGGTAAGACACAGCAGGAAGACCCTCCCCAGATGCGGCGTCTCGATCTTCAGATCTCAGACTCTAGAACTGTAAGAAGAGGCTCTCCGCTCTCCGGAGGTAACCATCTGAATAACAGTAGGAAGCAGTAACCGTGCATAGACAAGCCTTTCCTACATCCTAGTCCCTTACAGGCTTGCTGCATGAGAACCCTGTAAAAGCACAGACATCCACCAATGCAAGGGTCCAGAACACCGGGAGGTTACACCACCACCAATCTGTCAGCGTCAGTGGGAGAATGGATGCCACTTCCCCTGCGGACAGACGCTAACACTGTTCCGTGGTGGACGAGCTAGAACCGACGGCCCTTTGAGTTCATCTTTCTCCCTTACAAAAGCTTAGCTTCGGGACTATAAATGTGCACCATTTACCCAGCTGGAGTCCTGGGAATTAACCTACTAGGACAGTGCCCTGTCCTAAGGGACTCCCCCAGCGGAGGACTGCCACACCCACCGGGTCTGGGAGAACAATGCCTAGCTGCTCTTGACGACAGGCTGGGAAGCAGCATTTGAGCCAGCCCTGATGGCCAGGGCCCGGGCTCTGCTTAGGCTGCACACCTTCACGGCAATCTCACTAGGCAGGGGGAACTGTTTACCCTTCAGATGAAGTCACCGAGAGACTAAGTAACTTACCCAATGCTGTACAAGAAGCAGGAATCCAGCCGGGCGTGGTGGCGCACGCCTGTAATCCCAGCACTTGGGAGGCAGAGGCAGGCGGATTTCTGAGTTCGAGGCCAGCCTGGTCTACAGAGTGAGTTCCAGGACAGCCAGGACTACACAGAGAAACCCTGTCTCGAAAACACCAAAAAAAAAAAAAAAAAAAAAAAAAAAAAAAAGCAGGAATCCAAACCCACTTCCACCCGCCTCCAGCTTTGCACACGCCACGTCAGAGGATGTGGCAACCAGACTAGTTATGACTAGATTCTGATGTCTAACTAATAGGGAAGGAAGGAAGCAAATCATTCACAGGCTCCCCGACATACATGAATAAACTATATCCCTAGAAATCACCCAGTCCAGGGGCCACCAAAGGACCTACGAGTCCGTAAGTACCAACTACCGTATGACCTGTGTCCCTGCTACTCACGGGTAGTGCAAGAGTAGCCACAGACAGTCTCTAGACAAACGGCCATGGCTGCATTTCCATAAAACTTTACTTACAAAATAGACAAGACAGGGGTGGGTAACACCTGCGTGAGGCCTTCCTGGAGTTCACAGGTCCCTGACCTAGTTCAAAAGGCACTGAGATTAGAAAGAATCTTCTTGGCCTCCAACAACTCTGTGACCTTTCACCAAACCACTTCCTTTAGTGTTCTAAGATGCACAGGGACTCACTCGGCTGCCCAGGCTAAGCTAGCCCGGGATTCCCGGGCACAAGGGATCCTCCCACCTCAGCCTTCAAAGCAGCTGGCACTACAAAGTAGCTGGTTCTACAGTGTGAGCAAAAAGCTCTTTTTGACTCTGGGGACCACCTCCACCCTCCTGCACTACCTTTGGTTTTCGTTTTGTTTTGAAAACAGGAAGCAACAGCGACTGCTGCCCCCTTTGCTTTCGTTTTCCCAGTCCTCAATCCCATTTCCTGGGAGCAGGCCAGAGCCTGGGACGGCAGACAACCTGGGGGTAGTGAGCAGGGACCCGGGCAGGGTCAGACATGTCTGAGGACGTGCACAGGCTGCCTGTCACCTGATCTTAGTCTCTGGGACACAGCCAGATGCCGCACTGGCAAGAGGGCCAGCCAAGGTTTCCCCTTTCCTCCCACTGACTCGGGCCACTGAGCACCCAGGAAACTACCCTCAGATGCCCACACGGTTAGCAAAATGAGGCTGACTGGGAAGCCAGCGAGGCCTGACTTCAAAGCCCTGCCCGGAAACCCACAGAGCCCTCAGTGCGGACCAGCCCACCAGGTGCTCACTGCCGAGCCCTGCTGGCATCTCTGTGAGTGGTGCACGGAGCAGCAGCTGGGCTCTGGGCCTGGGTCCCTGGGGTCAGGCCTTGGGTACACTACTGAGTACTGAGTACATTCCAACACTCTGCATTCACTAAGGATAAAGCACCCGGCTGCTCAGAGCACTTCCAGTGCTAGCTGGCCCTTTAACTCCTCACACTTCTGCTCTGAGGAGTCACCACCACGGCTCACGGTCCCTGGATTTTATAAAGAACCTTCAGTTAATCTTCCTTAGTACAAAGAAACACAGTCTGCACTAACGCTGTGGAAGGCTAACAGTATCTACAGGAGGACCAACGCAAAACAAACGTAAAAGACCCATACAGGCTGTGGTCTCGAGTGCCTTTAACCCCAGCACTGGCACAGGCAGGTGGATCTCTCGGTTCAGGGCCAGCCTGGTCTATGGAGCGAGTTCCAGAGTTCTGGGGCAGCCAGGGCTATACAGGAAAACCCTGTCTCAAAAAAACTAAAAAGCCCCATATACTCTGCCCCTAAGGGAGAAAGATTCACACACCTCCCCACTTGGGGAAGGGGAAAACAAACAACAACAGCAAATCAACAACAAAAACCTCAGCTAAACTGGTTCAAGGCCTGGCAAACCCTGGCCAGTCTCGGCCAGCTCTCCAGTGCTCGCTCGCTCGCTCGCTCTCTGCCGCAGACACCAGCCAGGGATTCATTGCCACCACGCTGTCCCTCGGGTTCTCCGCTCCCACACGGGCTACACCTCTGAACCTCCGAAGAAGCCCTGTTCGAATGTCACCTTCTAGATGACAGATGTCAAAACTGTTAAGAATATACAGACACAGGACGCATTTCAAACTGCTTGCTACCATTAAGAACCAACCCCCAACCCCAAAATAGCCAAGGTCCAAAAGATTAAGGCCCAAGCTCCAAGTCACAGCCCTTCCCAAGGTCGCAGTCTGGAATCCAAGTCTCGACCTCCCTTCCCTCTGAGGGCAGGACACACCTCCCAAACCACACCCTGCTGGCCATCCCGACTGAACTCCCCACACACCAAACCCTGTTAACCTTCATTCATCCCGTAAACGAACACTTGACCCTTCTCCCAGTGAGATACCCTCTTCGGTGTCCCCAGTGCCAGCTGGCATCGCGCCACACCCAGTCCCACGCTCCAGGGCCCCACCTAGAGAGGAGGAGTTTCCCCCTAGCACTTTCCACCCAAGACAGACTGCACCGCCTATCCGTCACCATGAGCTCCAACTGACATATACAGAGCATCATTTACCGAGATAATTTAAATACGTAGGCCCCATACAAGTGCTGGTATATGATCAAGGCCTAGATGCTTGTCCACAGAACACAGCAAAAACACATCCCCTACACACACACACACACACACACACACACGCACACACGCACACACGCACACACGCACACACGCACACACGCACCACATGCATACACAGGGTCTTTAGGTATTTACGTAAACAGTTCATGATAGCGCTATGAACTCCCAAGTATCCCACACCTCCAGTCCCTTCAGAGAGCTGTGATGACTTCACCATCGCGGCTGTCTGGCCACAGCGGCACAGAGATCTGGCTCAGTATGAAGGAGCCCGGACTCACGGGCCCAGGGCTGGAAAGGGAGTTCTGACAGAGCTGCTTAACATCAGGGGCCTTCCTCCTCCTGTCTTCCTCCCAGCCTGAACCTCACAAGTGTGGCCATTAATGTGAACCAACTCCGGGAGACTCCACCCACGAGGCACTACTGGGCCTCTGAGGGGCAGGTTGGGGGAACACCAAGGAAAGTTCTGCTGAGAAAGCTGTGCTCCGAGATCCCTAGGATGGCAGAAGACATTCCACACCCAGCATCTCGGTGACGGGCGGTGGCTGCAGAACCTGAGCTGACGGAGAGCAGCTGCTACTGTTTCCTTCCACTCCTGCGTTACCAGTTTCCGGACGACCTGCCTACCCTAAGACCAGGATCCCCCGGGAGAGAACTGAGCCACAGGGTTCTCTCACCTGCTTCCTTCCCGGCAGAAGCACCCACCCAATAGGAATGGGGAGGAGCCTTTCTTCTCCCAGATGCACACCCCCATCTCCACCCAACCTGAGCTTCAAGGGAACCAGAATTACCACTGCCTGGCTGCTCCTTCTCCCACACCTCTGCCCCAAGTCAAGTCCTCCTCCTTGCTCTCTCCTGACAGGCCCTGCGATGCAGCCTCGCCCCTCCAACACCACACCCCTATTCTACTTCAGGCCCCATCCCAACCCACAGTAGCTGCTGAGGCAGCCTCCTGCCCCTCCTGCCTCCAGTCCCACACCCTGAAGAGGAAAGAAAAGTAGGGAGACCTGGGAAGGAACGGGAGGCTTGGCTCGAGTGCGGGTGAATCAAAGCCTGTCACTGCCTGGGAACCAAGAACTCCACACGATCAGCATTTGCTTCAGGCCTTCCTCCTCCCACAACTGCACACTTGCCATTTTCTAGAAATCCAACCAATAAGCCGGGCGGTGGTGGCGCACGCCTTTAATCCCAGCACTTGGGAGGCAGAGGCAGGCGGATTTCTGAGTTTGAGGCCAGCCTGGTCTTACAGAATGAGTTCCAGGAGAGCCAGGGCTACACAGAGAAACCCTGTCTCGAAAAACCAAAAAGAAAAAAAAGAAAAGAAAAGAAAGAAATCCAACCAACAACTGTAATAAAAAGAGCTGTGGGTCAGGTGGTGGTGGCACACGCCTTTAATCCCAGCACTCAGGGAGACAGAGGCAGGTGTTCCAGGACAGCCAGGCCTACACATAGAGAAACACGTCTCAACAAAACAAGATGAATTAATTAAGTTCAATTTAATTAAAAAATAAAAAGAGGTGTGTGGCCAGGCATAACGGTACACCCCTTTAATTTCAGGAGTCCGAAGGCAGACTGGCCGATTTCTTTTTCTTTCTTTCTTTAATTTATATGAATACACTGCAGCTGTCTTCAGACACACTAGAAGAGGGCACTGGATCCCACTACAGATGGCTGTGAGCCACCATGTGGTTGCTGGGACCTCTGGATGAGCACTCAGTGCTCTTAACCACTGAGCCATCTCTCCAGCCTGACAGGTAGATTTCTGTGAGTTGGGGGCCAACCTGGTCTACATAACAAGTTCCAAGGTAGCCAAAGCTATACATAATGAGACCTTGTCTCATTAAAAAAAAAAAAAAAAAAAGAATATGAAAGAGGGGTAGGAAAAGGGGAAAGGGAAGAGGGAAGGGGAGGGAAGGGGAAGAGGGGAGGGGAAAGGGGAGGGGAGAGAAGAGGAGGGGGAAGGGAGGAGAGGAAAGAAAAGAAAAAAGTATCAACTCCAATGTGGCCCCAGTAACTCCTGGGTTCACCTCATCAGATTACAGTTCTATCCAAGGCGTCTCCAGAGACAGCCTGGGGTCGTTTCTAAGGACGGGAGGGGCTTCTTTGGCTCTTGGAAAGCAGCTGGAGCAGCGTTCTCTCAATCCCACACTCAGAAGCACTCCTCCCTGAGAAGCCGTCCCGAGTTCTCCTTCCCTGAGCACCCTCCTATTTGGGATAAACCCCATCTCCATTTCCACGCGGGCTCACCTTGAAACTCTTTCTTGGTCAGAGCCAAAGATCCTGGGTTTGCCTGAGTTAAGTTCCCTAAAAGATTAAAGGACCCCTGGGGCTGCTGCAGGGGAGTGCCACCGCTCACAAACACTTGCCTGACTAAAAGCCTATTATTTCATGTATTCACCATTGCTCTCTTCAGACACACCAGAAGAGGGCATCGGACCCCATTACAGATGGTTGTGAGCCAGCATGTGGTTGCTGGGAATTGAACTCAAGACCTCTGGAAGAGCAGTCGGTGCTCTTAACCACTGAGCCATCTCTCCAGCCCTAAAAACCTATTATTTATAAGACAGAATGAAGGCTCCTTAGTATGATAGCACTGCAGCCCCCAAGACGCTCTAATCCAGTCTACACCAACAATCACCTAAGCTGGATCCTGGTTCACCCCAATATACCTCTTCTTTAACCCTACACAGATCCCTAAGCTAGGGAGGCAGCACCCCTTGTTCCCTGTACTGAATGCACCCCAGTCTTACTATGCTTGCTCTGGAGCCTACATTATAGAATCCTACCTGAATTCCGCCCTGACCCACAGGCGGACTGGCTATTTGGGTAACCATCATTTACCAAGCCGTGTGCTCTTCTAGGACACTAACTACCTCCTTCAGTGGTTCCCAGGATTATTCTAAAGCAATTGTGGCAATCAGTTTTACTAAACCGTCATCGGGCTGATACCAGAGTCACATGCCAGTCACCCCAGTACTGGGAAGGCAGAGGCAGTATGTGGGAGCTCGAGACCGGCCTCGTCTATAAGGTCAAGTTCCTAGCGAGTCACAGTACAGAGCAAGACTCCATCTTCAAAGAAACATACAGAACAGGCCATTTTATTTCTTCACAGTTCAGTGTTTCTTAAGGTTTTTGTCTTCATTGTCACCTCCTTAAGCAGCTTTTTTAGATGCTTTCTTTTTTTTTTTTCTTTTTTTTTTTTTTTTGGTTTTTCAAGACAGGGTTTCTCTGTGTAGTCCTGGCTGTCCTGGAACTCACTCTGTAGACCAGGCTGGCCTCGAACTCAGAAATCCGCCTGCCTCTGCCTCCCAAGTGCTGGGATTACAGGCGTGCGCCACCACGCCCGGTTTTAGATGCTTTCCTATTTGCACCGGCCCATAAAACTTTAATAACATGAATGTATTGTGTAAGAGAATATATATGGCCTAATTTTCTTACTCAATAAAGAGTTCAGGATAACCAAATGAAACTGTAAATGTTATATCTAAAATGTACAGCTACTAATAACCTAATAACTGTATTTACTGAATGACTTTTAATTTGAAATGCAATTCATGTTTGTGTGTATATGTGTACACAAGTTGTTCGTTTCTATGAAATCATCAATGTGCATAAAAAATAAAATAAATTTTAAAAAATGCAACCATACTTCTCTTTACAGAATCTACAAAGTCATTTTAAATAAATCTATTTTTTATTTTATGAGCTCTGGTTGGTGTTTTCCCTGCATGTATATCTGTGTGAGGACGTTGGATCCCCTGGAACTGAAGTTACAGACAGTTGTGAGCTGCCATGTGGGTGCTGAGAATCGAACTTGGGTCCTCCGGAAGAGCAGCCAGTGCTCTTAATCACAGAGCCATCTCTTAGACACCCCCCCCCTTGAAAAGCTATTTTAAAATGTTTCAAAAAGAAAATGCACACAAGGGATACTTACTAAAAGTTTTCCCACCACTATCATTTCCATGGGTACTTAGGAAGAAAAAGTATTTCCACAGTATTAGTCATGGGCTCAAAAGGGATCTCCCTCCTCACCTAACCCCCCTAGCCCACCCAACAAAACTCCTCAACACTAGAACATTTATATACCCTAGCCCTAAGTGTTCAGGACCCGGAAACTGAGTAAGCCCTCAGGCCCGAGTGACTTATCAGTCAAGGTCACCAGTCAAGAGTCAGGCTCCTTCTGTCCGGCACAGCTGGACCTCCCAGTCAGCACTAGCTCGGCACCTCAGACGATCAGATGTTTGCCATTTTAACAACTGAGGAATGAGGCACCGAGATTAGAGCCTTCTCAGCTACAATGCTGGGTCCCTTTTTACTTCCCAAAAGCATCGAATCATGGCCAGGAAGAAAGCAGTGCTGTGAGGGTATGGGACCCTTGAGTGAGAAGCCTCCCTCTCCTCACACACCTGGTGGCCCTGACAGTCCTCCACACTCAGGGTGGAGCTCTATTTCCGTTTGTTTTGGTTCGTATGTTCTGGTTTTGGTTTTTAACACCTCCCCCACCCACAGTCAGGGTTTCTCTGTGTAACAGAGCCCTTACCTTCCCGGAACAGCACACACACACACACACACACACACACACACACACCAGGCTGGCCTTGAACTCTGAGATTTCCCTGTCTCTGCCTTCTGGGTGCTGGGATTGAAGAGGCTTGTGCCAACCACTGCCCAGCAGGTGGAGTTCTTGAACCTACTTACAAATAAGGATTTTCACAAGTACTTCAAGAATACTTCCTACAACATCCTAATGCACGCCTCCTCATCCGTCCTAAATGGGTCCACACCTGACTCCCTCCCACTCTGAGAGACCTAGGCATCCAAAGCTGTACCTTCTCTCTCTAAGGTACCCAATTTAAGCACAGAATACTTTCGCACTCGGTAGAGGGTAGATAAACGTATGCCCACGTACCTGTTGACCACGAGGGTAAAAAGTAGATTTGGCATGAACAAAGAGTTTCTTTGTGCCTTGTCCATCACCTAAGACTAATACCTAGCATGAAATCGGGAGCTTATCAGTGATAAGGCAAAAAGCTGTGGTCTGACGGATATCTTTTCTGCAGTCATGCATTCACTCAACAAACATGTATTCAAGTCTTTGTGCCAGGCTGTCTGCTGCTCCGTCACCTAACTTCCACATGAGCTCTCGAGTTGTTTTGCTTCGTCTCGCTGTGCCAAGACAATCCCATCTAACATCTACCGCTGTGGCGTGCATTTCGCCAACAGTGAGCAGAGTCAGAAATATCACTCTATAGCTATGAGCTGCTCTGAGTCTTGATTTTTTTTCTTTATTACAGAAGAAAAAAATATCCATGCTAGTGGATTTTTCTATGTGCCTAGAACTCACCATGTAGACCTGGGTAGCCTTGAATTTGTAATTCTCCTGCCTCAGCCATCTGAGTGCTGAGACTACAGACCTTTATCACCAGGCTCAGGATTGTTCCTTCATTTTTCAATACCAATAAATTGAAAGGTTAGGGACAGGGAAGCAGCTGGAGACAAGTCTGAGATAAGCAATGGAGACTGTACTATAGACTCTATCATGTCAAGGTTATGGCCATTTAATGTATGCACAAGAGGGAACATTAGAAACTCTTGAGGAAGTGATAGACGGTCAAAGTACTATTGTCGTGTGTTCCCTGATTACAGAAAAGATCTAGGGATGTAAAATTTAAAAGGGCAGGCAACAGGCTATGACAAGAGACTGCCTACAGCTATAAATAAAAGTTGTCACAGAAGAAAATAGTAACAAATACGCTATCTCATTGTTTGCCTTATGTGTCGTTAGAAGGTCCAGCAACACACCCCTGCCTCCTGGGCAAGCGCTAGTTCCCTGCTGTCTGGTCTTGGGCCCACACTGCAAGGCGGGTCCTCAGGAAGCTTTGGTTCGCCTTCTTAACTGTCAGTAGCTTAAAGATCGATCCTTCGGTTTTTGGTCGGTTCTTAGGACCAACATTTAAAGCACAGTATTTCCTGGTTACCAGGATCTTGTGGCAGTAAAGACAGAATCCTAACTCACTCGCCTCCTCCACATCATCCATCTATTGCATCATTTGAAACCAAAGCTTTCTCAGGCTGCGACTTGTACAATTCAAGTCAGGTAAAATGGCAGCAGAGGCGGCAGGAGCCTGACCCTCAACTTGAGAGCCGAGCGCGCGCTCCCAGCAGCAGCAGCAGCAGCAGAGTGCTGAAGGAAGCGCTGGAATCAACAGGTCGGGCGTCCCCGCCCGCCCGGGAGCGTTCAGACCCCGGTGCGGCTCGAGGACCCGGCAGGTCACTTCGGTAGCCTAGATAGGCGAGGCCGCCGGCGATTCTGGACTAGGGACGTTTCCCTGCCGCGGGGCTCAGGCTCCCGCCCTCGGCCCCGGGGTAACTAGGCAGCCCTACCCCACCCGCCCAGCGGACACCCCGCGGAACTTCCCCCAGAAAGCGACAGCCGGGTCCAGAACGGCTCCCCCAAAAGCCCATAGGGTCCAAGGAGGCTCAGGCTGGCTCCGGACTGCTCTGCCCGGCCCCGTGGGACGCTCCTCGCCGTGAAGGACAGCCCTGCCAACCCTCGGTGCCAGCCGGGACCCCACGGGGCTCCGCATCCCTCCCACGCCCGCCGGCGCCCGGACCAGCCCGCTCAGCCTGTCCTCGCACCTCGTCCGCGTCCAATTCCACTCGGCTGCCCACGAGCGCCATGTTCCCCTCCGCGGCGGCCGCACACCCACAGGGAACTCAGAACCGACTCTTTTCTGGGCTCTGGGTCCAGCCCAGCGCGGGTGGAGGAGGAACCAGGCGGCCCCGAGCGACCGGACCGAGCTGTCCCCGCCCCCGGCGCCGCGGTATCCACTGCGCACCCAGTACCCAAGCGGATGCCAGGCTACTGCCCCGCCCCCTCGCCGGATAGCCCCGCCCCGGCACGCGGCCCCCTTAGAGAGCAGCCAACCAGGTTCCGTGGGGAGGAGTCACCCGCAGAGTCAGCCGGTGCTCGGGAAAAGGACCTCTGGGGTACCGGCCTCCCTAGAGGATTGGCAGGAGCCTGGCGCCCAGGCTGGAGCGCGCAGAGCTCACAGCCCAAGGTCGTGGCTGCGCTCCCTCTGTGGCTAGTGGTCCACCTGGTCCTTGGTCTGGAACCAGAGCGTTTACTTCGCCCAGAGGACAGAGCATCTGATAGATGCAGCTAGAGGACAACCACGGGTCACTGGTCACCTAGAGGCATCTGACACATCACATGCCCAAGTCGCTGTGTTAAGAACATCCTCCAAGAGCCAGGAGCTCTGTTTTGCCTCCGTGCTTACAAAGTAACGGCTTCAGTGTAACTCACAGCCCTGAACATCTCCCAACACGGTCCAAGTTATTCTTCCTACACCATCTCTCACGCAGCCCTTTTGTACATCCAAATAGACGTAATTTGGGCTTGAATTATCCGTGAGGATGCTGTCTTTTTCCATGCTATATCCCTAGGACCTAGAACAGTGCTTAGTGCTTGTTGCCTGTGTTTAGAAATTGATTCTCTCGTTTCCGACTTGCAAAATAACTAAGCGCTCCAACTGGAGAAAAAAAAAAGTTAAAACTATATATATTTAGGGTTGTAAGTCAGTTTTATTTTAAATTCCCCTAAGGGTGTAATTTGATGACAAGTGTTACAAAACACCCCACTCACATACAAAATTTCCTATCCCTGTTCTGTGGTATCCCCAGACAGCAAGCTTCCATCGCTGCCTTCTCCACTTTGTTGTATGCAATCATTTACATGCTCAGAGGCTTATCTATGTAATACCGCTTGTCGGTTTGTAAACTTAAAAACAGGAAACTAATTTTGGGGTTTTGGGGTGTTTTTTTTTTTTTTTTTTTTTTTTTTTTTTTTTTTTTGGTTGGTTGGTTGGTTGGTTGGTTTTTGTTTTTGTTTTTTGAGAGAGGGTTTCTCTGTATAGCCCTGGGCTGTCCTGGAACTCACTCTGTAGACCAGGCTGGCCTTGAACTCAGAAATCTGCCCGCCTCTGTCTCCCAAAGACAGGTTTTCTCTGTATAGCCCTGGGCTGTCCTGGAACTCACTCTGTAGACCAGGCTGACCTTGAACTTAGAAATCTGCCTGCCTCTGCCTCCCAGAGTGCTGGGATTACAGGTGTGTGCCACCACCGCCCAGCCCAGGAAACTAATTCTAATTGAGAACTAATTCTGTACTAGGACTATGCTGGGGCCCTCGTGTGTTTTGTCTCACTCTTTCTCATAAGAAGAGGGACACTGATCAGTAAGCTGAAACTCAGAGTTTAAGTCACTCTGCTAGCGCGGGGCTGCTAAGCGAAACAGCACTGCCAGAGTCGGAAACACGGCAGTCTGGCGGCAGCATCTGGCTGATAGCGGGTCTCTATGACTACAGCCAAGCCTCTTTTTCTCCCTGTGGATTTCAGTAGACTAGCTGAGAGGAGGCCTATTAACACACATTTCCCAGGAGTCACCATGACATCCTTGATACCAGCTTCATGATGTTATCGTCTCCAAGTGTCTTTGACACAGCAGTAGTAAAGACCAGTTAAGGGAAAACTCTCCCTGGTCAATAAAATACAATCTCTGATCTGGTTGGATGGAGAATTGACATTTCTGCAAGGCATATCAATCATCTGGCTAAAATACCACCCCTTAGAAGGCTGACTCCCCTGAAGCCATGTTAAAGAGGTAAGTGGACTGCTTCTTTCTTTAATGAGATAATGCACTTTTCTTTTCACACACACACACACACACACACACACACACACACAGAGTCTCTTACAGAGCAGCAGACATAGTTTCCTGAGTCTGCCCTTTTTTTTTTCTGAGTTACTTAGAAAAGCCAAACTTTTCCTTTTCTTCTCTTTTCTAAGCCTATGTTCTCTAACTATAGCTCCTCCCCATCATGTGTCTCGCTTCCATGATAGCTTTAAAAGGGTGTTGTTGTTGTTGTTGTTGTTGTTGTTTCCTTTTGCCTTCTCTGAGAAGCACCTGAGATTTTCAGTTTGCCTGTCCTGGAGGTTTTTTTTTTTTCTTTTAAACTCTCGTAAAATTGTCCCCTAACTTCCAATTAAGTCCATTCTTAAATTATTTTCTCTATGAAACTAAGAACCCCCAAGAGGAGACCTTGATCTCTTCAGTATCCCTTAGCTATTATGAAGGAACTCCCAAAACTTCTAGTAACACCTTTGTAACAATTTTGTAACTGGCAGGGATGATGACTGTCTACAAAAACAAACAAGCCTGTGTGCCCCCTCTAAATTGTTTCTCAGACTGTCAAAGCAATGGATCTCAAAACCTCAGAACTCCCTTCAGGAACCTCCTCCTCCTGGAAGGAGGGAGAGCCTAATGCTGTGGTGGAATGAGCCCATCACAGAAAATACAGGTATTTACATTGCAATTCGTAGCAGTAGCAAGATGACAGTTATAACGTAAGAACAACAACAAAAAATTTATGGCTGACATACAGCACAAGGAACTGTATGTCACAGCAATGGAAGGTTGAAAACGACTGGCCTAAAGCAGGAGCCAACCGGAAGGGAAACTTTTCTTAGAAAGAGATTTACAACATGTCAGACCACTTTGCAAAAACCAGGATGGGCACGACCACGCCTTGACCTGGACTGGCCGGACTCACACACGTCTGGCGCTCTACTGAAACCTCAGCTACATTTCAGGCTCTTCCTCTCAAAGATGGACCAGGGTCAAGGGGCGATGGGAGGTGTTACTCTGGGTCTCTGTCCCTCTTGTCAATGTGGCCACATTGAATCAATCTCCTTGTTCTGCTTCTCACTGTTAATTTGGTTTAGGAAATGTGGGTAATTGAGCTTGGCTTGCTGGGACACAGGTCATGACTGGGGCTGGTGACAGTTCCTAACCCCTATAAATAACCCTATAAATAAATGGGTTTGATTGAGGTGACAGACACTAGTTAAGCACTCTGCTGGCTGGAGATGTAGCTCAGCCAAGAAAATGTTCCACAGAGGCAGGCAGATTTCTGAGTTCGAGACCAGCCAGGGCTACAGAGTGAGT